>CM034009.1:705423-780867 GCA_019603395.1 Cyrtorhinus lividipennis
GGGACTTCTCGTCTCTTGAACCGATTCATGTGTACACAAGAAAGTTTAATCAGACTCGTGCGGTCCATGAGAAGAGAATTCTTTAAAAATGTAATTTGAATGCAAATGAGAGCAAAGATAAATAGTTTTAGGGAAAGTCTTATCCTATAAAAGTTTAAGAGGCCTGAGAAATATTTGCATTACGTGTTAGAAGGTGACAAAACAGTATGAAATTATGAGCGGTGGATGAGCAATTTTCAGGGAGACAGAGACAACTTTTTTTCAAATAGAGAGTGTTGCTTAACATTGGTTAAGTTGTAGGGAGGGGGGGGGGGTAGTCCTGCATAACTGCCTTAATCAAAATGTAAAGCCCTGAGATGATAGAAGTGGAGTTCTCTCGCAGATGGGCAGAAGAAGGGAGTTATAAGGACATGCGGCCGAGCAGAAGGGCGAGAAACGAGGAAAGATTTGCATCGAAAAGGTGAAAGGAGCGTAGGAGGGAGTGAAGGTGTCAATCAGTCTCAGGTTTAGGCGAAGGGGGTGGATTTCTTCATTTTAGTATGCAAATTTTGACGGTTTCCCTCCCGTTCGAAAAGTTGATCGGAGGGTAGGTTTGCCGTGACGCGCGTGCGTGCGCAAGGCCCCTCCCTGACAAATCCCCTTTTAACCCTCAGCAGCCTTTCGCCAGAATTCGCTTTCTTCTCAAGCCTCGTTAAGTCCCCTCTGCCTTCCGCGAAAAATGAAGCTACCTTTGGAGTAATGGAGAACTCGTTCCTGCTCTTATGTCTAACGTTAATCTACCCAAGCTTTTGGTAATAAATAAATAAATGCAAATTACACGCAATAAGAAAATTAGTGTCATCTTGTATTGGTTGAATATTCAAGGAATAACCTCAACCTATGCTTCCATGCAACAAACCGATATGGCTCAAATTTTTTTTTCTGGACGTTTCATGGTGTCTAGATCAAAAAAGGTCAATGTCCGTCCGCCGACCGCCGTACGCCGTCCATTGTCCGCGCCGTTTTCGGTAGTAGAAAATTTTCTAAAAACCTGAAATTCGGGTCAGGGGTCAGTTTCCGGCCTAGAACGGTCCTCAAAACTTTTCAGCCCGATCGGACCAAATTTGGGCGGGAAAGGGGTCAAAATAAATTTTTTGAAAAATGGATTTTTTGAGACCTATCTAGGCGAGTAGGGTATCATTTTCCACTGAATTCTGGACGCTGAATCCAATAAAATGGGTCCCAGAACGATTGGCACCCACTGGAAGAAGTTATGGGTCAAATGGGTATATATTACCCATTTTGTATGTGTCAAGATTTCTGGTGCCTAGGCGTGTGGAGTATCATTTTCCACTAAATTTTGGATCCTGAATCGATTGGAATGGGTCCGGGACCCGCCGCACCCACTGTTTCCCCCATTCGAGGAATAACCAACCCCTGTGTTAGAATTTACAGGGTTTTGAATGTGTGTTTTCGGGATTTTTTTTTTTTTAAATACATTTTTGACATTTTCTTTAGTACGCCATAATCATATCATGTTTCTCTTGCATTCCAAACCTTCTGAAAATTTTAAATTTTGTCTAGATTCCCTAAACACACCCAAAACAACCATGCGTGTCGAATGGCTGTCAATAAAATGTTCTTACATTTCCATGGTTTAGCTATTGTAAGCCCAGTCCAGTTTCTAAATCAGAACAAAATTAAATAATAAATAAATTAGTTAATCATGCTAAAAATAAATTAATTAATTAAAAAAAAACTAATCAATATATTTCATACGTTTCTGAGCGTAGGTATAGCGGGTGGAAAACGCCCTCAGTGAGCCAAAACCTGAAATTTGGAACGTACCTAGTCAACATTCATGTTTTATAGTTGTGCCAAACTGATTTTCAACCTGATTGCTACAAACGGCTGCAGAGTTTAGCTTTTTGAATAAATTAATATAATTTTTGAACTATGACTCGTTTGAGATGAGTACTACGAGTATATCCTTCCTAACACCACGGGGGTCGCTTACGACCCCACAAGCACTTTTTCTAGTGAAAAACTTGTGAAAAAATGTGCCAATTTTCGTACGAATTAATGACATTTGCCTCAAAACTATCTAGAATGCATGAGCAAGATTCCATGAAATTTCCTGTGATACCAAATTACTCAGAAGATGCAGAACCAGCCGCAACCACTTCAGCATGACATGGAATGAGAAGGAAGTGTGTTTTTATGCCCAAGAAAAAAATACTCGAAAGTAACTGTTTTTTCTGTATGTAAGAATCATAAATGTAAAACACACAGTACACAAACAGTAGTTTGTTTGAATTGTAAATAAATTAAGTTCCTTACAATAACGCGATAAAGGCGATTCATATATAATTTCAAGAATGTATTCAATAAATCAAATTTTTTCTTTCTAAATGTTTTTGAATTCCATTCCTTATATCCATTTTGCCACAAAACGAACAACAAGGAATATTGATAACAACAAAAAATTATCAAAACGAAATATCTCATTTTGTTGATTAACAAAATAAGTTAGAAATGAAAAAATGATAATGGGCTCCTAAAAGGACCCCCGCGGTGTTAGGTGTTTCTTTAAGACCGTGGTATTAGGAGGGATATTATATATTTTTACCACCGAAGGAGAATTTCGTTGAGATAGGGATTTCGAAAACGAATAATTGACTGAAAAATTTGCTGCGTCATGAGTTCAAATAATATGCCACAATATTTTCCCAAGTAGATTCGATGATTTTAGCTGCAATTTCCTCGAATGAACTTCGAGTTTGCTCTTCAACTACAGATCAATAGCTCGAAATGATAGGGCATAGCAGTAAGGGACAGCAGGAGGAGGCAAGAACGCTGATGGTTGTGCTGCTATTATGGATATCAACGCACAATTAAATTTTTGTGCATTTTGTACATTGTACATTTTGTACATTGTACATTTTGTGGATTTTTGTAGTAGAAGAATTTCTAAAAATCTGAAATTTTCTGGGACCCGTTTTTGGCTCTAGTTGGTCCTCGAAACTTTTCAGCCCAATCGGACCAAATTTGGGCGGAATATGGGTCAAAATGTGTATTTTGAAGAATGAATTGTTGAGATTTTCGACGATCTAGACGTGTGGGGTATCATTTTCCACTATATTTTGGACAAAGAATCCAATGAAGTGGGTCCCAGAACGAATGGCACCCACTGAAAGGGGATGTGGGTCAAAATGGGCATCAATCTACCCATTTTGAATATGTGTTTTCGAGATTTCTAGTACCTAAGCGTGTGGGGTATCATTTTCCACTAAATTGTGGACCCCGAATCGATTGGAATGAGTACGGGACCCGCCACACCCACTGTTTCCTCCATTTTCCCCATGTTGAAGAAATGAGTCTCTATGCCAAGGAATAACTAACCCCTGTGAAAGAATTTGCAGCATTTTCAACAAACCGAACGTTTTCCTTCATAATAAGAAAACAATTTGTCGCCGTCCATTTCAGATGGTGATTTTTGATGATTTTTCACTATTTCTGTAATTTTCGTAGCCGGTATTTCGGAAACTGAAATTGAAAATATGGAAATGTCCAATTACGGTGTCCACATTCCTTCTCACAGCAGCAATAGTACCGGTACGAGTACAATCACCTTGAATCCGTGAAGAATACCATAGTGTGATGATCAAGAATCGAACCATACGCACGTTTCTAAGTGTTTTCGCCCAAAATAAGGCCCATTCCCGGACCCAGAGTAGAAATAAGACGTGATTCAGTTGGGTGTCGTGCGAACCAACCACGCAATAAGAGAAATACACTTATCACAGTCAGGGCCGTGACTGTTTGATTAACAACCTTTAAGTAATAGCTGTAATTGACAATACGTTTCTGGGATTTCGAGTAAAAAGGACATAAAGTGTAATTTATCTGCAACGCCTCCCACACAGAAACCTTCGCTAAGACCGATGATTTCTTCTTTCCGCGTTCAACTGTTGACAATAACGTACATTTTCGTGGATGCGATGGATCACATTTCCATTACTAAGCTTCCATAACAATTGAACGAGACTATTTCTCAACGACTGGCTCAAAGAGGTGATTATCATTTCGAAATTATACGTTTTAATTTAGGTTGATTACGGCCTCGGAATCGGACTAGGCAGCACATTCGGAGAAATCATCACTTGGCTTTTTGGCTTTATTCTTTTGAACACGGAACTCCCCTCGCAACCAGCACGGATGGCCCACGACTTGTACGTTTACTCAAAATTCATGTAAAATCAAATTATTCGTACACAGCGTTGCCAATCCGCTTGTATATGAGCATTTTCATATCATCAGTAGTACCCAAGTTATACCGTTTCATACAATCAACTTCAGCGATCTTGCATCGCCCTCTTTGACCTATTTTAGTGCGAGGCAAAAAAAGGCAATCAAGTGATCAAACGTGGCATATTGTCTAGGTATTTTAATTACCAAATTGAACTGGAACTGGAAGATGAATGCAAACAACAAATTCTTTCACAGGGGTTGGTTATTCCTCAAACCGTATGGAGGCTCATTCCAATCGATTCAGCGTCCAAAATTTACTCGAAATGATACCTAAATCGCCTAAATCACCAAAAATCTCAAAAATCCATTTTTCAAAATGCACATTTTGACCCCTTTACAACCCCTCCCACCACGAATTTGGTCCGATCGGACTGACAAGTTTCAAGGACCGAAATAAGGAACAAGCGGGAACCGAAATTTCAGATTCTTAGCAATTTTTCTACCACCAAAAACAACTTGGTCGGCGGACGGACATAATATATGCTCATTTAGATCTAGACACCTTGAAACGCCCAGGAAAAATTTTCCAGGCAAATCGGAGTATTTGACTTTTAGCATGAAAACATAGCTTGATTACTCAAGGAATACCCAACCAAAACTAAAAATCTAGAGTTTAACACGTCTGCAGACACTATTCAGGGTCATAATACTGATTGGGGTTGTCTTGGAAACCCCAGTCCCCGCCAATCGAAGGCTCCGCAAAGGGTAGTTTTATGAGAACGCACATTGAGACAACAATAATTAATCTGAGACTGAAATCGTTATTATCTGGAAAAATGGCGTAATTACATCAAGATATCCACTACCTACCTAACGTCATGCAGTAATATGGAAGCCCTCTATTACCTGGATACCCGAGTTGTGCTCAGAAACAGTATGGCTCTTAAAGGGACTGAGAGCTCCTAAAATGAAAGAGAAAAGGACAGTGAGAGTGAATGGAAGGGAGCGGTAAGATAAAATCGAGGAAGAGTGATACGATAGATGAATTTAGATAAGGGATTGTGGCGATTACTTGAGGTGTCAGCTTCGGAAAAACACCTCTGGCCATTTTATATTCATGGTTTGGGACTCCCTGTGGGTTTTTCTTCTGGCCCTTTCCATCCCCTCGAGCAAGCCCAATGGACTTTGTGTATTTTATTATTTACACCCCGCCCCTTCTGAGTCTTATCCCTTTTTTGCCACATTTCCCTTCCTTTTCCCACGAACTTTATTGACTTTCAAATACCTTCAAGTTCATAGCGTATGCCTTTGCACATTTCCTTCCTTGGTGTCGAGGCGGCTCCATGGAACGACTACTACCTCCGTTCTTTTGCTTTCTAGCCTTAAGAAATATTTATTCACCCCTTCCAGAACAACCGGGTAGGTGCATAGTATTATCGATTGCGCTTTCAGCACTAATACAGTCTCCTTATGAAAATTTCATATCGTGTCTTGAGACCAAAACCACTTCAATTCCCTTTTACGTGTAGCTTCTGAAGGTGAACCCACTTCGTTCGCTAGAAGAATCACGTATTTACTTTATTAAAGTACATTTCTATCCCACAATAACCGGACCCGAACTATACTTTTAAAGAAACTGTCAATGATACTATTATCTTGCGTTTCCTCGTCGGCTAAAGCCGAATTAAAAAAACTTTAATAATAGAAACGCTGCAGATTCTTTCACACGGATTGGTTAATCCTCGGACCAGGCGCATGGAGAGTAATTTCTTGAACATGAAGAAAATGGGGGAAACAGTGGGTGTGCCGGGTCCCGGACCCATTCCAATCGAGTCAGCGTCCACAATTCAATGGAAAATGATACCCCACACGCCTAGATACCAGAAATCTCGAAAATACATATTCGAAATAGGTACATAGAAACCCATTTTGACCCATAACCTCTTCCGGTGAGAGCCAATCGTTCCGGGACCAGTCTCATTGGATTCAGCGTTCAAAATTTAGTGGGTTTATTGGTAGTAAATGCATTTTTTGAAAAGCACGGACATTTGACTTTTGGTTGATTATCCCTTGAATAATCAACCTATGTTTTCACGCAAAAATTCAATCTCTCATCATTCACATCTCTCAACATTTTTCATGTTGGTCCTCAAAACTTTTCTGCCGATCGGACCAAAGTTGGGCGGGGTAGGGGACAAAATGTGTACATCGAAAAATGGACTTTTGAGATTTCTGGCGATTCAGGCGTGTGGGGTATCATTTTCCTCTAAATTTTGGACCTTGGTGGGCTGGTCCTAATTTAATAATAGATGTTCCTATTCCATGTTCCAGAAATGATCCTACCATGAGGTTATAGATGGTTGGTAAGGTGGTCAGCTCAACACTCGACATTTTTTTTAGTGTCCACTGCATCCTTCTAACTTATTATTCTAGGATTATTCAAGGAATAACCAACCAAACTACGAAACGACCTAGTCCCCAACCTATGGATCCCTTCAGCTACCAAGGTGGTTATGGACTACCTATTCCCTCTCAAGTCGACGATATCCCTCGTTGTGCTGTAGTTATTTCATTTTTCCATATTTACAACTGCTGAATATATGCACTTTGGTAGAAGTTGAAGATTGAGTCTGCAACACGATAGTAAACCGGTCAAGTCAAGCAGTCTGGGTAGAATCCACTTCCGCGAAAATTACTTTTATAATGTACTTATTCGGTGTCTGTCTTCGGTTCAATCTCATCCTGATTCTCATCCTACCTGGGCCGACCCTATTATGAGATTGAAGATCTGAAGATCTTTTTTGATCTAGACACCTTGAAACGTCCAGAAAAAATTGTAGAGAGAGATTGACTTTTTGCAAGAAAACATAGCTTGATTATTCAAGGTATAACCAACCAAAACCTTTTATTGAAAAGGATTATTTTACCTTGACAATGGGTGTACTTTACTTCAACTGAAAAAATCTGGAAACTACTAGATTCGTTCCCTACTGTATCATTGCAACGTACATAAACTGACTTGATTCCAAGGGACATGTGGATGGGAACAAAGACCTTCCCGACATTAAAAGCCACGTTCGTAGCCTTGAAGGGGAATGTCACCACGATCGTCACTTGGCATTCAAAAGAGCACCTTTGTCTCTCTCGTGTAGGTAGGTTAGAAAACAATGTAATGCGGCTTTCAGGTAATCGATGATTAGGTACCTCCCATTGCCAGTTGTTCATCTTTTTATACCGCGGGGACACGATGTCAAGAGTGGATGACAATAAAAAGTCCTACCCTCAACCGCCAATCAGTTTTGAATGGCCCGTTTCTGTGGAGAGGAATGGCATTTTCTTATGGGGTATTTTTTACGGGGCTAAACCCAAGAAACTATTGAAGAAACTTCTCCAGTGGGTCGAGATGTGGTGGGAAGGGCCTGAGGTACAAACCCTAATGAATAGCGTCGAATTGTCCCTGGGGAGCATTGTCTCTCGGGTCGTAATAGACGACATCTGTGACCTTATCTAATGACACAGCCTTCAAATTAGATTTTGATACTTTTATAAAGACGCGCCTTTTGGCCGAGAAGAATTTTTTCCCTCCAAAAAAATGAACAGGAACAAGAGTGGTAAAAAAGAAAACCCCAGGCTCCACAAAAGCTCCTTTAGATCCTTCCCTCTTCTTACAACTGAAAATTAAATATAATTGTCGCGTGATTATAGTTGAAGAGGGTGGTACTTTGAGGTATCTTCAAAATGGTTACCCCTGTGACATCATCTCCAGAGATATCTAATTCAACGTCAATCGGACCCTTTCTCGCTCTGCTATCCTCATTTAATTTTTACCTTCGTGAGTTGTCATTTTCTCCATCTCTCGTACGTCCGTACTGCTCCGTAATTGATTTGGGCCCATCATCCAAAGCGCTCGAAAAGGCCAATATAATTTTTGGTTTTCCATCTTTTTTCTATCGTCTAATTGACATACATTAATTCTCATCTCAACTTATAAGTAGAATATAAATCACAATAAAGCCGCAGGTGACCGAGAATTTTTTTTCAAATTGCTTGACGAAATACTCCTAAAAATTCAACATTGATTTTTATTTCTTCACTCTCATAATAGTTGCAGCCCAGGTAGGATGAGAATTAGGATGAGATTGAACCGAAGACAGAAACCGAATAAGTACATTATAAAAGTGATTTTCGCGGAAGTGGATTCCACCCAGACGGCTTGACATGACCGGTTTACTATCGTGTTGCTGACTCAATCTTCAACATCTACCAAAATGCTAATTCAGCAGTAAATCTGGAAAAATAAAATAACTACAGCACACTGAGGGATATCGTCTACTTTGAGAGGGAATAGGTAGTCCCTCTCACACCTAAACACCAAGGTGGTTAGCTGAAGGGATCCTCAGGTTGGAGACTAGGCCATTCAACATTTCGTCTGAATTCAAAATAAAAATCGTCAAAATGAAAACTGGGTGTCTGTCTACCTATTTTGAATGTGGGTATCTGAGATTTCCACTAAACTTAGGACGCTGAACTGATTGGTGTGAGTCACCATGCTCCTGGTCCGAGGAATAACCAACCCCTGTGAAGGAATTTGCGGCGTTTTCTATCTCAGCCACCAAAAAAGTACAAGAGCAGGCACAGCTCTCGGAACAAGCAAGAAAGTACTTCCTGGCACAAACAAGGAGATCCTGACCAACGGTCATGTGGGAAGTCATCATTGTAGGAAATCTCATTGGCGAAAAGGATCAGTTATGTCGAAGCTGTGGTGTCAGAAGAACGGCAATTACATATTCGGGGTGAAGCCTAGGATGGATTGTTATAGCTGCTCAGCCCAACGAAGCTAAAGCCGCGTCCACACTATGTCGATCGACTCTGTCGACCCGGTCGATCGATAAAGTCGCTCGACACCTTCGACTGTGTCAACTCGACAAAATTGCCTCAGTACATGTGGACGAGTCGACCAACAACCATCATAAATTTTCATACATAATCGAGTGTTTTATGTTTAATCGAGTGTTTTATTTTAAATATAAATCGAGTTTTTATATAAAATGAGTGATGATGAAGATGCTGGAGCAGCGGCTTCTGCTGCAATTCTTATTGCCATCTTGGGAAGCCAAAAAGATCGTCGCCCACGGAGATTATGGGTACGGCCTAGCCTCGTTCGAGGCAGAAAAAAGTATAGTACGGAGGAATTTATGGAAGATTTATTGCTGGATGAGGTTGACGAATTAAATCTAGAATATAGATGTGACGCCGGCTTTAAAAACTTTTTTAGAATGAAAAGTTCCGATTTTGAAAATCTTTTGAAAATGATTGCGCCTAACGTAATTAAAAAAGCCACACCATTCAGAAAAGTGATTCCAGTAAACCATCGCCACTTGCTTGTATAGGCATCATCAGCGCCAGTCCCGGTCTTCCTCGACTCGCTCTCTTTCTTTTTCTCCCTTGCAAATTGACTTTGCAAATTTCTAATTTTCTTTTCCACCTCCACTTTTTCAATGCCAAATGACACCGCCATTTCCACCAAACCATCATGCCGTTTGTTTCTGTTTTTATAGTCAACATCACTTGAATCCCATAAGTAAGAACGATCACGGTACATTTCAATAAAATTAGACGTTTGGGTATCACTCCAATTCATTTTCAATAAAAATGTACCTAAGCACTTGAACAACAGTATAGCACTATTCTATTTTTTAAAACGGCAGTGACAAGATCGACACGTCTACACTGGTGCCTTCTACTCGACTGTCTTTGATCCGGACCGACCTGATTCGGGTTGCGTTCGACTCGACTCGACAGCGCTCAACAATGTATAGCGACACGTCCAGACTTGTTCGACATTGTCGATCGACTTTGTCGATCGGTGTCGATCGACATAGTGTGGACGCGGCTTAACATGCGGCTGCTCAGAAACACCTACTTCTTCGGTCAAAGTCCAGCCATACTATGCCACCAACTCCGCACAATTTATACTGTTTGTAGACACTATGTATTTAGGAATGGGAATGAATATAAGCAGGAATGAAAATAGGCTGTATGATGAATTGGAATGACCTAGATTAATTACGTCCACTGCAGTGTCCACCCCCCGCACTTAGACCTAGTGGCCCAGTGTGCTAACCCCTGGAGCTCATCTTGGCCGAAGCTCCGTGTTCCCGACTAGATCCAGCAGAGCTCCGACCAGGTTCTCCTGGTTGAGGATGTCCCTTCGGTCCGAAGTCCCGAAGGTTCTGAAACGCCTATGTTCCAGGGCAGGACGATTGAAGACGATGTGAGACGCTGTCTCCTCGTCTTCGCCACAAAATCTGCAGTCAGGGGTACCATTGCGCACCCCAATCCTGCAGAGATGCCTTCTGAAGTCCCCGTGTCCTTGGAATGACCCATGAGTTGATTATAATTCTCAAAAGAAAACCGCTACGAGGTAGCGACAGTCACTCAGCGCATTGCCATGAAACAAGACCCATCAAGGGCTGAAGCCTCAGGTCGGACCTCCATTACCGAGCGTCAACTCATGCAGACAGCAGTTAGTTGATGAGTATAATTTTGGCGCGTTGCTACACACGCGCTCTCGTTCATTTCTTGCGCTCATTACTCGTAAGTAACCTGACAAACCTTTGCATAAGAGCATGCGATGTCGCGTTTTTACTTCAATTTTAATGATTCGGATGATGCTTTTCTTTGCGAGATATTTTTCTTTGGAGGAAAGATCGTACCAATTCCGACGCTGGGATTAAGATGGAGGTCCTAATGGTCACATTCAAGGTTCTCATCTAGCATCTCTCCATCTGTCCATCATGAAGACTGGAGAGGGTGCCGTTGGGACAAATGATCTAATATTCTCATTGGTTTCAATTTTCAAAACGGGACTGTTTTGCAAACAGATGAATGTTTAAAGTCAACAGCATTAGCTGAAGCTTTCACATTATTGGTTGGTTATTTCTTGAATAATCAACCAATGTTTTCATGCAAATGGTCAACCTCTCCGATTCGGCTCAAAATTTATTCTTGGACGTTTCCAGGTGTCTAGATCAAAAAGTCAAAAAAGTCTAGATCAAAGTCGCTGTACGCCGTACGCACCGTTTTTGGTAGTAGAAAGTTTTCTAAAAATCTGAAATTTAGGTCAGGAATCCGATCCCGGCTCTAATTGGTCCCCGGAACTTTTCAGTCCGATCGGACTGAAATTTGGGCGGGGTAGGGGTCAAAATGTGTGTTTCTGAAATTGGATGTCTGAGATTATTAGCGATCCCGGCCGGGAACGATTGGGAACCATTGGAACAAGTTATGGGTCAAAATGGGTATCTACTACCCATTTTGAATATGTATTTTTGAGGTTTCTGGCACCTAGGCGTGTAGGGTATCATTTTCCACTAAATTTTGGACGCTGAATCCAATGAGACGGGTCCCGGAATGATTGGCGCCCTCTAGATGAGGTTATGGGTCAAAATGGGTGCCCATCTACCCATTTCGAGTGTGTGTTTTCGTGATTTCTGCTACCTAGGCGTGTGGGGTATCGTTTTCCACTAAATTTTGGACCCTGAATCGATTGGAACGGGTCCGGGACCCGCCACACTCACTGTTTCTCCCATTTTTCCCCTTGTCGAAGAAATGTGTCTCCATGTGCCTGGTCCGAGGAATAACCAACCCGCGTGTAAGAATTTTCAGCGTTTCCTGATTCACGTAAGTTGGTGGGAAACCTGACGTGATGCTCTGCTCTACGCTCCTCGCAAGAGCAAAATAATAACAATTATCATATCGCAAAATGCGAGCTCTCGCGGCCAGAGGCTGTCAAATTGTTCCATCTGTCGCCAAACATGCAACTTTTTTTTTCATTCAGTACAGGTGGGTTTGGTGTGGCAAGATTTGCTTTCCTGTCAAAAAAAATTGAGGAAGATGACACCTGGAATATTCAGGTGGTGTGAATATTCCCTCTGCTTCAATTATCAGTCGTGAGTTTTTGCAAGCATGGAGCTCCTTTTGGCACAAATTGGAAACTTGGGACTGGTCCCTTTTAAATTAGATATCAGAAACTGGTACGTCAAGGATTCGAGCTCATATTATCAACGATTTGAAACCTGGAAGGAAAAGTGATAAAGTGAAAGATTATTTCAACATAAAAACCATAGTAGGTGCGGTTTCTATAATCTTTACACTTTCATGTATGATATTTGTATATGTTATGACGACTATTTCAGTTTTATTGTTACTAATATTGTAGATTCTTCAGAAAGAGAAAAGCTATTAAGAAATAATTTCTAATTTAAATTCATTAATAATGTTTGTGACTCTTGTGACCTAGTTCTTGAGACATAGAATGTACTTGCTAGACTTTAGTAAAGTGGTTGAACTCCTGTTGTATAAGTTTAAGTTACCTGAAACGACAATAAATGAAATGAATTGAATTGAATTGAGCCAGTACCAATGTTGTCTGTTCATGACGTGTGCATGAAGGGATAGAGGATTATCAGCTCCCAGCTCAGGGCTCCTTACATCTATCTACTTTACGTGTTACTTCAAAACCTCGGACCAGGCGCATGGAGATTCATTTCCTCAACATGGTAAAAATGGAGGAAACGTTGGATGTGGCGGGTCCCGGACACATTCAAATCGATTCAGGGTCCAAAATTTAGTCGAAAATGATACCCCACTTGCCTAGATCGCCCATAATCTCGAAAATCCATTTTTCAATAAACACATTTTGACCCCTACCCCGTCCAAATTTGGTCCGATCGGGCTGAAAAGTTTCGAGGACCGACCTAGGCCGGAAACAGACCCCTCACCCAAATTTCAGATTTTTAGAAAATTTTCTACTACCAAAAACGGCGCGGACGGTGGACGGCGTACGGCGGACGGACATTTGACTTTTTAGATCCAGACCTCTTGAAACGTAATGAAAAAAATTTTGAGCCGAATCGGAGAGGTTGACTTTTTGCATGAGAACATAGGTTCATTTTTCAAGGAATCAAAAACTTGGAGTTAGGGGTGGATGATCACAATTTTGTCCACTGATGGATATTCTTGATACTGAACGATGAACACTCAAGAACTATTAGTGAGTCTTCCGCAAAACTCGATCGCAATTTCATGTTCTTGGTCTACATCCTCATAGGTCTATAAGGAAAATTAAATGGAAGGCTGTGAGCTCTGGAATATAGGGTGTGCTGTGCATATCATAATTACCCAACAGGCTTTGCGATATTCCTGCCTACCACTCGTGATATGGAATTCCAATGAGAGGAAATCGCATTTTTGGTAGATGATGCATTATCCAATTGAACCACCTCAGTCTCATGACCCGCTCCAAAGCTCGTTAACGTGCGATGCCAATCTAGGTAGATTGTGAGAACGTGGTTTCAAACAGCGATGAGCCTCTCGAACCGTAGAGTTCATATCAGACGGTGTATTTAGCATATGCTCACAGCGAGGCGCGGCGTCGCTTACACATGCCGTCATAATGATAGAGTTGAGTCCCAGTATGAACGTGCTTGGCTTGAGGAATTCACTCCAATGCTTCACCATATTCCCTCCGTAAACCGTCGAAGTAAAGGTTTTTATACTGATTCCCATCCAGCTGTTTGAACCTCCTTTACATAACACACAATCTACGACGACCATCTTGGCGGTATTCCCCTTGGTGAGAACCTATAATTTCCAGTCGGATTGTGAGTGAGCCCAATTCAAAACGAGAGCGCATTTCATTCGAATGAAATTGAACCGATCTCCAACAGTAATAATAGAGGCAAAATCGTCAAAATAGATGTCCTTCGTACCATCGTTGAATCCTGCCCAATAATAAAAATTTGAACCCGCAAAATGTAATGGAATGAGTTTGTCTGTTATTCATTTTTAACAAGTAATCCCCGTACAACAATGTCAACTGAATTTTATTCATTTTAATTTATTAGGAACGGGAAACTGGACTTATTTGCTTTGCTCGTGGGAGATCAATCTCCACCCATGGGACTACAATATTATTTTTGCACATAATGAGTCATTCGCTCTGCTAACTCGAACATTGGGTGGAAAAAATATGCCTCATGAATGAACCAATGATTTGATACGGAAAATTGCCTAAACATTCGCCTAGGCGAGTAGGGTATCATTTTCCACTAAATTTTGGACCCTGAATCGATTGGAATGGGTCTGGGATGCGCCACACCCACTGTTTCCCCAATTCAAAAAATAACCAACCCGTGTTTTTTTTTTCTCAAATTGATGATTGACTGATATTGTAGTGTGTCTCCCAGCAGTCCCAGTCTATCTCACTCTATGACGTTAAAAAGGCTTGTATTTTGCTACAAATTTTACGTTAAACATTCAACTGGATGGTCGATTTATTTATGTACATTGGAATCATGAAGCTACCTGCTTTCCATCATGAGCCTGAGAGCTTCCACAATCCTCCGCCCTTTCAAATTCAATGAATCCGTCAACTCACCTCGACATTGCAATGGAGCACTGAGGAAGAACATCATGTCGTCAATCCTCCGCCGTTTCAAATTCTAGAACCTCCACAACTCACCTCGACATTGCAATGGAGCACTGTAAAGTAACATCATGTCAGCAATCCTCCGCCGTTTCAAATTCTAGAAACCCCTCAACTCACCTCGACATTGCAATTGAACACGTTGAAGAGGAACATCTAGTCGGCGATCCTCCGCCATCACAAACTCATGAAACCCCTCAACTCACCTCGACATTGCAATGGAGCACTGTAAAGTAACATCATGTCGGCAATCCTCCGCCGTTCAAATTCTAGAAACTCCTCAACTCACCTCGACATTGCAATGGAGCACTGTAGAGTAACATCATGTTGGCGATCCTCCGCCGTTTCAAATTCTAGAAACCCCTTAAATCACCTCGACATTGCAATGGAGCACTCAGGAGGAACATCATGTCGGCAATCCTCCGCCGTTTCAAATTCTAGAAACCCCTCAACTCACCTCGACATTGCAATTGAACACGTTGAAGAGGAACATCTAGTCGGCGATCCTCCGCCATCACAAACTCATGAAACCCCTCAACTCACCTCGACATCGCCCTGGAGCACCTTGAGGAGGAACATCATGTTTAGCGATCCTCTGCCGTCTCCACCGTAATGAGCCCTGCCACTATGTAAAACACGCCTTGATTGAAAACATAGGTGGATTATTGATTATTAACTAAGGGCACTACACGCTTCTATAGAATAAATATTTGGCAGTCTTTGGGTATGCGAGCACAAAGTGCCGATCAATTCTTGAATGACCCTTCAAGGAATGACAACGATCTCCGCGAGGGATTTCCAAAGAGTTCCAAGCAGGCAGCTGGTGGCATGGAGGGTGAGTCGTATTGATCACCGTGATGCCATGCCATACCGTGGAATTGACCTGTTCCGCCACAGTTTAGTCTCCCAACTCTCGCGATGCCGAGAAATAGATTCAAAAAAGCGGCAGGGAAGCGTAATTTAGTATTAATTAGGGCTGGAGGTAGAGTAGTTCCTGCCTATAGCGAACACAATAGTCGATGGTTTCCGGTTAACATTGTTATCTCTCCTCGGTAAAATGTCACTGGGCTCTTTTCCGACTAACGACCACAACCCGCTCTTTCTGATCACACGTGATTGGCTTTCAATCCGGGGCCGACGGGGGAACAAATTAAAATTAACCGAATTAATTCGAGGCTCCTCAATTATTTAATGTTGTTTCCGCTTAGTGGCCTTCGTGTTTAATTAGAACATGGAGCCTATTGCTTGAGGTACTTAAACTGCACGAAGACAGTATGAGAGAGTAACTCATTCATTCAGCAGATTAAAATACGGATCAGAAAAATTATTCAGATTTTTTTCACGAATGGGACATAATAACACGCTGCAAATTCTTTTACACGGGTTGGTTATTCCTCGAACCGGGTGAATGGAGACTCATTTCTTCAACATGGGGAAAATGTGAGAAACAGTGCGTGTAATGGGTTCCGGACCCATTCCCGATTCAGGATCCAATATTTAGTGGAAAATGATACCCCACACGCCTAGGTACCAGAAATCTCGAAAACACGTTCAAAATGGGTAGATAGCTACACATTTTGACCCATAACCTCTTCCAGTGGGCGACAATCGTTCTGAGACCCACTTCATTGAATTCGGCTGCATTCATTGAAATCAGAAGGTGGTATGATACCCTCGGAGCAGATGGGTAATTTCCGATCTGGTAGAAGATTGTTCAAGGGTTGTTGTGACCTTTTGGCCTTAAATATCGACCATACGATGCTGGAAACCAAAGGTGTGATCTATGTAGTTATTAGGACGTAGAGAATGCGTTTCATTTTGAGGGAAAGTGTAGTGGACTATGTGAAGTATGAAAAAAATATTTTGGGTAGGTCCGTCATCGGTTGGAAGGATTATCGGAGGTTGATTAAGGGTTGAGCGTCGGTCTGGTTCAGTATTGTGCAGTTGCATGGGAGTTGAGAAGTAAAGTCATGATTGAATACGGCTTCAATGATTAGATTATTATAATTATTGTTGCTGTTGGCTGGCCTATTTGATTATTTAATAAATTTGTTATATATATGTAGAGTAATTTATCACTGTTATCGTTACATAATATATATTGAATCTTGGTTTATGAAAAGTTTCTCCCATGTTTGCGACTGTTATATTTTACATCATGTTTGCCTATCAATCATTTGTTTTGTTGTTGAGGCGTTTATTTTTTTATTTTTCTAATTTTCTACAAGTTACGGACGGTAAACTCATCAGACGGTCACTGAGACCATGATTATCAATTAACTAACAACTCTCATGGGTAAAAATATAGCATGTTCATTTCTTCTTCATTGAATTCAGCGTCCAAAATTCAGTGGAAAACGATACCCCAAACTCCTAGATTGCCAAAAATCTCGAAAATCCATTTTTCGAAATACACATTTTGACCCCTACCTCTAAAAAAAACCTTAACTAGAGCCGGGAACGGACCCCTGACCAAAATTTCAGATTTTAAACATTTACTGCTACAAAAATAGGCGTGGACGGCTGACGGCGGACGGACATAAAATGTCCGTGATTAGCAAATTAGCGTAAATTAGCAAATTTTGCTAATTGTGATCTAGACACCTTAAAACGTCCAGAAAAAAATTTTGGGGCCAAATCGGAGAGATTGATTTTTTGCATGAAAATAACCAACCAAAACTGGAAAAAATGAATGTTGATTGCAGATGATTTGAGTGAAAGAGCGTGAGGAACAACCCAAGACGAATGTCATCAGAGACACCAGCTGCAGCCCACGAAATATACCTACCTGGTATCGTCGGATAAGTGCACGTCGCAATTCCGAAAATTAAATGACTCGGGGCCGACCTAAGGAAACGGCAGTCGAAAGCTCAAGTGGGTGGAATGTCACAAAGTGAACCCTCTCGAACGGGGGAAAATGGCTGTTCCCAGTGATCCTTGATCCCTCCCACCAGCCCCGGTAAGAGGAACTGTAATGAAAACGTAGAAGAATAAATTGCTATTTCATTTTGTTTTGAGACAATGAGAGGTTTAATGGAAGTAAGTGAGGGTGTGGGATTCGGACAGGGCCCCGTCATTACCCAAGTAATGATAGAACCTTAGGAGCACGACTCAACTATAATGACGACAATCCTCGAGCAAGACGTTTCATTAACGGTGTATCAAATCGTGATTTACGCTCTGAAATCTCATTTTCAGCTTCGAGGCCTTTTTCTCTTTGGACTAGGTACACCTACAACAGGACGGGAATTACACCAGAACCAGCTTAGAGTTTCTCCTCAAGCGATACGATAGTAGACGAAGTGGATTGTAACCAAGGGTCAGTTCCATCTAACTGGATTTTGGTCGAGTTTTGAGATCACAGGAGATAAAATGAATTATGTTTTGAGTCCTGAATCCTGAAGACGTTCACTACATCATGGAAGCAGCTCTGGGGTTTGATTCTGAAAAATATTCAATAGAAAAGGTATAACCGTCTTTCCAGGTCTTATCTGTTTTGGCTACATCTGAAAACCTATTGCGACCCAAAGAACGTGCCAATGCTATTTTTTCAAACTATATATTATTAAATAATGACCAATGTTTATGTAAATTGTAGATCAGATCAAAGTTTGGTAAACATTTGAAGAGAGATGTGCAATTTGGGATTTTCTGGGGGAAATTTATTTATTTACTACTTCTGAGACGAAACATGACGTTTGATATATTTTGGAAATCGAAGGATGTGGATAAATTGCCATTCAAAACTCAATATCCTTGTCAATATTCTTGTCAAATAATGAACAGTTCCGTCATCTACGATAAAAATGCTGGGGCTCTTTATTACGATTCATAACTTGAAGAAAAGTAAAGTGGAAAATGATACCCCACATGCCTAGATCGCCAAAAATCTCGAAAATCCATTTTTCAAAAAACTCATTTTGACCCATTGCCCCCTAAATTTATCTAATCGGGCTGAAAAGCTTCGAGGATCAAGTAGACCCAGAAACGGACCCCTGACACAAATTTGAAATTTTTAGAAAATTTTCTACAACCAAAGTCCACGTGGACGGCGGATGGTGGACGGACATTCTACATTTTTGGTTGGTTATTCCTGGAATAATCAACCTATGTTTTCATGCAAAAGGTCAACCTCTCCGATTCGGAGTCCAGAATAAATTTTGGTTGGTTATTCCTTGAATAATCAACCTATGTTTTCATGCAAAATGCTAATCTCTCCGATTCGGATCAAAAAAATTTTCTGGACGTTTCATAGTGTCTAGATCAAGAAAGGTCAATGTCCGTCCGCCATCCGCGCCGTTTTTGGCAGTAGAACATTTTCTAAAAATCTGAAATTTGGGTCAGGGGTCTGTTCCCGGCCTAGGACGGTCCTCGAAACTTTTCAGCCCGATCGGACGAAATTTGGGCGGGGTAGGGGTAAAAATGTGTTTTTTGAAAAATGGATTTTCCAGATTTTGGGCGATCTAGGCGAGTGAGGTATCATTTTCCACTAAATTTTGGACGCTGAATCCAATAAAGTGGGTTCCAGAACGATTTGCACCCACTGGAAGAGGTTATGGGTGAAAATGGGTATCTATTACCCATTTTGAATATGTGTTTTCGAGATTTCTGGTACCTGGGCGTGTGGGGTATCATTTTCCACTAAATTTTGGACCCTGAATCGATTGGAAAGGGTCCGGGATCCGCGGTTCCCCCCATTTCCCTCATGTTGAGGATATTAATCTCCATGCGCCTGGTTCGAGGAATAACCAAAACATTGGGATGAATTTCGTCGTTTCATTTTTCCGCTTTAAACCATTTTACATGAGGTAGTTTCAATTTTTTTTTCGAAACGACGAAAAGAGCTTTTTTAGACACCCCCCTCGCTTTCTACTCACGGAATTTTTATAAATTACTCTACTATGATAGATTATCTCCGGAGTTCGTGCTCATAACCGGTGACACGGTTCAGACTCAATAATCATTTCTTGAGGTTTGAACAAGTGAAAACGCCCGTAAAAAGCTCTTTGTTACACCAACCACTGAAGTGCTCATTGTTGCGTTAATAAAATTATCTCGTATCACGAGAAAAGTTTTTTCTTTTTTGAAGTCCCTCGAACTAAGAGGAAGGGTGACCGCTGAACACGTGTCGTTTGTGTATCAAAAAGCGTGAGAACTAGTCATTTCTTTGAGCCATGAACTAGCTGTGACCAATCGATAACGAGGTTCTTATCGGAACAACCCCGCCAATATAGCGTGAGGTCAGTTAAGGTCGCAGATTGCATTTAACCGTGGTCCCCAAACATGTAATCCTATTCCCTAGAACGCGGGTAAAATTATAAATTTCAATATTCATGTAAACCCAAAGTGCATGAAAAAAATAATCAGATTCCAAACACCATCCCTTCATTACCTTTAACATTTAAGACAGTCTCTTGCAAAGTATTCTGAATTTATTGAAGCTCCTGTATGGAAATTTAAACTTTTTCTTTTTGCAATATGCTCGTAAGACTTGAAGAAATTTCTCGGGCCTATAAACAAATAAAATATTTTCAAAATTTTAAATTTTAAATTTCGTAACTTTGAAGTTATGAGAAGTTGGCAGTTGAATCATAGTTCGAGACAATTTCACAAGTCTTAAAAGGATATTGCGAAAGAAAAAAGTCTGAATTTTCATACAGGAGCTTCAATAAATTCTGAAAACTTTTGGGAAATCAGGCAGTGCGGCATGGGTCTGGCGGAGTAGGGTGGTCAGCGTCGATTTTTGACATGGAAACAAATATATATCCGTCCGAAAATTTGCGAGAAATCCCCAATGAGGCACACCTTGATATCCATATGTTGATGATGGTCCTTGTTAGTCAACTGAAACGTCCCACAAAGCCATTATGTGGCTGCTGTTGATCGCAGGTTCTGAGGGTCGACTTCTCCAGCAGGCTTCTGCCTGGTCGTTTGAGTGTTCTGGGCCGAAGTAGAACTCTGAGGGTTCGATGCGCCATCCAGAGGTCTTGTTGGGTACCAAAGCACACACTTAACCTTTCAGACATAGAATGGTTTCCTTGATTTCTTCTTCATTCTTCCTGAGCCCAAAGTTTGCGGAAGTTTTCCTTTGAGCCCACCCCTCAGCCAATCCCGTGTGAAAATGCCTCGGTGGCTTCCTTGCGGCGGCGGATGTTGGTTTATATTTCATACAAATTGCGTCTCCTGGCTTCCAATCATCTGATCTGATTTCAGGCGTCCCCAAAATTGTACCAAACTCCTGGAGGGCGTTCGAAGGAGCATTTGTTGGGGGTGAAGCAGGCTGTGGTTGGATCTTGGATCCTCCAATCAGGCAATGGGCGGTGTTCACTATTGCTGAGTCGCCAGGCACGTGGAGGATTCAATTGTGCCTTGTGATCAAAAAATGTAGGCAAATTTTGTTTCTTGTCCTTCTCACTTCATCTCATCATCAGCCTTGACCGACTTCTATTGCTATATTCTGAACAGACCTCTGTCGTTTTCAGGTTGAAAGTCGCCCAGAGGAACTCGACCTCTCGATCTAATGATTGGGTGGGATAGGGGTCAAAATGTGAATTTCGAAAAATTGATTTTGAGATGTTTTGCAATCTATGAGTGTGGGGTATCATTTTCCACTAAATCCTGGACGCTGAATCCAATGTAATGGGCCTCAGAAATATGGCACCCGTTGGAAGAGGTTATGGGTCAAAATGGGTATCTATACCCATTTTGAATATGTGTTTTCGAGATTTCAGGTACTTAGGCGTGTGGGAAATCATTTTCCACTAAATTCTGGACCCTGGATCGATTGAAATGGGTCCGGGACCCACCACACCCACTGTTTCCCCCATTTTCCCCATGTTTGAATATGTGATTTTGGGATTTCTGCTACCTAGGCGTGTAGGGTATGACTTTCCACTAACTTTTGGACGCTGAATCCAATGAGACGGATCCCGGAACGATTGGTACCCTCTGGATGAGGCTATAGGTCAAAATTGGTACCTATCTACCCCTTTTGAATGTATGTTTTCGAGATTTCTGGAACCTGGGCGTGTGGGCTATCATTTCCCACTAAATTTTGGACCCTCAATCGATTGGAATGGGTCCGGGACCCACCACACCCACACCCAGGAATAACCAACCCCTGTGTAAGAATTTACAGCGTTTTTTAATTACCGTCGCCTGTTGATACTGTCCTGCTAAAAATTATTTCCCGTGCGTTTCCGGGTGGTGGCCTTATAATGTGAATATTATTTACGTATCAGTCGTTGTTTTCCATGCAACCTCACAATTTCGGGAATTGAATAAGACAAGATCGTTCACATCAACGCGCATGACATCGCATTCTTTTCGTGATTATTTCGCTGATGTCTTCATCAGCATCGCCTTTTCTCTAGACTCCTATTCGGTTTTCTCTGAATTCCCCAAGTCCGCTTATGTACTTCCGGGCATATCAGAGATATTCTCGTGACCGGAAGAATTGAACCTGATTTAATTATCGTTGTAATGGGAGTAGACGTAGTGGTTTGCATGTTATCGTCCGCTCAACACGAAACCATTGAGTGCCTGAAAAGAAACCGTGAGAGCTCGACGTTTCCGACGTAGTAATAATAATTTAGGTCGGCGATGAGTCGATAAGTAACTCTGTTATAAAATACTTCGGCTCGAGATTTGCACATCAATTTACTGATTTACGGCGTGAAGGAATAGATCCAAGGCCGAGCAATAATTTTGAATAAATTTACAAAAGCAATGCGCATTGCACGCGTGGTTACTAAATTATTAAAATCATGATCCCGAACTTCAGTAATTTGACCCCTCATTCGAAAATCATATTCCTGTATTCTAGGCATTCATTGTCTCGAACAGCTTTTTCCAGCAAACATTTTTAATGTTCCAAAACTCATGGCCTGTTTCGCGATCTAAATAATAAAACGCAGCAAATTCTTTCGCATAGGTTGGTTATTCCTCGGACCAGGCGCAAGGAGAATCATTTCTTCAACATGGGGAAAATGGGGGAAACAGCGGGCCCCGGACCCATTACAATCGATTCGGGGTCCAAAATTTAGTGGAAAAGGATACCCTACACGCCTAGGTACCAGGAATCTCGAAAATTCATTTTTCAAAATACACATTTTGACCCCTACCCCGCCTACAGTTGGTCCGATCATGCTGAAAAGTATCGAGGGCAAACTAGAGCCGGGAACGGACCCAAATTTCAGATTTTCGGAAAATTTTCCACTACCAAAAATGGCGCGGACGGCGGACGGCGTACAGCATATGGCAGAAGGACATTTTACTTTTTGGTTGGTTATTCCTTGAATAATCAATCTATGTTTTCATGCAAAAAATCAATGTCTCCGATTCGGCCCAAAATTTTTTTCTTGATCAAAAAAGTCATATCTCCGTCCGCCGTACGCCATCCGCGCCGTTTTCGGTAGTAGGAAAATTTCTAAAAATCTGAAATTTTCGTCAGGGGTCTGTTCCCGGCTCTAGTTGGACCTCGAAAGATAACAGCCTGATCGTACCAAATTTGGGCTGGGTTGGGGTCAAAATGTGTATTTTGTAAAAATGGATTTTCGAGATTCTTGGCGATTTAGGCGTGTAGGGTATCATTATCCACGAAATTTTGCACGCTGAATTCAATGGCATGGGTCCCAGAGCGATTGGCATCAACCGGAAGATGTTATGGGTCAAAATGGGAATCTACTACCCATTTTGAATATGTATTTTCGAGATTTCTCGCACCCAGGCGTGTGGGGTATCATTCTCCATTTATTCTTTATTACGGTGTTGAATGCATTCCATATAGTGGCAAAAATTCAAACGTTCTGCTTAGATTAGTAGAATGAAGTTAGGTAGGTAGTAGATGGTATGATGAGATTCATCATACCAAGTAGATAATATTATAATGTGCCGAGATTCCTGATCCTACAACCGATCCATAGTTACATGATATTGTTACTGTGCCATCAACCCTCACTCACTGTGCATGGTGAATGGCAAATGTTCTAAATTCTAAATGACAACTGATGGGGAAAACTCACCTGAAATGATGGGTACCCACTGTATTGGCGTAGATCACCCGATGAATTCGGTCGAACTATCACAACGAAAGTGAACGGAAATGGGTAAAAGTAAAGAATAGGGACCGTTGTCGCGTTATCAGCTGATATCGATAGTACGCTCAGTCTATATGCACTATCGATATATTATACACGAAATATTTATCCCTGTCGGCCATATTTTTTTTCATAAAAAAGGAGGGAAAATACTAAATTGAAATAAACTAAAATAAATAAATAATTAAATAATAAATAAAAAATAATAAATAAATTGAAATAAACTTACCTCGTGCTCACTAAGCTTCACTAAGCCTCTCACTCCCACAAAAACTTTCGATTATCGACCGTATGCGCGATATCATTGCTATCAGTTGATAACGCGACAACGGTCCCTATACTTTACTTTAGCCCGGAAATGATGTGTAGTGACAACAGTTGGATTGTTCCATAACGCTGGGTCAGCTAGTGAATAATGAATATGTTTATTGTCACCTTACAAATACAGACAGAGATATAAGCTTATACTGGAATAAATTAGGGTATAGTACAAACTTTCTCTTAAATCGTAGGTAGTGAGGTAACGCAGTACAAGATGGTAACTAGGAAACTCCATCACGATTATTTCGAGTACCTATATCTCAATCAGTGGTTCCCAACCTGGGGGCGATCGCCCCCAAGTGGGCGATTTGGGATATCAGAGGGGCAATAAATATGTGAGGGGCGATGAGTATTCATCAGTTTCTCGACACGTCTGATCCTGTTTTAAGTGAGAATTTGAAGCAACTTGCGTATCTTACAGATATTTTTGAAAAAATGAACGAAGTCAATATAAGTCTTCAAGGAAATAAGATGAATCTTATCAAGGCCAAAGAAATTATTTTACATGCATTGCCAAGTTTGATATTTACGAGGTAAATATTGGCCGTAAAGAGCTGATTCAATTTCCGACCCATAATAAGTTTTCAGTCTCAGATAACGAGACTCCTGAACTACCTGAAGACAAAATCCTAATTTTTACTGATCACCTTGACCAGTTAAAAACATGGAATCAAGATTTGAAGATTTGACCAAGTTGAAAATTCCGGAATGGATTCAGATACATTTTCGTTAGATATAAATAAGCTTGATAAGTCTTTGCAGACAGAGTTTCTAGATCTGAAGTATGATTGTGGGGCGGAAATAATTTTCAAGCAGAGAGGTTACGAGTCAGCTTGGGTGAAGCTTATGGACACTTATCCACAAATATGGGGAAAAGTTGAACCACTTTTAATCTCGTTCCCGTCAACATATTTAATATTTAGTTGAAAAAGGTTTTAGTTCTGTTGTCCAGCTCCTCACAAAACAAAGAAATAAGTTTGCCTCAAAGGAGACTTGCGCCTGAACTGACTTGACCAACATAAAGCCTGATATTCAGGCTTTAATTGAAATCCACCAAGCACAAGGCAGCCATTGAAAAAGTGGAATAAAACAATAAAAAATTTACAAACTTTTATTTACTTTTTCGAATTTTAAATGTCGACATTCAAAATTTTCCAGATTCCAATCTAAAAGTGAAAATACGTACTTCCGTTTTTTGAAATGTGAAGTCAATGATCTTAGTTAATTATTTCACTTTTTTGTTCTTAAAAATCTGCAAAAAATGCAAACTTTACTTTTTTTTCTATTTTATTTAAGAGTGTTTAGATAAAATTGTTTTAGTAGTTTTTATATACAATAATAAAACTGTTTAACACGTTGACTGCCACGGCAACTTTCAGAAATCTGGCCTATTTATTTTTTAAATTCAAACTAATTTTTATTAAAAAAAAAAAAAAATTTGTTTTGTTCTTTTTTAATAAATTTTCTGTTCATAAAAGCCAGCATTGATTTTTTTGTTTTTTCCCTGAAGCCATCTATCGATATTAGCACGATATTAGGACGAGAAAACTCGTAGTTGGCGTCCTAGAAAAGAACACAATCTACGACTTATCTCGTAGTTGGCAGTCAACGTGTTAATGCAATAAAACTGCTTTGTTATTTACACTTTACTTCAAATAAAAATTAGTCACACAATGAAAATGAAAAGGGGGCGATAGGTCTTAGTCGACCCCCAGAAAGGGGCGATGGGCCACAAAAGGTTGGGAACCACTGATCTAAATCCTTCAGGGTGACCGTGCTGGATAGTGGATTCACTGTGGCCCAGCACGAAGTCGCTATCAAGTTACTATAGAATTTTGGAACATCAATAATTATGTATGGTTATCTCCATATTGACATATTTTTAAGTATACTGCACACTTAAGTACCCTTAAATCATACATAGAAGTGGTCCATTGGCTTACTCCGTACAAATTTGGCAATTTTCTTTCTCATTAATCCTACATTGTTCATGATCTCCGCAATATTCTCGAAATCTCTATTTATCATTTGCAATATTATAAACCAGGTTTGAATTCAACTGGGAAGATTGCCGTTTCGTTCACTACATTTAAACTTGTACGAGAAGGAATCCATTTGGGTGAGGAGATTTGCTCTTCCATCGTGCGCCAAAACGGTATTGCGATCGCCTGAATTTGAATTTTCCAGCAGTCAACCAGTGGCTTATTTGTTGTAACGATCACGGAGCGAATTTGTGGACACATAGGGGTTTGATCTCGCTGGCATGACTTGTATGTTTGTCTAATTCACCTCCACTTCTCTGCTTGCTGTGGTAACACGCGTTATACACAATTTCCTACACGCTACTAAGCAGGTGTTCCTGGAGAACGCGATAATTATATTTTTAGGCTTTCATTTCCTCTTCAAAGAGTCATGAACCTGAAACTCCTTCAACCGAAAACAATTTCGTAGTTCGGAAACCAATATAAAGCACTCGGGATTTCGACTGCTCACTCAACACGCGGCTTTATAATTACAAGACGATGAGGCCACCGGAGATTAATGAGGGGAGTGCCATATGAATGAATGCTCACAAGTAGAAAATTAAATCAAAGCACTTAATCAGCGTAAGTAGACTTTTCCAGAGGTAGTAGGATTATTAGGATTTACTGAATTTCACATTTTTAAATAATGAATATATCGAATCGGCATAACAACACTTGCAAGCTTCCCAATCATGTTCATAATTCCTACGTCAATAAGAAGCTGAATTCATGCATATGGTTCCATCAATTTGAGTTGAAATATAATTGTTTATCATACGAATTGGTTTATCATTCTTAGGAACAAAGAAACAAATGAGAAAACCCTGTAAGATATTTCGAAAGTGGGTTATCAAACGATTTTTAATGGCCTGCGAATAAATTGCTTTTAATGAATAAGTGCTCTCTAATTTTTATTATAATATATAATCATTAGGATTATCATATATCATTCCTTAAATAATCACCCTATTTTTCATGTAAAAAAAAAAAATGTCACTCTCTCCGATTCAGCCCAAAAATTTTGTTTTGGACGTTTCAAGTGTTTAAATCAAAATAAGAATGAGTCCGTCCGCCGTCCACGCCGGTTTTTGGTAGTGGACAATTTTCTAAAAATCTGAAATTCGGGTCAGGGACCAGTTAACTTTTCAGCACGATCGGACCAAATGAGAGGGGGAGGGGGTTAAACATCAAAATGTGTTTTTCGAAAAATTGATTCTCCAGATTTTTGGCGATTCATGCGTGTGGGGTATTATTTACTACTGAATTTCGGGCGCTGAATCCAACGAAAGAGGTTATGGGTCAAAATGGCTATCTATCTACATAATCAGAATGTGTATTTTCGAGATTTCTGGTACCTAGGCGTGTGAGGTGTCATTAATTTTGGACGCTAATTTTGCGCCTCGTCCGAAAAATAACCAACCAATAACCCCTGTACTTTTATTTATTTATTCATTTATTTATTTCATTTATTTTTATTTTTTCTTTTGAGAGGACATGATGAAGGTCCTAAACGAGCGTGAATTCACATCGAATAATAAACCTTTGCGGATAGTCGTAGCCCTGAATCATTTAGCAGTAGAAAATTTGTAACATGACATCTTCCTTCTTCCAGTATGTTTTGTGTAGTGTGTTCATCTATTTTCGCATTACACTCAAGATAATATGAATATACTAGTCTGTTGACATTGTAACAAGTTATTTCGTGTATCGAGACATTCCATAGCGATTATTTTGCTATAAACAAGGCGTCGTGAGTTCCTTTTTGGTTGCATTCCTTGAATAATTTATCCTTTTTGGTTGATTATTCCTTGAATAATTTTTCTTTTATTCCTTGAATAATCAACCTGTTTTTGGGGAAGGTACCCACACTTGCAAGGTCTAACCTTTTAAACATGCAACTGGACTTGAAGAGCTCTCAAACTTTCCAAATGGTTCTCGCATTTCTTATCAGAGGGCTTTTGGTCCAAACTGAAAGGAAAAAATGAAAAAAGCTGTTGAGATTTCCTCCAAATTTCAGGAATTTTTCTATCACTTTTGATGGTTGTAAATATAGATAACAGGCATCCTTGTTTCCCCCTGGGTACATCCTAAATACTTTATGAGATGTTTTATTTTGGTGTTCCATGCAGGCACACGACTGGACAACAATTGCTATAATATACAAGGGGATGGATTTGATTCCTGCTTAAGTTTTGAACAAATAACTCAGGCTGCAATCAAAAATGTTCAAGCTTTTATTCAAAATGGAGCGGAAATGAGAAGAACATCAAGAAGGACATCACGGTGGTCGCCTATGTGTTTGTACGCGGAGGATTGGTAGAACAAACAAAGTCGGCCTTTTGAACCTAGTTAATCATTTCCACTGCTTGCCATATGCCTGCGAAGTGGTTGTAGGGTTTGAGGAGGGAGAGAAAAACCATGTGTTCCGCTTCAGGTAATAATTTAGAAAAAGGTGGTTACGGGCGCGCGGACCTTTTGAACACGAGGCATCAGGATTCCTACTCAGTAGGCAAAATAGAGGCAGATGTTGTAATCACAGGGGATGCCGGGAGGAACTGCCTCCTCTTGACTCATACCGTAATGTTGAAACAATTATACTTACGAGTGGTATGTTTTTAATAATTAATCACGAATTGTCTTTGTACCTACTCAGGGTTACCTATAACGGAGAAGTTTACCTATTATGAGAAACAATCAAATTAAGGGGAGAGTTTACATTTGTTTACATGATTTATCGAACGTATCTAATAATTCGCATGATTGACTACAGTATTAAAAACCACGGACCAGGCACATGGAGACTCATTTCTTCAACATGAGGAAAATGGAGGAAACAGTAAGTGTGGCGGGACCCATTCCAATCGATTCAGGGTCCAAAATTTAGTGGAAAATGATACCCAACACGCCTAGGTGCCAGAAATCACGAAAATCCATCTTTCGAAGTACACATTTTGACGCGTATTCCGCCCAAATTTGGTCCGATCGGGCTGAAAAGTTTTGAGCACCAACTAGAGCCGATAACAACGGACCCCTGACCTTAATTTCAGATTTTTAGAGAATTATCTACTACCGAAAACCGGACAATGGACGGCGTACGGCGGACGGACATTTGCTAATTTTGATCTAGACACCTTGAAACGCTCAGAAAAAAATGTTGGGCCGAATCGGAGAGATTGAATTTTTGCATGAAAACATGGGTTGATTATTCAAGGAACAACAAACCAATAAGTGGAACGTCCGTCCGCCGACTTTGGTAGTGGAAAATTTTCTAAAAATCTGAAATTTGGGTCAGGGGTCCGTTCCCGGCTCTAGTGTTGGTCCCCGAAACTAGCCCGATTGGACAAGTTTTGGGGGAGAGTAGGGGTCAAAATGTGTTTTTCGAAAAATGGATTTTCGAGATTTTGGCGATCTAGGCGTGTAGGGTATCATTTTCACTAAATTTTGGACGCTGAATACCTGGAGAAAAGCTTATTTGGAAGATCATTGTCTTCTACCTTCTGAGTACCTGTGTTTCACAGTTACATTTTTAGTCAGTCCCTTTCTAAGACAAGATACGATCTGGCCGTCCGTTGTTAATATATCCCAATAAAATATATTTGATTTGTTCATAAACTAACTAGTAACTTAGTAGTCAGGGGTAAAGCGGTACATCATACAATGCATTTTGGATGTCCATTCAAAGTGTTGCAAGCTCGCACTGGCGCCGGCCAAATGGGCTGCTGGCGTCGCAAGGTCAACGACCTGTGGAGGATTAAGGGTCTCGAACATTCGGGAACCTCCCAGTTCGCCCCAGACAGCACGTCGAGTTCCCAGAACCCGGGAACGTTCTGGAAGGTACTCGACCGAGAGGCAGCAGGTATAAAACAGACCCACGAGCGCCGCCCAGTTCAGTTCAATTCAGAGTCCGGATATAGATGCTTCGGGTTATAAATTGTGCCGTGCCGCGTTATAAATAGTGCGACAACCGCATTACAACCGTGTATTGTGATTCTGTCATTGGGTAAGTGCGCGAATGTGAACAGTGTATTCAAGTGAACGATCGTTACGAATGTGAACAGTGGATTTGAATGAACAATTGTTAATAAATTAGTTACTAAGAACATAAATCGTTACAAAAGTTTCCATTCAAGTTTTGAGATTGAAATATATCTTTCCCTGTGACAGGTACCTTCAAGCTGTTCTGTTTCAAATATTAAAAAAATGACAGAATATTTGACGGAAATCAGCTTTTACAGGGAATATTCTTGAATAATCAACCTATGGTTTCGATTCGGCGTAAAATTTGTTTCTGTCTAGATCAAAAAAGTCAAATGTCAGTCCGTCGTACGCCGTCCACGCCGACTTTTTTAGTTGAACATTTTCTAATAATCAGGGTCAAAAGTTCGTTTCCGGCTCTAGTTGGTCCTCGAAACATTTCAGCCCAATCGGACCAAATTTGGGCGGAGTAGGGGGCACAAATGTGTTTTTTGGCGATTTAGGCGTGTGGGGTATCATTTTCTACTAAACTTTGGACGCTGAATCCAATCAAATGGGTCCCAGAACGATTGGCACCCACCGGAAGAGGTTATGGGTCAAAAAGGGTATATATCTACCCATTTCGAACGTGTGTTTTGAGATTTCGGGTACATAGGCGTGTGGGGTATCATTTTCCACTATACTTTGGACCCTGAATCGATTGGAATGGGTCCGGAACCCACCACACGCACTGTTTCCAAAATTTTCCTCATGTTGAAGAAATGAGTCTCCATGCGCCTGGTCCGAGGAATAACCAACCCGCATGAAAGAATTTTCTGTGTTTTTGAGGCTGAAAATCTGCCGCGAAATGATTATTTACTGTTCTCCTGAGTAAGGGCTGTCCAAGGATCAGCTGGACATGCTAATTTTTTTTCCCCCAGATTGAATTTGAAATAGGCCTAGGTCATTTATGACCCTGATGTATTTATTATGATGATTTGATCGTTAGCCGTTTTACATGGCGAATCGTTGAGGAACGGTTCCAAGGTCTGGCGTCATGTGCTTCTATATAAATTCCGTTAATTCCTAGTGGCGTTATGAAGTAATGGGGATATTATGGCACGTTTGTAAAGCCGTTGGGAAGGAAACTATAAACGATTGAGTGAAATGCCCGAAAAGTGATCGAGACAGACGGTGGTCGAGGGCAGCCTCTGAGGAGCCGGACGACGCGGCGTCCAGTTGGTTAGTTACGCCGGCTAAAATATCAAAAGAACCACCTCCCCCCTCGGGTGGCATTAACAAAGTTGTGAAAGCTAGCCTGCGAAAACACCAAAGACGATGGTGTCGACGAAAGAGGCGAAGAAAAAAGCGATCCCTCCCGCGCCAGGAGCCGTGATTTAGTTCAAAATAGGGGCAGAGAGTGCACGGAGGGTGTTGTGGGGGACCATTACCGGGCGCATTAGGGTGGAGAGACTGATGACCAGGTTAGGGGCTGGTTGGTTCGGTTGCTCATTCATAAAGGGGCTTTGCTCGCCTCCGCCGTCCTCTCTCGCGGCTCCCCGCCGATCAGGCGAATCATCGCATCTCGGGAAGTTGCGAGTGGCCCAGAACGGTTTCCCCTAGTCGGATCTGGGGGGCTTCAGAGGGAAGATTGCCTCATTTCGGATGGCCAGGACGGCTCTGACGACGAGATAGTTTCTGACTCGTTAGGTTCGGCAATATCGGGTGCGGTCAGTCGAGGTGACGTTGCTATTCGGACACTTCACCCTCATCCCTCGTCCCTCGTCACCTACCACCCCTCATCCCTTCATACACCTGCACACCACCTACCTACCTACTCCAAATAAAGCGCCTCTCCGCTTTCACCACTCGCGTCTCCATTACTCCCTGTTCAACTTGTCCTTTGATACGGTGGTCTATTGATCAAAAGGCAGCCACTTGTATCCTGTGAGATGCACTCGTGGCTCAAGGAGCCGTGACGAGTTTAGCTCAGCAGACCCAGCATATTGATCATCCAAACACGAACGCCGTTTGATTGACCGTGCTCTGGAAGACTCTTAACTAGAGCTTACTATCCAAAACTGGGCGTCCTGTTGCCAAGATTAGTCCTCTTTTAGACCCACGAAGTAGTATGTTGGTAAATCATGCCAATTTTCAAAATCGATTTGTTCACATACATCAATGGAGAAGCTTTTATGATTTGGTAGTTTGTTTTCATGCAAAAGGTCAATCTCTCCGATTCGCCCCAAAGAAACATTTCTGGACGTTTCTAGGTGTCTAGATCCAAAAAGTCAAATGTCCGTCCGCTGTACGCCGTCCGACTTTGTTAATAGAAAATTTTCTAAAAATCTGACATTTGGGTCTGGGGACCGTTCCCGGCTCTAGTTCGTTCTCGAAACTTTTCAGCCTGATCGAACCAAATTTAGGCGGGGTAGGGGTCAAAATGTGTATTTTGAAAAATGAATATTCGAGATTTCTAGTACCCAGGCGTGCGGGGTATCATTTTCCACTAAATTTTGGACCCTGAATCGATTGGAATGGGTCCGGAACCCGCCACACGCACTGTTTCTCCAATTTTTCCCATGTTGAAGAAATGACTAAAAAAGTTCCTAATTTATTTCATAAACTTGGAGGATGTCTCAGTAAGGATACTTTAATTATAGTTTACAAGGCACTAGTACAAAGCGTCATTGAATTCGGAATAATTGTGTGGGGAGGCGCCGCTCAGGCAGTTCTGAACCCACTAAATGTTTTACAAAAGTCGATTTTAAAAATAATCATAAGGAAACCTCGCAGGTTCCCTACTCATGAGTTATATAGCTGCGCTAAAGTATTTTCTGTCCAACAATTGTACCTTAAATCTGCCCTTTCATTTTCCCATAAACACCCCCAATTCTTCAACTTTTCTAAGAGTACTCATAACCATTTCCGACTAACTTCCCAAGCCGTAGTCCCCTCGCTCAAAACCCGTCTACGGAGCACATCCTAACACATATTCTATTGTATGCCTCTATTGACTCGTTGTTTGCCTGAAGATATGAGAGTACCTTTAAATTTCTCCCGCTCTGCTTTCAAGAAAAAAATATTTTCTTAGCTAATATCAGTGGGTTTTGAAAAATGTAATGGAATTATCTCTAGCATATATGTATCCTGAGCCTCGGTTTTGAATCGTTGGTATTTGACTCGTTCATATTTTTCTCATGATATTAATTCATTTGTCAATTGGCAATATCATTTAGTTTAAGAAATAGCAACTCCCCCCAGCCGAACAGGGTTACATCCTATAGCTGTGGAGGTATATTCCACGTAATTTATAGAAGACCGTGTATTCATTTTTATTACGGAATAAACTCCTCATTCATTCATTCATGAGACTCCATGCGCCAGGTCCGAGGAATAACTAACCCCTGTGAAAGAATTTGCAGCGTTTTCTATTTGAAAAAATGTTTGTATTCTTAAATTGAAGGTTACGATTGACATTCTCCCATCTTTGATCCTTTTCGTTTGATTTTGACCGTGGACAAAATCAATGATTATCTCAAGTTTTCCGCTTTTCCTCTTCACTTCCATTTCACGACACTTCGTCTGAATTCGCATGAACTTCAAAATTCAAAACACCATTCAATTTGAAGAAAATCAATTATTTTCTTGAATTTTTGTATCTAATTTTTGTATAAGGATGTAGAAATACCGCATGGAAATGTACATTAGTCCTACAACTTACTGCCACCCGTCTCATCACAATACAGTAAATTTTATGAAGCCGCACAGAACCACTGATGTTCCTCAGGTAGAAATATTCTCCTTTTCATTCATGTTAACGCCCCTCGTTGAACGGACCTTTTTTGAGCGGAAATCGAAGGGTCATTCAAGGAGTATTTTTTTCGAGCGGTAATTTGCCACATTTCTTCAGTTCTTCAACGGCCTAGACGTCTCTCAGATACTAGTCCCACACCCCATTTTCCCCATTCTTGCGAAGCCGCTCAATGAAACTGGTCTAAATGGCCGAATCTGTGCAATTTTCCGTAATAGGTGTTTTTGAGGCGACGGCCTGGAAAGGCGATTTAGTTCGTCCTTTAAAACTTCCTTCGCCGACTGAATTAGATAGACACGTTGACGAGTGTAGAAGAGGAAATAATTGCAACGATTCAAGAGAATTTTATGAGAAAAAAAATTGAATTTTTTCAACATAATATGGCTGTGGCTAGGATAAGCAAGCAAATGGACGTTTGTTCATGTACAGGAACCTCCGACCGTTAAACGAAATCCATTATAATTACCCGATGCTGACGCTGCAAATAGGTACCCATTTTGACCCATAACTTCTTCCAGTGGGTGCCAATCGTCCCGGGACCCATTTCATTGGATTCAGTGTCCAAAATTTAGAGGAAAATGTCACCCCACTCGCCTAGATCGCCAAAAATCTCGAAATTTCATTTTTCAAAAATCACATTTTAACCCCCACCCCCATTACCACCCAAATTTGGTTCGATCGGGTTGAAAAGTTTCGAGGACCAACTAGAGCCGGAAATGAGTCCCTGACCAAAATTTCAGATTTTTAGAAAATTTTCCACTACCGGCCGGCGGACGGACATTTGACACATCCGAATTGAGGAAATTAAATCAAACAAATCAATGACAATATGTAAATTGCTACGCTCGTTTTTATTTGATGAATTTGATGTATTCGGGCCATATTGTATTGCACTTGTCTGGCACATAATCCTTCTAGGCGACGATGAATGAGGCAAAACGATGTAGCATCATGCAAGGACTAAGAACTAATTCTCTCGTTACCGCAATATTTATTGTACGGATACCATTATAATTGTTAATTGCTCCGAGACGTATCATGTAAACGCAAAGGAACGGAAGGTCGACAGGAAATTGTTGGAAATACGAAACCTGAAATGGCTTTTTGAATTAATCAGAGCGAGTCTTCTTCGAGAGCTATGCAAATCAAGTGGTTACATGTATTGTGCACAATCCGCGTTAGTTGAGTACCACGTGCAAACGGAGAGGACTGTTAGGGCTTTTGAGTTGTGTCCTGATATTATCGTGCGGCTGATACCATCTAAATGAAGTTTTCATGAAGGTATTACTCGGTTTATCGGGGAGCGGGTCGTGTTTCCGTCAGCAGCTGCTGACGACCCTATCAATGAGGCTTTGATGTGATCAAATCCCTGGAGGTCTTTTGATGGGTGAGTATAGCGTGCGGCTTATGCGCTCCTCGTGTCGCAGATTGGACTGTCACTTCAGAGCAATGTACGAGGGGGATAAAACTCGGAGAGACAATGGAAGCGATCAATGAGGAAATACAACACCACAGTCCACAGTCATCAAGTCCAAACGATCAATTTGTAATACAAAGTGTTTCAAGTGGACCTAAATGAGACTTAACCAACCTACCCTTAACTCTCAGCATTGAGGGGTGGAAGTAATTATAACATTAAGCAAATATCATCTCATTCATTTTGAAATAATCTGCATCATGGTGATTGGTTAGATGTTGTATCCTCTATGCAAGCCGCAATGGAGACGTAAAAACGTTGCATATTCATACAGGGGTTGGTTATTCCTCGGACCAGGCGCATGGAGATTCATTTATTCAACATGGGGAAAATGGGAGAATCAGGGAGTGTGGCGGGTCCCGGACCCATTTCAATCGATTCAGGGTCCAAAATTTAGTGGAAAATGATACCCCACACCCCAGGTACCAGAAATCTGCAGCAGCAAGATTGCCTTGCACGATATTAACTGATCCGTTAGTTTGCCCGGTTTAGGGATCATTATTGCCGCAGCAATTTTCCATTACTCCATGGCTGAATATTGATGATCAGCAGCAACAGCTTTCCTGGGATGACCAGGTGCCTGTCTATTTTTTTATGACAAACGTCAATCTCTTCGATTCGACCCAAAAAAATTTTCTTCTTTCTCTTTCTCTCTCCCCACGCCAACATTGGTAGTAGACAATTTTCTAGAAATCTGAAATTAGGGTCAGGGGTCTGTTCCCGGCATTAGTTGCTCCTCGAAACAATTCAGAACAAGAAAAATTTAGGGGGAGTAGGGGTAAAAATGGGTACGTCGAAAAATGGATTATCGAGATTTTTGGCGACCTAGGCATGTCGGGTATTGTTTTCGTCTAAATTTTAGACCCTGCATCGATTGGAATGGGTCCGGGACCCACCACACCCACTGTTTCCCCCATTTTCTCCATGTTGATGAAATGACTGGTCCGAAGAATAACCAAACCCTGTGAATGAATTAGCAGCGTTTCTCATGTTCCTACCTGACATCTTTCGACCTCTCTTTATTGCTTCTTTGTACATTCACTGATTCCTGAGGCTAGATGCACTATATATTTGGGGGGTGTTACACAAAATGACACAATTTCCTACCGCAGAAACTCCACTCACATTACGTACAATTCCATCGCATTTACCAACGAACATCGCGAATCAATGTTGACTATAACCTTCCCGAGCTAATTTATTTATCATTTTTATTTTTTTTTTGTGATACAATTTCCAATTGTCTTAATGGTGCTCAGGTTGAGCTAAATGAGAAAGCTAAATGATGAGCTAAATAATTTATTATTACACTTACGCGTTTTTGATTTATCCATGTTTAGATGGCTGCCATCTTAGTTTTCTTTTCTCGTTAGAACAGGAGGAGGTCGAGAAAAGAACTATATGGAACGGATGAGTCCGAATCTGCAATAAGAAGTTCTTCAATAATAAGTTCTTATTTCACGAAGGAAAGTTGGTGTCAATTATGCATTAGTGATTAGTAGTAATAATAATAAAAATCTGCAAATTCTTACACACGGGTTGGTTATTCCTCGAATGGGGGAAACAGTGGGTGTGGCGGGTCCCAGACCCATTCCAATCGATTCAGGGTCCAAAATTTAGTGGAATATGATACCCCACACGCCTAGGCACCAGAAATCCTGACACATACAAAATGGGTGGACACACACCCATTTTGACCTATAACTTCTTCCGGTGGGTGCCAATCGTTCTGGGACACACATCATTGAATTCAGCGTCCAAAATTTAGTGGAAAATGATACCCCACACGCCTAGGTAGCAGAAATACCGAAAACACATAATCAAATTGGGTAATAAATACCCAATTTGACCCATAACTTCTTCCAGTGGGTGCCAATTGTTCTGGGACCCATTTTATTGGATTCAGCGTCCAAAATTTAGTGGAAAATGACACCCTACTCGCCTAGGTAGCAGAAATCCCGAAAACACATATTCAAAATGGGTAATAAATACCCAATTTGACCCATTACTTCTTCAAGTGGGTGCCAATTGTTCTGGGACCCATTTTATTGGATTCAGCGTCCAAAATTTAGTGGAAAATGACACCCCACTCGCCTAAATCACCCAAAATCTCGAAAATCCATTTTTTAAAAAACACATTTTGACCCCTACCCCCTCCAAATTTGATCCGATCGGGCTGAAAAGTTTCGAGGACCCATCTCGGCTGGGAACAGACCCCTGACCCAAATTTCAGATTTTTAGAAAATTTTCTACTACCAAAAACGGCGTGGACAATGGACGGCGGACGGCGGACGGCGGACGGCGTACGGTGGACGGACATTGACCTTTTTTGATCAGGACATCATGAAACGTCCAGAAAAAAATTTTGAGCCGAATCGGAGAGGTTGACCATTATCATGAAAACATAGGTTGATTATTCAAGGAATAACCAACCAAAAGGAGCTCAAGGTCTATTTAGGAGCGAGAAGAAATCATAGGACATTTCAATCGTTCAACGCGTGTACATTAAGTAAATATTATTACCCTTCATGAATTTTCCAAGTACTTAGGCATAATGTATTCATAAGAGAAAAGAGTAGAATATCACGTTCGCTGCGGAATTGTTAAGCTCGTTTGAGCAGCTGTGCGGGAGTCATCTGAAATAGGAACGCGCCAGGTGAGTGCGCCGCATGTGGAAAGAAATTACCCATTGCGGCTATAGCATAAGATAGCCTTGGTGTAAACTACTTGTACCGAAGTATTTCGTGTACTAAAGCGAAGCACTGAAAGAAATCTTGAGGCGGGAACACCCCAGTTGACTCCGACGTTTACAGTACCTTCAGAAGGTTCAAAGCTGGCGCGGGAAGTAGAAATATATTATTCCATTTCACCTTCTGGTATACTGGAGGAGCGATCTGAAATGAAGGCTGCATTCACGCACCAGGCGCGTGCGACGCCCACAGATTGGAACAGAGCTCACGCGCTGAGCGCGTGACCCGCAGCGAACGTTATATGGAACTTCTTCCCCACAGCACAAGTCTTGTGACTTCGAGTGGGGAGTAGCAAAAGAATTATTTTTGTATGTTTTATAATGTGCACAGTTTTATGAATAAAAGCAATTAAAAAAAAAAAAAAAAAAAAAAAAAAAAAGTAGTGGGAGGAGTAGGTCACCATATAAGACGCATGCAAAATTCATGTTAGATACAGACATTCTGTATAGGACACGCACGGTGAGCTGATAAAACTCTTATGTCCTTTCGGTGCTTCAAGTATTCCATGGTTTTGAATGGAGACCCTCCAAAAAATCTGCAAATTCTTACACACGGGTTGGTTATTCCTCGAATGGGGGAAACAGTGGGTGTGGCGGGTCCCAGACCCATTCCAATCGATTCAGGGTCCAAAATTTAGTGGAAAATGATACCCCACACGCCTAGGTAGCAGAAATCCCGAAAACACATAATCAAATTGGGTAATAAATACCCAATTTGACCCATTACTTCTTCCAGTGGGTGCCAATTGTTCTGGGACCCATTTTATTGGATTCAGCGTTCAAAATTTAGTGGAAAATGACACCCTACTCGCCTAGGTAGCAGAAATCCCGAAAACACCATATTCAAGATGGGTGTATCTATGGGGCACTACGACACTAATTTACTAATATAATATTGAGAAAACGTAGGTAATTTAGAAGGCTATAATAATTGTATTAAATTGAATTGAATGGTACGAATAAAAAGCTCGGACAGTAAAAAGAATTGTAGGCAACTGCTCAAAATTGGTTGCTAAGTTTAACAGCTGGTTATAAACAACAGGATATGACGATGTGTTTTGTTTGTCTATTCGGCTGAAGTCACCCACATGGGTAATAAATACCCAATTTGACCCATTACTTCTTCCAGTGGGTGCCAATTGTTCTGGAACCCATTTTATTGGATTCAGCGTCCAAAATTTAGTGGAAAATGACACCCCACTCGCCTAAATCACCCAAAATCTCGAAAATCCATTTTTCAAAAAACACATTTTGACCCCTACCCCCTCCAAATTTGGTCCGATCGGGCCGAAAAGTTTCGAGGACCCATCTCGGCTGGGAACAGACCCCTGACCCAAATTTCAGATTTTTAGAACATTTTCTACTACCAAAAACGGCGTGGACAATGGACGGCGTACGGCGGACGGCGGACGGCGTACGGCGGACGGCGGACGGCGGACGGCGTACGGCGGACGGCGGACGGCGGACGGCGGACGGACATTGACCTTTTTTGATCAGGACATCATGAAACGTCCAGAAAAAAATTTTGAGCCGAATCGGAGAGGTTGACCATTATCATGAAAACATAGGTTGATTATTCAAGGAATAACCAACCAAAACGGGCCTGAAGAGGTTATTAGGCCATTGGCATTGAACTAACCCCAGAGGATCCTAACGTTTCCTTGCTGACATTCCAGGAGGCTGCAGAGGCCAGGAAAACTTTTTCCAGTCGAGCGGCACTCAAGAATGACGCCTCCTTCGTGGTCGTGGAGTGGAGCTAAAGAGAATGGAAGCTGCGTCCTTTAGAAGACTCCTCAAGGCACCACTTAGAAGAGTTTTTCCTTCTTTCCTTAACGAGCTTGTCGCTCTTCGTCACTAACGAGGCCACGCGATAACTCGTGACCCCCCCTTCACGTCTGATCTTACACAACGCCTCTCAAAAACGTCTTAGCCGGTCGTCTTCGTGAATTTTCTCTTCCTTTTTGACGTCGGATCATCAAAAAAGGTTAAGCGTCTCTAAGCTGATGGTAATGTCCTGGAGGTTTACTCGACTCCTGAGTCTAAGATCATGACGACTGTCGGCCTAGAAAACCGCCTACTTTCTACGTTTCCCGTATTCCCCGCACAAAAAGTTAACATGATTACTTGTAGTTTATCTAGAATGCGAGAAATTGCGATTTTCAACCGTCGAGCCCCGATTTTTATTGGTTGGTTATTCCTTGAATGATCACCCAATCTCTCCGAATTAGCCCAAAAATTTTTTCAAGGCGTTTTGTCTAGATCAAAAAATTCAAAATGTCCGTGCGCCGTACGCCACTCGCCGTCCTACGTCAGTAGAGGAAAAATTTCTAAAAATCTGAAATTTGAGTCAGCAGTCCGTTCCCGGCTCTAGCTGGTCGTCGAAACTTTTCAGCCCGATCGAACCAAATTTGGGCAGGGTAGGGGTCAAAATGTGTGTTTCTAAAATTGGATTTATGAGATTTTTGGCGATCATGGCGTGTGGGGTATCATTTTCCACTAAATTTTGGGCGCTGCATCCAATGAAATGTGTCCGGGAACGATTGGTACCCACCGGAAGAAGTTATGGGTCAAAATGGGTATCTATCTACCCATTTTGAATGTGTGTTTTCGAGATTTCTGGTACCTGGGCGTGTGGGGTATCGTATTCCACAAAATTTTGGACCCTGAATAAAATGAAACTGGTCCGGGAACGATTGGGGCCCCCTGGATGAGGTAATGGGTCAAAATGAGTATCTATGTACCCATTTCGAATAGGTGTTTTCAAGACTTCTGGTACCTGTGCGTGTGGGGTATCATTTTCCACTAAATTTTGGACCCTGAATCGATTGGAATGGGTCCAAGACCCGCCACACCATCTGTTTCCCCCATTTCCCCCATGTTGAAGAAATGAGTCTTCATGCGCCTGGTCCGAGGAATAACCAAAACGTGTGAAAGAATTTGCAGCGTTTTCACTATTAAAACCAGGGTTTGGGTCATGAAAAATTGGCGTACGATTGGACTCTGCAGGCTTTGGTCAAAATACGTGTTCTTTACCACATCCATTTACCATCACAAAGGCGCACGAGGCCGACAGAATACAGGCACACGTCTCTTTGGGTTCACGTATTTGATTTTCTTACATTATGTCAAGAGCTAATTTCGTTTATTAATAAGGCATATTTAAACGACGCAGCCTCGCGATCTTAAAGACTTGCTCCGAAATCATGAAGCACAGTCTTGCTGCGTTCTACTTAACCTTCCATTAACTCTTCCTCTCCAAATAGAAAACTATTTCAAAGGACTCATTATCATCAACCTCAACTGCTTAGGTACCTTGGTATTGGTAATTATTCATTATTCTACTCGTTTAAAAAGCCGGAGGTAAAAATATGACCCTCATATCTTGCGGCCATCGTCTGGTTCACTCTGCTCCTTGAACCTTGCCTACTTATCGACTGTAGACATCTTTCGAGTGGAAAATGTTCCATCCATCCGCTGCAGTTTCACCATTCACCTCATCAGAATTGAGGTGTACGACCTCATGAATGAGCCAATTAGAAATCTCGAGGATAATCCTACGGACACTCACTTCCTTGCCTATGAGCCGGCTGATACGTAATATAGAGTCCATTCAAGAAAATCTAGATTGTATCACCCTGTCTTTATACACAATTTGATACCCTAAGTTCGACCCAAGTACAAGAGAAGCCGTGATACAAGAAAGTAATTACACCAGAAGAAGGATGCGATAAATGATGCTTCCTACAAATACAGGGGGGAGGGAAACCTGGGAAATATGCAGTAGGGAGAAATTGTATGTTCCGCTTATCATCAGCTGACTGACGTCACGTCCGCAGCCTCCATGACAGAGTTGCCAACATAATAGGAAAAATCAAGGTACCAGTTTGCAAGGTAAACCCATGAGGTTGGTAGGTAGGTATTTTCACGGTATTTTTTCAATTATAGTTGCCTGCTGATCATGTCCTAATGACTAGAACCAGCCAAAAATTATTTTTGAGGGTGGTCCACTATTTGGGCAACTGACTTAATGTAAGCGGATCATGTTTGAGCTCTATGGAAAGCCCTTGATCACCTGATATTAATTCCAATTATCAAATACCCAAAAATTTTAGTTTGGGAGGTGGGCCACTTTTTGTTGTTGGTCCTCCCCTAAACTCAAATTCTGGTATTTGATATGTAATTGGAATTTATATCAGGTGATCAAGGGCTTTATCAGCCCAAACACGACCCATGTACCTTGTCAATTGCCCAAATAGTGGCCCACCCCCTAAAATAATTTTTGGCGGGTGCTGATCACCAGGGGGCGACCATGATATACACACTAAATTCTACTTACCTACCAACCTCATGGGTTCACCTTGCAAACTGGAACCTTGATTTTTCTTATTATGTTGGCAATGCTGGTATGGTAGCCGTGGGTGTGACATCAGAAGGGGGTGTGATGTAAGAAGGGGGCTCTTATCAGTCAGCTGATGAACGTACAAGTTCTCCTTACTATATGCCAGGGCTAAAAAATGACATAAATGTCTGAATACGAATTTATCTCAATTGTCGCTATTTTTGTCAAGTTTTCAAATCTACTTACGTAATGAAGGAAATCGCTTACAGTTTTGCTTCAGGAAAATTTTCGCTAATTACTATTTCCCTATTGAATCTTGTTGATGAATATTACTGCTGATCGAGATCGACATAGAGGAACCGCATCTACATCACGAGCTTGTCCGATTGAGATTGTCTAAACGATGGTACTGATCAGTCACCGGTTGGAGAACGGGTCACGTAACCAATTGATCAGTCAATTAGCTATCAAACCCTCCCGTGGTTAGCGGTCAAATAGGATGGCAAACCGGAGATAGTCACAAGACGAGCGACTTGAGCGTAATTATGCTATTCACCCAAGTGAGTAATGAGGCGCCCCGAAACCGAGGCTTTGAATTAATTCCCGAAGCTCACCTCCCCACTGTGCGCCTAGTCTTCTAACTGCCACGCTAATTGGTTATTAAATGAAAAAGGTTGGATTAGGTTTGCAAATAGATAAGTTAAATTAGCATACAAAGAGTTGTTAATTGCTTCGGGGAGCCCAACCGTGTAACCCTCGATAACAGGCCATAACACATCCACCGTGTAAAGTCGCCGTCAGCTCTGTGCACCGGCTTTATCGTTCTTCTCTTCCTTGGGAACTTCCATCGTATCCGTTTTCAAAGCGTTCACTTGTTGTGATTGAATCATTTGATTTTACCTTTTGTTAGAGACAGTGCTGCGAAATGGCCAGTTTCCCGGAGATACAATACCTGTTTTTGCTCTCTGTTTTATGAACTATTCCTCCACGGAGAAACTCTTGTTTACATAAAAAAAGTATATTCATGTACGAAATGACAATATTGGTTGGGGTGTTCTTATGTTAACAAAGATAACTGACATGGCACAAAGTCCTCTCATGGCCAGGAGCACAACCACAGACACCTTGAGTCCATCTTTCAGGCTACCACAACCACCTCCAGCTGTGTAGGGGAGGATTATGGTAGGGGAGGAGCGTTGTTGCCGACTAGTAATGGGGATGAGCTCAACAACTAACTACAGTTGGTGTTGGTGGCCTCATTCCTCAATTGAAAAATGTGTTCAGCACATTCCTGGCTGACGTAACACCACTGACTGGTCGCTGCCAAAGCAGCCGTGGGAAATGTGTACAAGAATACATCGAGTTGGTATTATTTTATCAAATGATGTATGATAATGTTCTCTGTTGATTTACAATAATATACCTAATATACGATGCGTTAATTGAGCTCAGATTTTGGCTCAGTTTAATGGCTGAGAATGGATTATCTCAGGATAATTCACTACGACGTCGTGAATGGAGGAGCGAGGAGAAACATTGATGATAATGACGGAGATTATAATTACTCTCCATTGCAATTACTCAACCAGCATTAATTAAAAAAAAAAAAAAAAAAAAAAACACTGCCAATTCTTACACAGGGCTTGGTTATTCCTCGGACCAGGCACATGGAGGCTAATTTAAAAATAAATTCAGCGCCCATAACCTCTTCCAGTGGGTGCCAATTGTTCTAAGACCCGTCTCATTAAATTCAGCGTCCAAAAATGTACTGGAAAATGATACCCCGCATGCCTAGGTCTCGAAAATCCATTTTTCGAAATAGGTATGTAACCCGCCGTTTTCACCTAACGGGCTAGGGATCCAAAAATAGACCTAGGCGAATAATTAGTGGGAGACTAAAGACTTTCACTTACCGTCCGGAACGTCTGCAATGGTCGGTCATAGACGCCAAGTACACCTGAATTTACCAAGCTCTGAGGAATGGGGTTTCGTGATTGAACAGACAAGGATTCAATATTGACTTATAATGAACGCAAATTGACAGAACTATAAAATAGGGAATGTCTCGGCCGAGAAGGATATTGACTATTACGTAATCTAATTATTGAGTAGGCAGAAGTGAAGGGCTGAGGGCCAAATGAATTTACGGGATAGCTGAAGGCTCAGGAATGTTTGAGTTAACAGAACGGTAAAATGAAAGTGATTTGTTAGCGTCCTCCCCTAATTCCTTTCTCTTTTCCTAACGCACGGCAGACGAAATGCTACATAATACGGTCACAATCTACAACTCTATGATCAGCTTTCTGGTGACTAAACGTCAGGGCTTGGGCCAGATTTAGATAGTTCGACTTTCGCGTTGCGAGGGTACGAGACAGAGTTATTTCGCCACTTACGTGTACCAACTTCTTGGGATGGAGACCACAGGGTGATGTTCTCTTCACGAGATAGAGGTATTTCGCCACTTACGTGTACCAACTCCTTCGGATGGAGACAACAGGGTGATGTTCTCTTCGCTGCTCGGCTTCGGTCAGGGGAACGCCGTCCAGGCCGGAGGAGGCGAGGCTCTTTCCGACGGAGGTCCGACGACTGGCGGTGCGTGGGGAACCTAGACTATTGGCCGTCGAATCGGGCGCGAACGGATCAACACTCGGGTCCGACGGGGGATTTTCAGTTCGTATAAGGGCCCACTGTTACGGGAGAGGAATTGGCTGATCTCCCAATTCCCGAGTTCTCACCCTGAAGGAACCACGATACACTTGTTCCCTCAGGTCACTTTCACAACACCAGCTTCACAAGGGATTGATTTGCTTCGCGTCGGTTGTTTCGCTTCGATGTTCCGCTTCGAAGGTTGTTCCGCCCCGAAACAGGTTGTTCCGCCCCGAAACAGGTTGTTCCGCTCCGGTTGTTCCGCCCCGAAACAGGTTGTTCCGCCCCGCCCCTGCCTCGCCTCGTCCTCTCGAGATTATGGCGAGCAGGGGGGGCCAACCTCGTTTCAGGCCAACCTCGTTTCACTTGAGTTCGTACACGACTGACTGATGTTCCTTTCCCCAGTCCGCTCGTCAAGTCGCCTTCCCCTCCTACTCCTCCCTGGGTGTCTCGCGCCGCCCATCGCCCAACCAATCCAATGAGGACACGCCTTTCGCCCAGCTGGGTCAGGCGCTTGGAGAGGAGAGGGGTCGATCCGTACCCCGCCGCCGAAGTTTCTTGACGGGGCGCTTGGAATCTGCCGCCCCGTTACACTCCTCCGATCTTTGGAGGCCGAGGTCTACCTCGGCAATTTTCCTTCCGGTGGGGGTGACTGGTGCGATGGGCATTGCGTCAGGTCGTTTGGCCGCTATCCATGCTTGTTCGTACCGCCATCGCTTACAAGCGGTACAGGTTGGTGGTGGTCCTTCTCGTGTTCGGCGCGGGAGCAGGGCTTCGGGTAGGCAGGGTCCGTGGGCCGCAGGTTCCGGCATTTTCTCTCGCAGCGGTACGTTGTCGGCGGGTGTCGTCGCTTGGTGCAGACGGGCACAGGACGTCCCCACCCGTCGAGAGCATGATGGCGCTGATGTTCCAAGGTGGTGCGATGGGCGAGATGTGTCTTCCGCTGGTCTTATCTTCTACTTCCCTACTATGATGTGAAACATACAAACCGGCCCTTTCTCTAGTCTCCTCTCACATTCAAACTCACACATTTTCCATCAATTGACGGCTCATTCGTCATGCAGACAACCTCTTTCACAAAGCCAGAAACTGAACAACGAACCCTAGATTTTGCTGCCATTACAAAGGGTTAAAGAAAAAAAAAAAAAAAAAAAAAAAAAAAAAAAAAAAAGGGGGGGGGGGGGACCCAGGGAGTCCTGTCACGACTCATGAGGTACGGTCATTAGTAAAACAAGGTAAGTACTTGTGTTGTGCATTTTATTTCCAGATCGGGGTTCATCATGGCTTCGCCCTCGTCTGATGGGCTGCTGTAATGGTGCATGGTCGCGAATTCACTTGTTAAATATAAAAAAATAAATAAATAAATAAATAAATAAATAATAAAAAAAATTATAGAACCGATAGATCACTTTCTTGCGCACCAAGGACCGATAATTTCCCCACGAATCGAGAAAGGACTTCCCAGTTGGTAAGAGCTATGACGGGTCTGGAATCGGGATGTCAATTGGAGCTGAAGGCTCCCGGAACAGTCCCGGAACAGAGGGCCTCGGGACAAGTCTCGGAACAGTCCCGGAACAGAGGGCCCCGGAACAGTCTCGGAACAGAAGGCCTCGGGACAAGTTTCGGAACAGTCCCGGAACAGAGGGCCCCGGAACAGTCTCGGAACAGAAGGCCTCGGGACAAGTTCCGGAACAGTCCCGGAACAGAGGGCCCCGGAACAGTCTCGGAACAGAAGGCCTCGGGACAAGTTTCGGAACAGTCCCGGAACAGAGGGCCCCGGAACAGTCTCGGAACAGAAGGCCTCGGGACAAGTCTCGGAACAGTCCCGGAACAGAGGGCCCCGGAACAGTCTCGGAACAGAAGGCCTCGGGACAAGTTTCGGAACAGTCCCGGAACAGAGGGCCCCGGAACAGTCCCGGAACAGAAGGCCTCGGGACAAGTCTCGGAACAGTCCCGGAACAGAGGGCCCCGGAACAGTCTCGGAACAGAAGGCCCCGGGACAAGTCTCGGAACAGTCCCGGAACAGTCTCGGAACAGAAGGCCTCGGAACAAGCCCCGGAACAGTCCCGGAACAGAGGGCCCCGGAACAGTCTCGGAACAGAGGGCCCCGGAACAAGTCCCGGAACAGTCCCGGAACAGAGGGCTACAGTGAGAGTGATGCTACTAAATAAATGAGCCAGTATCTAAATTTCGATTTTTGGAAAGAAAAAATCCTAGACACGGATTTGAAGTCAATTGGCTCCTCACTCGCTTCCTCACACTCGGGCCGATTTGTTTGTTTCTTACAATTTTAAATTTCGGAATCTACAACTAGCACAGTTTGAATTTCAAGATTATGGAACGCGACCCAATTCCTTCAGAGCTTTTTCTCACCAATATTCACCTGGTCAAGATCACTTGTTGTGGATACGACAGAAATCGAGATTTCTGAAAAATCCCACCGCTTGCCACCAAAAGATGTAACCCGTCGTTTTCACGTAACGGGCTAGGGATCCAAAAATAGACCTAGGCGAATAATTAGTGGGAGACTAAAGACTTTCACTTACCGTCCGGAACGTCTGCAATGGTCGGTCATAGACGCCAAGTACACCTGAATTTACCAAGCTCTGAGGAATGGGGTTTCGTGATTGAACAGACAAGGATTCAATATTGACTTATAATGAACGCAAATTGACAGAACTATAAAATAGGGAATGTCTCGGCCGAGAAGGATATTGACTATTACGTAATCTAATTATTGAGTAGGCAGAAGTGAAGGGCTGAGGGCCAAATGAATTTACGGGATAGCTGAAGGCTCAGGAATGTTTGAGTTAACAGAACGGTAAAATGAAAGTGATTTGTTAGCGTCCTCCCCTAATTCCTTTCTCTTTTCCTAACGCACGGCAGACGAAATGCTACATAATACGGTCACAATCTACAACTCTATGATCAGCTTTCTGGTGACTAAACGTCAGGGCTTGGGCCAGATTTAGATAGTTCGACTTTCGCGTTGCGAGGGTACGAGACAGAGTTATTTCGCCACTTACGTGTACCAACTTCTTGGGATGGAGACCACAGGGTGATGTTCTCTTCACGAGATAGAGGTATTTCGCCACTTACGTGTACCAACTCCTTCGGATGGAGACAACAGGGTGATGTTCTCTTCGCTGCTCGGCTTCGGTCAGGGGAACGCCGTCCAGGCCGGAGGAGGCGAGGCTCTTTCCGACGGAGGTCCGACGACTGGCGGTGCGTGGGGAACCTAGACTATTGGCCGTCGAATCGGGCGCGAACGGATCAACACTCGGGTCCGACGGGGGATTTTCAGTTCGTATAAGGGCCCACTGTTACGGGAGAGGAATTGGCTGATCTCCCAATTCCCGAGTTCTCACCCTGAAGGAACCACGATACACTTGTTCCCTCAGGTCACTTTCACAACACCAGCTTCACAAGGGATTGATTTGCTTCGCGTCGGTTGTTTCGCTTCGATGTTCCGCTTCGGAACAGGTTGTTCCGCCCCGAAACAGGTTGTTCCGCCCCGAAACAGGTTGTTCCGCCCCGGTTGTTCCGCCCCGAAACAGGTTGTTCCGCCCCGCCCCTGCCTCGCCTCGTCCTCTCGAGATTATGGCGAGCAGGGGGGGCCAACCTCGTTTCAGGCCAACCTCGTTTCACTTGAGTTCGTACACGACTGACTGATGTTCCTTTCCCCAGTCCGCTCGTCAAGTCGCCTTCCCCTCCTACTCCTCCCTGGGTGTCTCGCGCCGCCCATCGCCCAACCAATCCAATGAGGACACGCCTTTCGCCCAGCTGGGTCAGGCGCTTGGAGAGGAGAGGGGTCGATCCGTACCCCGCCGCCGAAGTTTCTTGACGGGGCGCTTGGAATCTGCCGCCCCGTTACAGGTACACATTTTGACCCCTAACCCACCCAAATTTGGTCCGATCGGGCTGAAATGTTTTGAGTACCAACTAGAGCCAAAAACGGATTTCAGACCAAATTCCAGATTTTTAGAAATTATCTACTTCAAAAATCAGCATGGACGGCGGACGGACATCAGCCTTTTTTGGCCGACATTTTGAAACGCCCAGAAAAAAATTTTGGGCCGAATGGGAGAGATTGGCTTTTTGCATGAAGACAGGTTGGTCATCCAAAGAACAACCATCCAAAAGTAACACGCTCACCAGGACAGCTTTTGAGCATTCTACAACTAAATTCTCTAAGCGACAGCTGAATATGAAGCAATCAGTGATTCTCTGACTGATTCGCACAAAATATCGCACTTGACTACTGATTTAAAATTAATATAAGTGGGTGTTCAAAAAATACGTTATGAAAAAAGATACTACATGAAATCTACCGAGAAATAAATTTAATATTTCAAATATTCTTCCGACGATTCTTGCACAACGTCAGGAGGCTGATATTTGTGCTGATGACTTTCTAGATAGTCGAGGATTGAGCCCACTTCACTGTGAACACTTTTGAACAAAGAGATCATCTTGTTGATCGTGATCGGGCAAGATTTATTCGCTCGAGCCATCTCGATAGTTGACCAAGCCCTTGACAAAGATGACAGCCGACTTTCGAGAGAGATTAGAGAGTTGATTCGCAAAAGGGGAGACGATTTTTCTTCGTTGGAGTGAGAAGGGTGTTCTCTTACCTCAGATTCACCCTCCGTCAATAGGTAACGAAGTTCCAGCAGCTTTTTATTCTTTTTTTCCAAAAGTGGTTCGAATTCCAAACTCACATCAACCCCCTGTTGGTGCAAATCCTCTCTCAGTTTACATTTGAGAGACCTGTAGCTCTCGTTGATTGCACCCAAAAGGAGTCCCTTTGTGGACTGTGGAACTCTTCTGTTAACCAACTCGCACACTTTTTCTTCTGCTTTCTCCCAAAATTGATCCACTGCTTCCAAGGCTGCGTGAACGTAAAACTCCCCTTCAGTGCTCGAGTCACATCGCTCGTAGTCATTACATGATTCAAAAACCTCTTCTACTTCTTTCATGGCCATGTCAATTTTATGTGAAGTGAAAATAGATGCCACGGATGAGACAACGTAGTGAAACAGGACTGCGTGAACTCTCAATGCACACAAAACCAGATACGTCAGTTTTCGACCGAAATAGAATAAAGCACTGCACATTACCATAATACTACCAAAGCCTCTATCGGTATTTGTTGACTTAGTGCGCAAAAGAGTGTTCCTAAAGTGAAATGAGCAATTTATCAATTTTGGAAAGTTGCAATGCAAAAAAGAGTATACAGGGTAACCATTGGTTCACCTAGATTCCGTTGGTTCCACAAGGCATTAGCCACGTGTCGTGAAGATTCGCGTAGATAATGGATTTGATGACTAGTCAATCGATCGATATCAAATTCGAGGTGTAGCGAGAACGCTTTGGATAAGGATCAAAACGCTGAAAATTCATTCACACGGATTGGCTATTCATCCGACCAGGTGCAAGGAGACTCATTTCTTCAACATGGGGGGAATCGGAAAACAGTGGGTGTGTTGGGTCCAGAACCAATTCAAATTGATTCAGGGTGCAAAATTTAGTGGAAAATGATACCCCACACGCCTAGGTACCAGAAACCTCGAATATTCATTTTTCAAAATACACATTTTGACTCCTACCCCGCCCAAATTTGGTCCGATCGGGTTGAAAAGTTTCGAGGACCAACTAGAGCCAAAAACGGACCCCTGACCCAAATTTAAGATTTTAGAAAATTTTCTACTACCAGAAACGGCGCGGATGGCGGACGGCGTATTAGGAACGCGCCAGGTGCGTCCGCCGCATGTGGAATGAAATTCGAAGCGAGCTCCTAATATCCCAATGCGGCTATAGCATGAGATATTTACCTTGGAGTAAACTACTTGCACCGAAGTGTGCACAGTTTTATGAATAAAGGCAATTTTTCAGAGAAAAAAAAAATTCGGCATTTCAGGAGCGATTTATTGAATTTTGCGGCGATTCAGGCGTGCGGGGATTATATCCGACAAAATTTTGAACGCTGAATCCAATGAAATGGAGGAACCCCCAATCCATCGGGGGTTCCTCAGGGCTCTCATGTGGGACCAATGTGCTTCTTGATTTTTGTCGACGATGTGTCGGGGGTTCGGTTGGGCAACGTTCGCTTCTCGCTTTTTGCCGACGATTTAAAACTGTTTCTCCGAGTTCGTACACTTGCCGACGCGCAGGCTCTGCAGGCGGCGCTGGACGCTTTGCATGGTTGGTGCGTCGATAATGAATTGCGCCTGAACATCGGGAAGTGTGCTGTAATGTCTTTTTCAAGATCAAAAACTCCCATGCTCTACAACTACATGCTGAATGGTGAGACGGTCTCCAGAGTGGACTCCTTCAGGGATCTCGGGGTCATCTTTGACTCTCGCATGACCTTTTCTTCCCACATCAACGACATCTGTTCAAGGGCAATGAAGAATTTGGGCTTTATGAGACGTCATGCGAGGGGTTTTACTGATGTCGATGCTCTGGTGGCGCTTTTCGGTGCATTGGTCCGCTCGACGCTGGAGTACGGTTCCATGGTGTGGTCTCCGATTTACACCAATGCCTCCGATCGTATTGAGAGGATTCAGCGCAAATTTCTCCGCTTTGTCGCCTTTGGGCGGGGGGTGAGCTGGGACGAATTCGATCCGTCTGCGACACTGGACCTTTGTCGCCTTACTCCCCTCGTTCTTCGTCGTCGGATGTCGGACTGCCTGCTTCTAATCAAGCTGCTGAAGTCGGACATTGATTGCCCCTCGCTATTGCGGCTGATTGAATTTCACGCCCCACAGTACCGAACGCGCTCTTCAAATTTTTTTTATGCCCCTGCCACCACAACAAATTACCTGCACAATAACCCCCTTCTGCGCTCACAAAGGTTGTTGGACTCAGTATTTTCGGGGACACCCTACGATATTGTAAATGATCCCATGAGGACTTTAAAATCAGTGATTATAAAATTTTTGCGTTAAGTATTTCTCTTTAATTTTCCTCGTATCCGTGTTTAGGGACAATGTTCGGTGTTTTCATGTTTTTACCCAGTTTTGTGTTTCTTTTGTAAGATTGCGTATTATATTTAATTTAGTTCTCTTTTTCTTTCGTTCTCTTGTGTGTATTGTGTTTAACTAAGTCTCTTTTTCTTTCATTCTCTCGTTCTTTTTTTTTTTGCGATTATTAATACATTATAAATTGGGCAAGAGCCCGTATATGTTCAATAAATAAAATAAAAATAAAAAAAAATAAAATAAATAGAATAATCAACCTATGTTTTCATGATAATGGTCAACCTCTCCGATTCGGCTCAAAATTTTTTTCTGGACGTTTCATGATGTCCGGATCAAAAAAGGTCAATGTCCGTCCGCCCTCCATTGTCCACGCCGTTTTTGGTAGTAGAAAATTTTCTAAAAATCTGAAATTTGGGTCAGGGGTCTGTTCCCAGCCGAGATGGGTCCTCGAAACTTTTCATCCCGATCGGACCAAATTTGGAGGGGATAGGGGTTTTTGGAAAATGGATTTTCGAGATTTTGGGTGATTTAGGCGAGTGGGGTGTCATTTTCCACTAAATTTTGGACGCTGAATCCAATAAAATTGGTCCCAGAACAATTGGCACCCACTGGAAGAAGTTATGGGTCGAATTGGGTATTTATTACCCAATTTGAATATGTGTTTTCGAGATTTCTGGAACCTGTGCGTGTGGGGTATCGTTTTCTACTAAATTCTGGATCCTGAATCGATTGGAATAGGTCTGGGTTCCGCCGCACCTATTGTTTTCCCCATTTCCCCCATGTTGAAGAAATGAGAATCCAAGCACCTGTTGAACAGGCATTTTAGACGGAGTTCTGATCGACATCCCTTTTGGTCGCTGTAATCTGAACAACCACAGTAACGCAACACTATTTATTGAGTGCCCGATGACCTTTCCTCACACTTTTTTTCAGGCAACCCACATTAGCATACGAATTGAGATCACCGAGGGTCATGCGCGGAAACGAGGAAACGACGGAGGAAATTAGACTCAAACGAAGCGATTCGACGTTTTTTGACGTTCCCTTCATCGTTATTCATTACTCAACTGGCGCAATCTTTTGTCGGCGGATTCAATGTTTAAAACTGATGTAGTTTTAATGAATTTTTAACTCCCTTGCTTCCCCTCCTCTCACCGCCTAGTTGCGATCTTATCTGCCTCTTCTCATTTCCTTTCGCAGCCGTTTTACGTGGGCTGCTTCACGGTTCAGGATTTTTCACCCGAACAGTTTTCGGATAACCTAAATGCTCGCTCTCAGGGAGAAGAATGCGTCTTTTGTGCCTTCTAGAATGCGGACATGAAGTTACCTACTACAATTTATTGTTGTAACTCATGGAATATCTCAGCATGGGGAGAGACTATGAACGAATGAATTTTATACTGTCCATTGCAAACAAACATCTGATTCATGTTGGACGTGGAAAGGCTACTCTTGAGGTTGTGGAACACCTCTGTCCATTTCGTCCAAGTGAGTATACCTTTCAAGTAACAACTAGGTAACTAGTAACTAATACAATTTGCAAAAACATGTACCTATTGCGTGAAAACACGAATAAAGATCAATTTTGTTGTCATAGTTTCTTACGTATCGCCCCTCTAAGCGGGCTTCCTTTGTATGAACATAAATGTATTTGTTCATTTCATTATAATTATTATTTTATTTTATTCCTTGAATAATTAACCTATGTTTTCATGCAAAAATTAAATCTCTCCGAATCGGCCCAAAAATTTATTCTGGGCATTTCAAGGTCAAAAAAGTCAAATGTCGACCGCCGTACTCCGTCCGCGCCGTTTTTGGTACTCGAAAATTTTCGAAAAACCTGAAATTTTGGTCAGGGAGGACCCGTTTCTGGCTCTAGTTGGTCCTTGAAACTTTTCAGCCCGATCGGACCAAATTTGGGTAAGGTAGGGATCAAAATGTGTTTTTTGAAAAATGGATGTTTGCAATTTTTTACGATCCTTGGGGTATCTCTTTCCACTAAATTTTGGACACTGAATTCAATGAAATGGGTCCCAGAACGTTTGGCGCCCTCTGCGATAGGTCATGGGTCAAAATGGGTACATACCTATCAACCCATTTATAATGTGTTTTTGTGATTTCCACCAAAGGCGTGTGGGGTATGATTTTCCACTAAATTTTGGACCCTGAATCAATTGGAATGGGTCCGGGACCCGCCACACCCACTGTTTCCCCCATTTTCCCCATGTTGAAGAAATGGGTCCCCATGCGCCTGGTCCGAGGAATAACCAACCCGTGTGAAAGAATTTGCAGCGTTCTATGTTTAGATTACATGTTAGAAGGGTACATATATTTCATTTTATTTTTCAAGTGTTTTCGCTGACGTATGAAAATTAGGTACCCATTTTAATTTGTATTATTGTTTGCTTGTTTTCAATTTATTTATTTTTTCATCAACGGAGAACAACTCAGGCCCGTCAATGCCGCACTGCCTGCAGACGGGCTTCATTATTTAGGTAGTTTTAATTATTCTAATTCATTTTCACTTTATTTGTTGTGAATAAACTTTCTTTTCTTCTTCTGCTATCTACAATATTGGTTCTTCCACGGCGGAAGCTTCATTGTCATTTTCAAAATGGGGAGAAAGATCGTTGCGACAAATTCAAATCTGGGTTTTTTGAGCCCGAATAAATTTGGTTTTGCGTCCTCCAGTCTTTCAGTTCACATTTCTTAGTCAACAAACTTGATATAAATATTAAGCTCAATGGTACAGAATAAATAGAATTTGCTACCTCAATAATTAATTCCCTGGTGCTAAAACCGTTTGTTTTAGTTTTGTTGGTTTATTGAGGGTCGCGATGATGTTCAAGTGCCATGTGTATTGTTGTTGTGTGAGTTGTTATTGGATTGACAACAGACGATTTTCCAAGACTCATCTCAGGATAGAATAGGGTAGTTGAATGATCGATGAATAATACTGCTGCGCAAACCTACTTACCTAATGTTCATCAATCTGTTGCGTTCGCCCCAATTATCTAATTATCCCACTTCCTACCAGATAAGGAATCATACGCGACAGCGCTTTTGCTCAGCTTACAACACAATATCCGTGTCACGAGTGAAGGAATTCACGCCTTTGTGACCTCTGCATTAACGCGTCTTGACGAGTTCTTCCTCAATAAAAGCGGCCTCATCCTCACTTTCGCTTCTTTTCGCCTGACTGTGGACGTCTCATAAATATTTACACCCATCCGAGACCGATTACTCAAGAGCAATGAGGGCGCACAATGGGTGGCTAACACTTCCTGCTTCTTCTATTAGCAGATCTTTGCCGCCGTTGACGCCGAGATGGAAAAGTACTCGCCGAACTGGAACGTGGCGCGAATGGGGACTTTGCAATGTCTTCTGAAATAATATTTTGTTAAGAACCTAACATCTAAAATGAGGAAATTGGTGCATGTGTGTCGGTAATGACGACAGTCATTGAGTAATCTTTTGTCAAACGAGGTGCGGAAGATGTTCTATTTTGCGCTTGTCCAGTCTCGGATGATTTACCGTGTGTCGGGATGGGGGGGCTGCGGAGACGGTCTACTCGTGCAAAAACTTCTCATCAAAGTCCTGCTGATGAAGCCAACTCGGTACTCAACTGAAGCTCTCTTCGAAGCTTCAAGGTGATGAAGTTCAGAGATCTCCGAGACACAGCCACCATCATAAAAACTTTCAGGGATGCTCAGAGCAGTGAGCTTCAATTCTTGGATGAAGGATGCACCAGAATACGGAAACAACACCTGCTAAAAATCCCTTTTCGGAAAACACTACACGGTCAACAGGCATATAACTACAGAGGTGCCAAATTGTTTAACGCTCTGCCATACAACATTAGAACGATAGGCAAACTTGAATCCTTCAAAAAGGAGCTCAAGGCCTATGCAGGAGTTGAGAACAAATCATAGGTCATTCCAGTGGTTTCAATCGTTCATCGCGTGTACATTAAGTAAATATTATTACCCTTCATGAATTTTCCAAGTACTTGGGCATAATGTATTCATAAGAGAAGAGAGTAGAATATGGAACTCCTTCCCCACAGCACAAGTCTTGTGACTTCGAGTGGGGAGTAGCAAAAGAATTATTTTTATATGTCTTATATTGTACACAGTTATATGAATAAAAGCAATTTTTCAAAAAAAAAAAAAATTTTTTTTGATACATTTTTTATTCCCTCGTGGTTCACATGTTGTTCAAAATGTGTTTCTCGAAAAATGAATTTTCGAGATTTTCGGCAATTCAGGAGCGATTTATCGAATCTTGCGGCGATTTCGGAGATTCATGCGTGTGGGGTATTATATTCGACAACATTTTGAATGCTGAATCCAATCAAATGGGTTCCGGAACGATTGGCGCCCTCTGGGAGAGGTTGTGGGTCAAAATCGGTATCTGTCTACCCATTTCGAATGTGTTTTCGAGATTTCGGGTACCTAGGTGTGTGGGGTATCATTTTCCACTAAATTTTGAACTCTGAACCGATTGGAATTTGGCCTCCACGCTCACGGTTTCCCCCATATTTCCCATGTACGATATTTTCGACAATTTGGGCTCGTGGGGTGTCATTTTCCATTAACTTTTGGACCAATTCCACAAGTTTCTATCGACGTTATTATTTTGGACAGCATAACAAACTCGGGACTTAAAACTGTTCAAACGATGTAACAGTTGGGAAGCGTGTATGCTTTTTGGAGAAGATTTTGATGAAGCATTTTTGAGCATCAATGAGGGGTTGAAGAGTGGTTTTGTTGCACACCACAACACAGTAACAAAACAGAAGCAATGGTTTATTATTCTGTGGACCTGCAGATCGTTTGCAGCAACGGGTCTGAAACCCAACCAATCGGTTAATCCAACTACTCGTTCCGGCGTTCGACATCTAAAAACGCTGCAAATTCTCACACACGGGTTGGTTATTCCTCGGACCAGGCGCATGGAGACTCATTTCCTCAACATGGGGAAAATGGGGGAAAACAGTGGGTGCGGCGGGTCCCAGACCCATTCCAATCGATTCAGGATCCAAAATTTTGTGGAAAATGATACTCCACATGCCTATGTAAATCCCGAAAACACATATTCAAAATGAGTAATATATACCCATTTGACCCATAACCTCTTCCAATCGTTCTATGAACCTTTTCATTGGATTCAGCGTCCAATATTTAGTGGAAAATGATACCCCACTCGCCTAGATCGCCCAAAATCTCGAAAATCAATTTTTCAAAAAGCACATTTTGACCCCTACCCCGCCCAAATTTGGTCCGATCGGGCTGAAAAGTTTCGGGAACCGTCCTAGGCCTGGAACAGACCCCTGACCAAAATTTCAGATTTTTAGAAAATTTTCTACTACCAAAAACAGCATGGATAATGGACGGCGTACGGCGGACGGACATTGACCTTTTCTGATCTAGACACCATGAAACGTCCAGAAAAAAATTTTGAGCCGAATCGGAGAGGTTGACCATTTGCATGAAAACATAGGTTGATTATTCAAGGAATAACCAACCAGTTATTCAAGGAATAACCAACCAAAACAGAAGCAATGGTTCATTATTCTGTGGACCTGCAGATCGTTTTGCAGCAACGGGTCTGAAACCCAACCAATTGGTTAATACAACTACTCGTTCCGGCGTTCGACATCTAAAAAGTCTCGGCCAGGAAGACATATGCACCTGTCAGCAATGATTCACCCAATGCGGCAGCCGACCCAATGTAGAACAACCCTTTCTGAAGAAGAACCACCACCATCTTGTTCTTCCTCACCGCACTTACCTCCTTGCACATGTATCCCAATTCCTAAATAGCCTCCTAAAAAAACCAGCGTTATCGAGGAAGGGCCGTTGCCACAACGCTAAGTACCAGCTACACTTGGGGCCTGCCCAATCATACGCGTTGAACAATAATTTCACTTCATTATCGGTCATGGCCGACACCGCCTTGGCTCGTAAGAGTTCCCCCGGCTCTAAACCAAAAGCACCATTATCACAGTCCGCTCGGGTTTGGATTTCTAAACTTTCCCTTCAAGGATCCGCAATCACCTGGTTATCTTATTTAAATAAGCAATTGCAGAACCGCAGAGTGAAACGTCAACTTGTCTAACTCGCCTTTTTATGCCATATTGCTATTGACTCGTAGAGAGTTTGGAGGAAATTGGAGAATTCTTAGAAAGAAAAGCGCAATCACAGCTGCAGCAGGAGTACTTCAAACCCAATACTCCCCCTCCCTCTCCCCTCATTTCATCCTTTTGGTTCGTTATTCCCTGAATATTCGTCCTATGTTTTCATGCAAAAGGTCAATCTCTCCGATTCGGCTCAAATTTTATTTTCTGGGCATTTGAACCGTTACCGTTTTTGGTAGTAAAAATTTCTAAAAATCTGAACTTTTCTAGAAACTTTTCAGCCCAATCGGACCGAATTTGGAAGAGGTAGGGTTCAAAATATGTTTTTTTTTAAGTGGATTTTCGATATTTTTGGCGATCTAGGCAAGTGTGGTATCATTTTCCGCTAAACTTTGGACGCTGAATCTTAAAAAATGGCTCCCGGAATGATTGGTGCCCTCTGGATGAGGTTATGGGTCAAAATGGGTACCTATCTATCCACTTCGAATGAGTGTTTTCGAGGTTTCTGGTACCTAGGCGTGTGGGGTATCATTTCCCACTAAATTTTGGACCCTGAATCGATTAGAATGGGTCCAGAACCCACCACACCCACTGTTTCCCCCATGTTGAAGAAATCAGTCTCCATTCGCCTGGTCCGAGGAAATAACCAACCCCTGTGAAAGAATTTGCAGCGTTTTTGAGAAAGTTTTCCTTTAGTTCGTTCTTTCATATTTGCTCCGTGCGTGCATTTAATGTTCAAATGTTATCTTGTTACAGAGATTGCTTGTTTTATGAGATCTAGTTGAAACACGATTGAGCGGTAGAGTATTCAAATAAGGGAGGGCGTTTGAAACATGCAGAATTTGTTTAAACAAAATTTACTAAATTTTCGTTTTGATACATCATATGAACTTCATGTGAACGATGTTCTGGGAAACTTCGTGCAAAAAACGTGAGGGAGCGCGGGGTTGGAAGTTCTGCTGCAGCTGTGATTGGACTCATCTTTCTTTTTTTTTTTTTTTTTTTATTTAGAAAATTGTTTATTGACACGAATATAGTCATTTACAAAATTTTAACAATATCAACAATATACAATTGACCTGAGAGAAGAATTACATTAGCTCAATAGTTAATGTGGCATGAATAATAATTTAAAATTTACAACGCTTAGTACATTCCATTATTTATAATACAGCACACTTCGTCTTTTCATCTTCTTCTTTATTTTTCTTACATACTTCTTACTCCAGCAGTGTTGAGCCGTGATGTTCGGTTACAAATTTCCGTTTTAGGGTTTTGCGAGGAATTTGGGACTGTCCTCCCCTAAATCAAGGAGTTCTGATGCACGCTCATCGTCATGGCTAACTGAGCAGAGTGCCGTTGAATTATTTCACTGACGAGTTCCACTTGGAGGTCATTATGGAGGGTTTCATTACTGACGTACCAAGGTGCGTCAGTTATGATTCTTAATACTTGGTTTTGAAATATTTGAATATAATTCTAGTTGCTCTTGGCACTCGCACCCCACATTTGACAACCATAGGTCCAAATAGGTCTTATCAGTTGTATGTACATTAATTTTTCCGTGCTTAAAGCAACTTGCTTACTCTTGAGCAGGGTATAGAGTTCTCTGAGTCTCGTTCTCAGTTTACCTTTAAGAAATTTGATGTGCTCCAACAGTGTAAGTCTTTTATCAGCTATTAACCCCAAATACTTGACGGAACATTGCTCGGGTATTGGTTCATTGCTCAATTGAAATTGCCTGCGTACTCTTTTGCGTTTTAAGGAGGTGACAAACGAAGATTTGGCAGGATTTATTTTTGTATTTGTGTCGTTTATCCAAGCTGACACCTTATCAAGAGCACGCTGAGGCGCTGTTCGCAGGGTATCTGCTCTCATCCTTCTGAAAATCCCCCAGCTTCGATCAGCAATAGCTTAGTAGCAATTAGCAGAGACTTTCATAGAAAGAACAAAATTTTAGTTGAAATGTCTCATTTTATTCACTTACAACGTCATATCAACGTCCCCCTTAAATAATATAACAAAAATAATTTTGAATGTACCGTTGGAAAGCTGGTATTTTGGGGAAATGTCCATGCTTCCTACAGTTTCTCTGACCTTTCTGGACTCTAACCAATTTGCTGATAATGGTCTATAACAAAAGGACGAATTCTTTTGGGTTTCAGTGGTACATTTCGGGGCTAAAGCCAAGTATATGGACCGTTGTCGCGTTATCAACTGATAGCAATGATATCGCGCAAACGGTCGATAATCGATAATCGAAAGTTTTTGTTGTTGCTTCCTTTTTGTCTCCTCCGGCTATCTTCAGTCACTTCACTTCAGTCGGTGTACATTTTCCCTCCATCCTTCCTTGTGCGTGTCCACTATTATTTATTTTAGTTTATTTATTTAGTTTAATTTAGTTTAGTTTAGCCTTTTTGTCTCCTCCGGCTATCTTCAGTCACTTCACTTCAGTCGGTGTACATTTTCCCTCCATCCTTCCTTGTGCGTGTCCACTGTTATTTATTTTAGTTTATTTATTTAGTTTAGTTTAGTTTAGTTTAGTTCATTTTTTTTAAGTTTATTTATTTAGTGTTTATTTATTTTAGTTAGTTTTAGTTTATTTCAATTTAGTATTTTCCCTCCTTTTTTATAAAGACAAATATGGCCGACAGGGATAAATATTTCGTGTATAATATATCGATAGTGCATATCGACTGAGCGTACTATCGATATCAGCTGATAACGCGACAACGGTCCATATTCTTGGCTTTTACCCATTTCGGCTAGTTAGTCATTGCTATCATTACCCTTTATCCGCAGAGAACGTGAGCATACGCGCTCTTACCAGATTACGAAGCGAGGAATGACAATTGCTTCCTTGGTTTTTCATCAAGAATATCCCTTGTGACGCCTACAGGAAGTTTCAATAAGGACTAGAGAAGAGACTGAATTTCCAGAGCTTGCCACTACCGGTCAATCAATTCTTGATGGCTGATTCAAAAATCCTTTCCCACACCTATATTTTCACAGTGGACACGCCAACCCGCCATAGCTTGACGAAAATAGGATCAGGCCCGCGCCTTCAAACCGCCGACCGCATAAACGACATTGGTTCGAGTTACCGGCTTCCAATCCGTGGGAAACGGTTGCTCAAATCCAATTTCCATTCCTCGAGTAACCGAGCGATTCACAAATTATCATTACCTACCGGCCCTCCCGGCGATGGGTGATATTTTTAGAGCGATTATCAACGGAGTTCCAAAAAAGTGGACGACTGAAAGTGGTGGTTTGCCCGAACTGCCGCAATCTGCGCACTCATTTGGGTCCGGTAGACTGGATGTATTATTATATTGCGGTTTACAGCTGGTTCCTGATCGAGAAACCCCTCCTTCAAGTCCTCTCGAATCAAAAAGTTGGTTGTGTATTGCTTTCAAAATCGCAATACGGCGTACAAGCTTCGTTTCCGCTCGTTTTAAAGTCCACCTATTTGTCCAAATTCCGGAGTCACAGGCAAAAATAACCATAATTTCGTGTTACTCACAAAAAATTTGTCGCAAATATACGCGAACCAACCTCTTGTATCTAATGGGAAATAAATAATTCATTCACGCTCTATACGACTTATGGAACGAAGTCAGGACAGCAAAATGAGGATTAACTACCGCCATTTCTTTTGACAGCTACACAAGGGCCGATTCGATAGAAAAATCACCCAAGTGCGGGAGCCTGCTGCCCCTTCAAGACCCGTACATAATTTTATTTACCCTTTCTTTACCCCTATGTTCATATTGTGGCAAATAGCAGGGAAGACGAACTTCAATAGTATCCTCAGATTTGATTTTATCTAAAAATTAAAAGAGTTGTGTTCATTTTAGTGACATATATGATCGAAAACAAGAAAAAAAATCTTGACTCTCGATTACATAATTCGAAAACGGGGCACAATAGACAGTATACAGTATTCCTTGGACACAAAGCGACACTTGGCTATGGAAAGTGGAGCATTTCACAAAACTATTGACCAACTGATCTGTATAATATATGTACAACGCAACCCGTTCAGCTCATTAAATTATGTACAACACATTCAAATTAGAAAGATAGATACCCAATTTGACACACAACCTCATCCGGTAGGCTCCAATCCCATTGGTCCAATCCGTCCCAGTGGATTCAGCGTCGAAAATTTAGTCGATAATGATACCCCTTTCGCCTAAATCGCGGAAAATATCGAAAATCCATTTTTTGAAAACACATTTTGACACCTACTCCCCTCAAATATTGTCCGATTGAATAATAATAAACCAAAAACGCTGCAAATTCATACACATAGGTTGGTTATTCCTCGGACAAGGCGCATGAAGACTCATTACTTCAACATGGGGAAAATGGGGGAAAACAGTGGGTGTGGTGGGTACTGAACCCATTCCAATCGATTCAATGTCCAAAATTTAGTGGAAAATGATACCCCACACATTTAGGTACCTGAAATCTCGAAAATACATTATTCAAAATACACATTTTGACCCCTACCCCGCCCAAATTTTTTCCGATCGGGCTAAAAAGTATCGAGGACCAACTAGAGCCATGAACGGACCCCTGACCAAAATCTCCAAGATTTTTAGAAAATCGTCCACTACCGAAATCGGCGTGGACGGTGGACGCACATTTGCACATTTTGATCTAGACACCTTGAAACGCCCAGAAAATTTTTTTGGGCTGAATCGGAGGGATTGACATTTTGCACGAAAACATTCAAGGAATAACCAACCAAAAGGGGGAGAAAAGAGAAAATGTACCAAATTAAGAAAAGTATATTTTTTCTCTGATATTCCACTAGACAGAGTGTTTTTATGTATTTTTTTATTAATTTATAAGTCTGTTTATTAGTTCAATTAATTTGGTGTCGGCACATAGGGGCATGTCTCTCCGCAATCGCTAGTTAGGCAGGTGTAAACGAAGAAACTCAACAACCAAGGTATGTATAGAGATGATGATGTTGGGGTTTTGGTGAATCCAATCGAGGTAGCTCCTAATAACCGGTACTTTTGAGTTGATCGCGGCGGTTCTCGACCACTATCAATACGTGACGCGATATTATAATAATATGAGCTATTACTTGAGGATTAGTCGGCCATTGCTTTACCAACTTGGACTCTCCCAGGGATCCCCCCCCCCCCTTGCTTCCCACCAGCACCGCATGAAAACCTCGGTTTGATCCACAGAAAGATATTGCCCACTTATGAGCCCGCCATTACTGTACCGGACGGCTCTGGATACCTTATTTGACCTCGTAGCTCAGAAGTGATATTAAATCCCTTTCAAAAAAAGTACCCTTCTCACCAATCAGAATCCACTGAGATCCCCGCCTTCGAAAAATAAGTGGATGTTTCAAAATGCCTGTGATTACTAGGAGTTCGTGCAGAGTTAATGCGCGCTTCATCATATTAGTGAGGATGGAATCTCTTCGTAAAGGAAACCGGAGGTCTTAACACGAACTGAGATCCTTGCGTAGGCATTAATCAAAGGTTAGGCTCTTTCGAGAACTAGAGACTACGGGATTATGAAAATGCCTTCTTCTTCGCCATGGGAAACAACCGAGCGGCACGTCGCCTCTTCCCAAAGCACATAATCCATGTCATTAGGGACGCGCCTTCATTGATTGCTCATAATACGAAATACAGATAGAGGAGCGTTGTGGGGCTCTCTCAACAAATTTCATTTATTTAAATTGTTCAATTGGAGAATTTATTGAAAACTGTACTCGTAAGTACAGGCTGCGAGTGTAAGCCTCTCTCGAATTAAAATGTGTTATGAATTTTACTATGATTTAATTCGGGTTTCTTCGGAGAATTTGGAAGCGACCTAGCGAGAGGATACAGGATGTAAGTCCAAGACTTACGACTGAGCAACTAGGGATACCAAGGATGAACATAAAATACATTGAAACAAAATGAATTATAATTAAAAACAAGGACTCGTTGCAAAGCAAAATATGCCTCAACCTGGGCTAGAATTGATACAAGACAAAGTAATTCGACAAAGTAAATTAGACAACATGTGGAGCATAAAATACAATTAATACAAGTGACATGAAATTATGATGTACATGAAATACAATTTAATGAACAAGTGCAACGATACCGGCTGACAAAAACGGCGTCGACGTCGAAGGAAAAACAGGAGGGGGCTCGCTGTCCCGCAGGTACACAGCAAGGCTTATTAACTTGAGTCCTTTATCTCATGGGGAACACAATATTACAGCTTCGGTCGACTTCAGCACGGTAGAAGAGTTCACATCAGAGCGAGCACAGGACGAAGCCAGGATGGACTGAGTGAGAAATCTCTTGCACGACAGGGTTACAAAAATATACTCCAACATGTTGGGCGCCTCGGCCCCGAGGGGCGCCTTGACGACGACCGCCTGGTTGGACGCCTTCGGAACGAGTGCGCGCTGGGCCTCTCTAAATGCGACGTCCAGGCAGGAGCTGCGCGGGATCTGTCCAGGATTTGGCGCATGCTCTCTCCCTTCTGGCCTTCTGGAGGCAGCAAGCCTGGGGGCTTACAGCGAGAAGTACAAAGTGGACGATAATCTTGTGTCGAGACAGGAAAGAATGAATGATAAATTCTGGAGAATTCGTCCAATAGCTCGCAGAGTCAGGGAAGATTGCTTGACCCTTCACAGGTCGAACAAGCTTGCTGTTGGTGAACAGATGATTCTATTTGCTGGGTCTGCTTGTGTAATGAAACAGTACGTACCGAACAAGCCCAACCCAGGAGTGAAAAACTTTGTCCTTGCTGCCCCAAATGGACTCGTCTTGGATTTTTAGCTGTACCAGGGGAAGGATAAACTACTTGAGACCAACACAAATGATTTTACGATTGGCGTGGTACTGAGGCTCATTGAGACTGAATGAAAGGAGCCACATTTTCTTCGATCGGTACTTCACATCAATTCACCTTCTTGATCTTTTGAGAGAGCGAAATTTGTGTGGAACAGGGACCATCATGGGTAATAGAATCCCCAAAAAGCAATTAGAAGACCTGATGAGCGATGCTGTGATGAAAAAACAAATTTGAAACCTATCCTTCATGTTATCATGTTTTTACGGCAATTGTTTCAAAAATACCCAATAATATAAAGTATAAAATAAAAAAAAATTCAATAATATAAAATAAAATAATATAAAATCATTGTCATTTCGTAGACTGAAGGAGTGACGTCAGACGGACAATCAATCTTGTTGTTCGAGTTCAATAGTTCGAGTGAAATCGAGTTTTTCACCTCTGCCCCATATACTAGAGTTCAGCCAAATTTTCTACTACCGAAATCAGTCTGGACAGCGGATGGGGGAATGACATCTGCTACTTTTGGATTTAGTCACCTTGAAGTTTCCAGAAAAAAATCTAGGGCCAAATCAGAGACATTGACTTTTGGCATGAAAACAGGTTGAAAATTCATGAATAGGTAACCAATCAAAGCTTGGTCAAAATATTTGCTTTCCAAGCTCCCAAGGTGTACTGCTTGAACTCAGTTGAGGGTATATTTTGCATTGTGGACAACCAACATTTGTAATAAAACTTGAGCTTATTTGTTCAAGTTTCAGTGAGGCAACATAAGACACCTATCAATAGAAGAGTAAATTACCATCTTACTGGAGAAGGTGATCATCCTCAGGCTGTTATGACAGAACCAATGTGCACTTTCACTTGAACAGATTTGGGCACTGGACCAGACGGATTCTGGAACCTATATTCTCATAGTTTGTACCCAACCCGCACTAAAATTCGCGAAAAATTGGGGAACACAAGTTTAGTTTATTTGGAGCACAACACACATCAACTGCAGTGGATAGAAGGATGATTGGAAGGAGACTGAACTGAAGTCTTGAAAAATCCCTGGCCTGTACCCTAGTTATGGGTTGTGGAGGGGGAAGTTTCACATGGGAATCATTAGTTCTCTGAAGGACATGTATAGTGAGGAGAGGCAAAAGACCCAGTCCTAGTTACTTCATTCTCAGAACTCTGCCCCTTGTCAACTCTCCTGTCCTCATTTGAAAACCTTCCACCAGCTGGGAAAATTGAAAAAACCCTACTCACATCAGAAACCAGGAACTGCCACAATATAGATGAGAGGAAGAAAACTAAACTAAATACATGTACACAGAACCGGTGTTAGTTCTCAGGACTCATATCGTGTTGAGAAGTGGCAAGATTGAACATCCAATATTCCTGGTTAATTGGTTCTCCTTCTTGGAACTCTGCCTGTTGTCCAGACTTCTCTAAATTTGTAAACCTTTTGAGAGCTGGGAAAATTGAAGAAACCCTACTCCCATCAGAAAAGGAGAACTGCCACAATGGTGGTAGGCCCAAGAAGACTCAAACTAAAGCTGGGTTCACATGGACGCAGTTTCTCCATTAGCAGCAACTGCGGTAGAGTGGTGGGGGAAAAGAGTTTTGAGTTAGGGTGTTCACATGGATGCAGTGCAGCAAGCGCGTTCATGGAGCTGATTGGTGGCAAACCAGAGATAACATAAGATGACGGTGAGGAGAGCTGCGCCAAGACCCACTGCGCATGCGGTAACTGCGACAAATATCAAAATCATTTGATAAATACAGACTGCTTCAAAAGTTCACCTGCAGCAGCTGTGATAGACCCATGGAGCCAATCAGATGGGGCCATCCCAATGCCCCCAATGGACCAATGGAAAAATGGCGTCCATGTGAACCCAGCTTAACAGGTGGATACAGAAATGACATCAGTTCTCAGAAGGATTGGTGGTGAGGAAGAGAGGCCAAAGAGACGGTATTTCTAGTTACTTTATTCCATCTTGGAACTCCCTCCTTGTCTGGACTCATTTCTAAACCTTTGAAACCCAGAGAAAATGAAATAGACCCTTCTCCTACTAGAGCTGCCATTATGGAGGTGAGAGGAAGAAGACAATATTAATAAGTGTACACAGAATTATATCAGTTCTCAGGAAGACTTGCGTTTTGTGGTTTGGAAGAGAGGTCCAAGACCCAGTATTTCTAGTTACTTGGTTCTAGAACATTGTACTTGTCTAGACTGTTCTCAGTATTTGTTAAACTTTTGAGGGCTGGTGAAAATTTAAAAAACCCTGCTCCACCTGAAAACCAGAACTTCCACAATGGTGTTGAGAGGAAGATGACTAGACTGAATGAGAGCACACAGAAATAGCAGTTCTCAGATGGACTCATATTCATATGGTGTGGTGAAGTCAGGAAGTTGAAAACCCAGTAATCCAAGCCACCTAGTTCATTCCTAGAACTTGGTTTTTATCCAGACTCTTCTCTCCTCATTTGTAAGCCTTTAGGGGGCTGAGAAAAAGGGAATAACCCTGTTCCAACCTGAAAACCATAATTGCAACCATTGTGGTGAGGGGAAGAAGACCATTGTACACACAGAAATTATATTAGTTCTCAGAAGGACTCATATTGTGTTTAGATGTTGAGAGATTGAAGACCCAGAATTCTGATTCCGAGTCCCCTGGTAAGGGCCTAGTCTACCCCGGCTTTTGATTGGTAATTCCTTGAATAATCAACCAATGTTTTCATGATTATGGTCAACCTCTCCGATTCGGCTCAAAAATTTTTTTCTGGACGTTTCATGGTGTCTAGATCAAAAAATTCTTACATACGGAATGGTTATTCATCGGACCAGGCGAATGGAGACTCATTTCTTCAACATGGGGGAAATGAGGGAAACAGGGGGGGGAGGGGTCCCAGACCAATCGATTCAGGGTCCAAAATTTAGTGGAAAATGATACCCAACTCGCCTAGATCGCCCAAAATCTCGAAAATTCATTTTTCAAAAAACACATTTTGACCCCTACCCCGCCCAAATTTGGTCCGATCGGGCTGAAAAGTTAAGAGGACCGTCCTAGGCCGAGAACAGACACCAAATTTCAGACTTTTAGAAAATTTTATACTACCAAAAACGGCGTGCGGCGGACGGACATTGACCTTTTTTGATCTAGACATCATGAAACGTCCAGAAAAAAATTTTGAGCCGAATCGGAGAGGTTGACCTTTTGCATGAAAACATAGGTTGATTATTCAAGGAATAACCAACCAAAAGAGGGTCGCCCCAGGTTGTCGAAAACGGATTGCATGCACATCCCTGCCGTGAGTGGCATGAAAAATTCTGCGAGATGCAAGTTGAACGGTTGTGATAAGAAAAGTAAATTATTTAGCCAGAAGTGCTTGGCAGCGTTGTGTGTCACTCAGGAGAGAAACTGTTATTCCACTTACCATTCCCGACTGTAATTTATTTTTTCTGATAAAAAGTGATACTGCTTTACCACTTTGATTGATACTTTTGATACTTTGATTCTAAGTTTTTTTTTTGCAACTAGTTTTTATACAGTCACATAAATATGTTTAAGATATGTTTGGAGTTGTACAAATAATTTTCACCAGCATTTTTGTGCAATTTAAATTTAGAAATAAGAAAGGTTTTATGGGAAAGTCTGCGTTGGCGTGTGTCTTTGAGTCCCCATGTCCATTTAAATGGACACTATGTATAGTTTTTCCTAATTTTTTTTTTTTTTCGTAATTTTATCATTTCTGCTTTATTTAATCCCCCAAAAACTCAGAAAATCGAAAAAATTTGGGATTAAATCGGTAATGCAGGTGTGGGTCTGTGGAGGATATAAATGAAATTAAAAAAATGTTGTTTTTTTGCTAATTTAATTAACACTTAAGATCGCCCAAAACATTAATTACATTTGTGTTCCGCAAATTTTAATATTTTGATCAAAGCATTAAAGGGAAATTGATGAAACGTTTTAAAGTGGAATAAGCCCTTTGTAATACTAAAAGCGAAGGATCGTCCTCTATGATTTTGCTAAATATAATAACAGACAGTAACTATCCTAAATAAAATTTACAAGTGAGTTCAGCTGATGCCTTTTTTGTACAACATTATCTATTTGTTCTTTGTCATAAACGATCCCCAAATCCGCCAAAACGCCAATGCTCCCTCTGTCTATTGAGCCCATCTATTAGCCATTATATCACTTTATTCTGCGAAGGATACACTCGAAAGTCATTCGCACGCATGTTCATTCAAATCACACACATTTTACGGGCCACAAAGGTAACCAGAATACTCCACCAAGGACAATAAAATGTGAATTATTCGGTATTTTGTCACGACGCGTCGGAAATTGCGGCCAACCACAAAGGAATGTATACCTATATGACAATCCACTGGAAACTGAGTAGTCCTTCCTACGTTGTTCCCATTCATTAGTGCTAAGGAAACTACGATCATAAAAAAAAGTCGTATTCCTCGTCACAACAGCCGATAGAAGGTTTTTGTGCGTGCATAACTAACTATCTTCTGAAGCGTATAATTGGACCACGCGATACCTTCCACCCACACATGCTTCGCACAAAATGCTAGTTTTTATGTATGAAAGTACAAAATAGACGCTGACGACGTTCATGAGATTCTGAATATGGGTAGACAGATATCAGGATGGAATGCAAAAAAGTTTGACAGAGAAAAGCTAGCAATTTTGTTGCGGGAGAACCACTCAAGGATGAAAATTAGTGCTTTAGGGCCATATGAGGCAGAGGGGGTTGTAAAAAAGACAATGGACTGTATTTGCTTGGCTTGTAATGCATCAATGCCCCGCAGAGGGACACAACCAAGGAAGCCGCTGCCTACTGATAGACGGGACAGTATTGCAGCAGTAAGGACAAATTGCTTCCAGCTGAGGAGGCGTGCACAAAGAACTAGATGTGCAGAAACACTGAAACAGAGCAGTAGGAATAAATAAAGAGGCAAGGAGACAACTACGGCAGGCAATAAATGCCAGCAAAACCCGCTGCTGGAGAGATATACTGGAAGAGATAGACGAAGATCCATGGGGGCATGGATACAGAATAGTGTGCAAAAAGCCCAGCAGCCAATTTCCCTATGAACGAGGGGGTGATGAGTGTAATTGTGGACTTCCTGTTCCCAACACATCCTATACAGGACCAAGAGCAACTGAGTAACCAAGGCAACATACCTCTATTCACAGAAGACGAACTGAAGAAGGCAGTTGGGAGCTTGAAAAATGGTCTGCAGGACCGGATTGTATAACATCTGAGGCTAAAAAATAACAGCAGAATTCTGCCAACAGGTTCTACTGGCAATGTACAATTCATGTCTGCATGGAGGGATCTTCAGCAGATAATGGAAACAAGTAAGGCTTGTGTTACTCGACAAAGGCAAAGGAGAGCCAAACGAACCCTCCTAATGGAGACCTCTCTGCATGCTCAACACAGCTGGCAAGGAGTTTGAGAAGCTTCTGCAAACCCAACTGAGCTTGGCTATCAGGGAAGCTGGCGATCTGTCATCGCCACAATATGGGTTCAGGAAAGATCTTTCAACAGTGGATGCTGTGACTGAGGTGGTGAGGGATCTCAGGAAAACCTAAGAGGGAACAGATCGAACAAAACAGGTGGTAATACTGGATGTCAAGAATGCTTTCAACTCAGCCAAATGGTAGGACATGCTTCAACCAGTGCAGGAGACCCTTCATGTGCCTCCTCATCTACTATGAGTATTGAGAAGCTACTTAACCGACATGTCTCTGGTTTATGACACCGCTCAAGGACAATGAGTAAAACAAATCACAGCAAAAGCAGCCCAAGGGTCGGTACTACAGCCAACCCTCTGGAATGTTTCCCATGATGGAATTATTCAAGTTGAGACGCCAGAAACACCTTTCTGTTAGGTTATGCAGACGACGTTTCGGTAGTAATCATAGCAAGAACGACTGAGCAAGCCCGGGAGAGAATGAGCACCATGATGAGAACTGTCAGAGCCTGGAAGGAAGAGCGCAGCCAAGACCAAAGTGGTACTCTTCACATGTAAACGCATCTCGACGCTCATCCGCATACAGATTGGGCCAAGTTTGGAGACAGAATCGAAGCTCTGAGATATCTGGGAGTTACACTGGATTCCAAGATTACATTCTGGGAGAATATGAGGAATGCAGCTGAGCGGGCAGCACAGAAGACAGCAGCCTTCAGCCGCCTCATGGTGTCCAAGAGCCACAAGATCAATATGATCGGAGTGCAAATGATATAAAAGAAATGAGGAATTCCCATTATTCACATGGCGTTTGTTCAGAGGATTTCCCGGCAATTGAATCAATTTGTTCACTCCCAGTCCATCAAACCATATAAAGATCCATTTAGGAGCAATCATGTTAAACGAAAAAAAACTTGGATGAAGAAAATAAAGATTGTAGGTATATCGCATTGTTCTCTGCTTCGTTAATTGTTCGAAACCTCTTGTTTTCGTACGATGTTTAATAACGGAACTGAGTCGTTTTGAAAAACAGTCTCCTTTAGCATCAACGAGCGAGAAAAATTCTCATATTAAGTGACTAATTGTTCTAATTGGTCGATTCTTTTCTCGTGAGAAATGCAACGAGCTGTTGCCTTCGCGCGGGGTTGATGTCATTTTGATATGACGTCCGCACGACAGGTGATGCAAGCTATAGTGGGTACCTTGAAACATGACTTCGTCCACATTTGGAACTAGTATGACCGCTTGCTTTGCTTGTTGTTCACAGATTTGAGGAAGTGGAAGACAATAAAACCTCAGTGAACCATACAGCAAGGTCACCATCATAGGATCATATCTCCTCACACCCCCACCACGGCTGGTTGTCCCCTGCATAATTTGACCAAATCGGTTCACGAATTCCAATTTTACTTCACAATTATTTTCGAGGGTAAAAACGCTGCAAATTCTTACACACGGGTTGGTTATTCGTCAGACCAGGCGCAAGTAGATTCATTTCTTCAACATGGGGGAAATGGGGATAACGGTGGGTGCGGCGGGTCCCAGACCAATTCCAATCGATTCAGAATCCAGAATTTAGTAGAAAATGATACCCCACACGCCCAGGTACCGGAAATCTCGAAAACGCATATTCAAAATGGGTAATACATATCCAATTTGACCCATAACTTCTTCCAGAGGGTGCCAATCGTTCCGGGACCCACTTCATTGAAATTAGCGTCCAAGATTTAGCGGAAAATGATACCCCACACGCCTAGGTTCCAGAAATCTCAAAAACACATATTCAAAATGGTAATATATACCCAATTTGACCCATAACTTTTTCCAGTGGGTGCCGATCGTTCTGGGACCCATTTCATTGGATTCAGCGTCCAAAATTTAGTGGAAATGATACCCCACTCGCCTAGATCGCCCAAAATCTCGAAAATCCATTTTTCAAAAACACATTTTGACCCCTACCCCGCCCAAATTTGGTCCGATCGGGCTGAAAAGCTTGGAGGACCATCCTAGGCCGGCAACAGACCCCTGACCCAAATTTCAGATTTTTAGAAAATTGTCTACTACCAAAAACGGCGTGGACGGCGAACGGCGTACGGCGGACGGCGGACGGACATTGACCTTTTTTGATCAGGACATCATGAAACGTCCAGAAAAAATTTTTGAGCCGAATCGGAGAGGTTGACCATTTGCATGAAAACATAGGTTGATTATTCAAGGAATAACCAACCAAAACGCACAGGGAGCAAGCATGAACTCCCAACATACATGTATTTTCTCTTAATAAGGCAAATTGATTTCTTAGCCATGTTTTTGGTTGGCTATTCCTTGAATAACCAACCTATGTTTCATGCAAAAGGTCAATATCTGCGATTCGCCCCAAAAATGTTTTCTGGACATTTCAAGGTGTCTAGATCAGAATTAGCAAATGTCCGTCCGTCGTTCACGCCGATTTTGGTAGTAGACAATTTTCTAAAAATCTAAAATTTTGGTCATGAACCACTTTTTGGCACTAGTTGGTCCTCGAAACATTTCAGCCTGATCGGACCAAATTTGGGTGGGGTATTGGTCAATATTTGTCTCTCGAAAAATGTATTTTCGAGATTTTTGGCAATCTAGGCGTGTGGGGTATCATTTTCTACTAAATTTTGGACTCTGAATCCAATGAAATGGGTCCAGGAACGACTGGCCCGCTCTGGATGAGGTTATGGGCTAAATGGGTGGCTATCTACCCCTTTCGAATGTGTTTTCGAGATTTCTGGTACCTAGGCGTGTGGAGTATCATTATCCACTAAATTTTGGATCCTGAATCGATTGGAATAGCATTGCTCCCTACATCTACTGTTTCTTCCATTTTCCCTAAGTTGAAGTAATGAGTCTCCGTGCGCCTGGTCCGAGGATTTGATCAATCCAGCCACGAAAATGCATATTAATGCAGCCCTCGTAATTAACAACAGACAGCTAACACAATTTACGAACACATGAGCGATTTTTCACAATTACATGTGTTTTGCATCTTAAATTGAAAATTGACCAAATTGATTTGTGTAATTCGATGTTTATGGTCGTGAAATTTAATGTAATTCAGCGTTGTAAAATGATTAATGGTTGGTCATCAAAAATATGGGTTTGTTATGGTTTTTGCAGCGTTCGGTTCTTCGAAAGTCTTCCAATGTGTCGAAACCGCCTGAACCCGAACCGCCGAGAGTCGACAAGGACCACCGAAAGTCGTCGGGCGACGGCGGGCGTGACGACGATCAGGCGTCAACACCTGCCCACAGACCCGCCCCCGAGCCGCCGTCGTCACCACCGGAAAAAGAGCCGCCGCCTCCTTCGTCCCCGCCCGCCCCGAACGCGCCTCAAGGTGAGTTGTGAGCCCGCACCGTTTTCAAATCGACTTCGTTTCGTTCGATATAACATTATGACGACGTGTATTTTGTAGCTGAACAAAAAGCGCCCGTTCCCGACGACAAACCACCGACGCCGTCGCCGTCGTTGCCGCCCGTTTCCCTCTCGCCGTCTCACCTTTTGGGCGGAGTGTCACCACCCAAGCCTCTCACTCGTAGCCCGTTGGCGCCCGGAATGGGCCCGTTTGGCGCCCGGAATGAGCCCTTTGGCACCCGGAATGAGCCCGCTCGCTCCCGTAATAAGCCCTTTGGCTCCTGGTATGCCTCCATTGTCGCCGGCTCTTGACCAGCCACCCCCTCCGATCCACCCGTATCACCAACCGCAAATGATTTTCACCAAACCTCCGCCCGTATCCGAACTCGGTGAGTCACAGTACTAATAGCACTAGTATAAAACAGTAATAATAATAATAATAGTCCTCAAAATAACTACACAACATTATGAATTTTGATTTCGTTGTCAATACCTTGAAAACTCCAATGTATCCAACAACAATACTGATTTGAGGAAATGCGCTTCCCACGAAAAGAATTACTTAAGTGCCATTAAACATGTCATATTCATTATTTTATTTCCAGAAGATGCACTCAGTCACATGACGGACGACATCGCCGCAGATCTAGTCGCTAAACTTATGGAAGACGAAGAGAATAAAGATAAACAGTGGTATTACAGGGATCCACAGGGTCAGGTGCAAGGTGAGGTTTATTCATATCAAATAACGAAACATTATTTGTTCTTTGAATATAGGAGGCAGAGAGTGCCGAACCCGATAGTCTTTCAGGTATGGAGATGACAGAAGCTCCAGACGGTGGGATGGAGAGGGGGTCGAGGGAAGAGGGCGTCAGTTTAAGAAAACTGGGGAGGGAGCATATGCAATGTGAATTCACGGGCAAAATGTGGGAAGACAGCGTCAGTTTTGGGTACAGAGAAAATGACAGAAGCTCCAGACGGTAGAAGGGAGGTTGAGGGAAGAGGGCATTAGGTATAGAAGCGGGGGATGTGGACATTACGTCCAAATGCGGGGAACCGAGGAGCAAAAGGCGGGAGGTATGCTCCAGTTTTAGATGCGGGGGAGGGTGACATTACGTCCTGATGTGGGGAACCGAGGAGCAAAAGGCGGGAGGTATGCTCCAGTTTTAGATTCGGGGGAGGGTGACATTACGTCCTGATGTGGGGAACCGAGGAGCAAAAGGCGGGAGGTATGCTCCAGTTTTAGATGCGGGGAGGGTGACATTACGTCCTGATGTGGGGAACCGAGGAGCAAAAGACGGGAGGTATGCTCCAGTTTTAGATGTGGGGGAGGGTGTCTTTACGTCCAGATGCGGGGAGCCGAGGAATAATGTGGAGGGAAAGCTCCAGTTTTAGATGCGGAGCAGGGTGACCTTACTTCCAAATTTTAGGATCTGAGGAGCGAAATGCGAAAGCTGCATAATGTGCATATAGAGATACCTAAATTGTGGACA
>CM034009.1:785335-799502 GCA_019603395.1 Cyrtorhinus lividipennis
ACATACCGAACCCCTCTCGTCTTCTTCGACCATACCGTCAGTTGGTCGAAACGCACCCGAAGAGTCGAAAGTTCCGCCGCCTTCGCTGTTTTTCTCCGTCGCCCTAACAAAATTAAATTTGATTGTCATTTTTTGGGTCTGAAAAGAATGTAAAATGACACTTTTAGTCAAATTAAAATGTGGGAATTACCATTCAGGAAGGTGATGATTTCCTTTAGAATGAGGCATTGGATCCCAGGTGTCTTCTTCTCGCCAGTTTCCGCTATTTGTGCGACCTACGAGTTGAAAATGACGGTCAATATTATAATTATAATTTTTTTAAATATTAATTATATATGAATTAAATAATAAGGGCTGCAATAATTTATACTGCAAAAATATAAGCCAACTAACTAAGCTCTTAGTTAAAAATTAACCAAAATTACAACTGAACATTTTTTTTTTTTTTTTTTTTTAAATTAAATCTAGCTCGAACCTGACATAGACCATTTTGACGGGCGCCATTCATCCTCGTCGCCCGGTGGTCGACCGGCCCTCCGCCAATTCGACACCTCCGTTCGACCGCCTCCGCGCCCCTCACCACCGTTCCGTTCGACCCAACTTTCCCCTCGTCTTTGATCGCCGCCCATGTAGTTCTAAAATAAATTATATTGATAAATATAAATGAATTTTACGTTGTTTTTTTTTCATTTTTATTGTATTTAATTTAACAGTAAAATTTCAATTGTAAAGAATCTTTGTATCTTTGCATCTTCTTAAGAACAATAAGAAAGTAGAAGCAACTCATCCCCTCAGCACAAGCAATGCTTAAAGAGGGGATTAGCATTGTAACTTTGTTAATGATCTATTGTACACAAAATAACAAAATAAAAGCATATGCATATATCAAAAAAAAATTACTTCAAGGTTTTTGTGGTTGAAACTAGAAAGTCATCTTATGTGGTTTGACCGGTAAAAATCCGGCGTCTGTGCGAGAACTGCTAGGTACCGATAAAATATCGGACGATTTTTTACCGGACGTCTAAAACCGGTAGTGGGCAACTAGCTTTTAGAGAGACTCACCTGCGACCGGTCGAACGGCCGGGTCGGTCGAGAATAACCGACTTCCTCCTCGTAGCCGCCGGCCGGACCGCGCGTGCCGCCCGGTTCGATGCCTCCGCCTCTACCGTAGTAAGCCGGGCCCGTCCCGCCCCGGCCGCGCCCCCGCCCACTTCCGCCGGCGCCTCGCATCGCTCCCCGACCCTCGCCGCCTTTCCCGCTCCGAAGAACGGCGTCTGAATTGATCCCTCGATTCCACATCCGCTGAAAAAACAGAAAAAAATACGAGATGTGACGTCATTTTTACATCAAATTGAATATTATCGACATATTATAGACAGAAAAAAATCGAAATCGAAATAAAATCATAAGATACGCTAGATTACGGGTTCATCCAGTGATGTATCTTTACCAGCACACTATTTCGCTACATTGGGGGGGGGGGGGGGTGTTCAAAAGTGTTTTTCGAAAAATGGATCTAGGAGTGTGAGGTATCATTTTCTTCTAAATTTCATACCGTGAATCGATTCAAAAAAGTCCTATTTTGGAATCATTGTAACTTGTTTGGGAAACTTTGTGTGGAACATTCATCAGTTTGTAAGGGAAAACTCACAATTTTGTTAAGAAAATGGAAAATTCTTAATTTTTTCAAAAACAATTCTCAAATTTTCTTTTGGAAAAAATACTCAAAATTGTCTAGAAAATTCACAACTTTGCTAGAAAACACACAATTTTTTTGGGAAAATTTTTCAAATTTGTTTGAGATAATTCTCATCTTAGTTTAGAAAGTTCTCAAATTGGTGGAAACGAAAAAAAACTATAAACCTAAAAGTATACTCACCGTTTCCTCGTCTGTCATTGTATTGAGGGCCAACGGAGGTTGAGGTTTTTCGACGTAGAGGCCCGGAAGGTTTTTGAGGAGGTCGGGAGGAGTAAAAGATGAGCTGTACAACGCCAACATCTCTTCTCTTCCGTACCTGAGACGAAGTAAAAATAAAAGGGAATTATTTAATTATTTCGAGATGAAGAAATAAAGATATACAAGGGTATTACACGAGTTGTACCCCACCCCCTCACCTCTCAAATTGTCCTCATGGGAGTAAACAGGAAAAAAGTTTTTGGATCATCGTATTTTTTCTACTATGATTTCTAATATACATCATATTTGCGTCAATGAATACTCTCATTGTAATTAAATTTACACATCGATCATTACCAGCGATACATCGAATCAATACACGAGAATATCTTCAACATTTTTCATAATTATTACGGTCGAATTCATCAATTCATCTCCACTTTCGAGTCGGATAGTAAATATCGATACCACCAATATCAAATTAGTCTTCGTTATATCGATTTTATGAACTATTTTGTTCACGGAGCACAAAACGCTGCGAATTCATTCACATGGGTTGACTATTCCTCAGATCAGGCGCATGAAGACTCATTCCAATCGATTCAGCGTCCATAATTTAGTGTAAAATGATAGCCCACACGCCTAGGTACTGGAAATTTCAAAAACCCACTCGAAATGGATAGATAGATACTCATTTTGACTCATAACCTGTCCGGTAGCAAGAGACTCCCTTGCAGGACTGTGGAGACACACATGAGTGGGTGAAGAAGAATGCCAGTGCGGTGGACTCAGGTGGGGTCTTCCTGTATTGGTACGTCTATAAAATGCCTGAAGTTCAGTGATGCCATGTGGCAAGGCGGGTGAGTGCCGCTGCTAGACCACAGCCCATCCCCGCCCTTCAGCTTGAGGCCGGCCAGAGACGGAAGACGGCAAACCACGAGAAGAGGTGGATCAGTACATGGGCCGAGGCAGAGCGGATGTATATTCCTTTCAGAAGGCGGGGCAGCCTGTTGTAAGGCGGAAGCCATAGAGCCTAGAGCAGGGCTCCCCAATATGATCAAACGCTAATAATCAGGCAAGACTGAAGAAAAAATTCATTCATAGCCACATAGTCGCCACGCTTGAAATTGAAGTCGAAGCGGTCGGAGGGATGAAAGTCTGCGGAAGAGAGCCGAGCAGAGAGGCAGAAGTGAAGAGGGGGGTGGGCTGGATCAAGGTTGACCAGTGGGTCAGCTGGAGAGACTAGGAGATCATCCTGATTGTTAGAGAGATCAAGATCAAGTGTGTTGCCGTAGGAATCGGGCAGGAAGTTAAATTGTTTGAGTGAAAGAAGCTGGAGTGAATCATAGACCAAGGAGGCCTTTTGAGATGCATGAAATGGAAAGAGCGGAAGGTTCCATGAGTCCCCAGAAATTCCAGGCAGGTTGAAGTCGCCTGCCAGTACAAGACCAAACATGGGATAGGTGGAAGAGAGAGTCTCGAGATCGTCAAAGAATTGCTGGTAAGCTGACACTGGAGAGTAAGATGGCAAGTAGATGGCACAGACGACAAAATTAAGGTCAGGGAGGACGACGAAGACGTCAAGAGCATCAGAAGCATGGAAGACGTGGGAACGAATATGTTTAGAGACAGCGATCAAGACGCCACCACCTATCAATTTTGAGCAGTTGGAGGGGGATCGGTCCGTACGGTAGATGTTGTGATTGGGAAACCTAAGCTCTTGGGAATCAATGGAAGGGTGTAGCCACGTCTCAGTAAGAAACAGAACGTCATGAACAAGATGAGGTGCTTGATGGTGAAGTTCAGCAAGTTTTGTGTTAAGCCCACGTACATTCTGATAGAAGCAGGAGATGGGGATGGGTTCGCTAACTAGTTTTTTTGGGGCCGAGAAGGAGAAGGGGAGATAGAGCCAGTGACAATCCGAGGGGTACCCCCCACATAACGAATAGTGAGGTTAGGCTCACCCTCCTCAATACGACGACGCAGTTCAGCTCGAAGAGCAGCAAGCTGCCTACACTGGGCGGGCGTGCGGTCGACTGAGTGAGAAGGGGCGCGAGGGGAAGGGACCATCCAGGCAGACAAGTGGACGGGGTTTAGCAGATGACGGAATTTTACCAAGTCTACGATAGCGACGGACAATGGCATCATACGAAAAGCCAAGCTTAGACATGGCATCCTGGAGGAAATGGCGGAGAATATTGGAGCTCATTATCATCTCTCTCGACCAGTGGACCGTCGCCGTGGCGCTGATGTCATTTTTCTCCACGCTCTCTTTTCTGGCCGAGTCGATTGCCCCTCTCTGTTATCCCTCATTGGTCTGCGAGCCCCCCGCCTTGGTGCACATGCCAGTGAATTGTTTCCTGTGCCCTTCAGCTCGACGAATTACCTGCTCCACCGCCCCCTATGCCGCCTCCCCCGCCTTGGTAACCTCCTCATCTCATCACAGGATGTTGACTTCCTCATCGTCTCCTGTACCCTCGTCACTGACTTGTTTCGGTGCCCTGTCGTTTGTACTGCTATCTGCTTTCTGTTCTGTCTGTCTAATCTATTTCTTTGTAATTGGGTTCGCCCGTAGATGTGAAATAAATAAATAATAATAAATAAGACTCATGGACCACACGGCCTCAGAAACAGTCAAGCGTAGGTACAACAGGACGGCGGACGGACATTTGTTATTTTAGATCTAGACACCTTAAAACGCCTAATAACCAACCTAAACTACCTAGATAGTTTATCTATCCGATAGACGCAAAGCTGCCACGAGGCAAGGTGACGACTGTCGAGAAAAATGGTCCAAATGGTGCCAAAGGGAAAACAAAGTGTGTTGTTTTCAAAACACCTGAGCTGATAATCATCTGAGTATCGCGCAAAATAACCAAACGACTGAAGTGATGTCATCTGGCCCATTTTTGCCATGGTACCATTTCGATTCAGAATCTAAAATTTAGTCAAAAATGATACCGCACACGCCTAGGTACCAGAAACCTCAAAAACCCACATTCGAAATGGAAGATAGATACTAATTTTGACTCATAACCTGTCCGGTAGCAAGAGACTCCCTTGCAGGACTGTGGAGACACACGAATGGGTGAAGAAGAATGCCTGTGTGGAGGACACAGGTGGGGTCTTCTTGTATTGGTTCTGTCGGAATAAAACCCTGACACTCCTCGCATTCTGACCCACCCCTTTAGTATGTTTGAATCAAAGTAGATGAGGAGACAGGAGGCGCAAAAATCTACGTCATCTAGCAACGAAGTAGCATCTCCCAACGCAACCTACAATCTTCCTGCTTCGTCCTGGGCATCTGAAATTCAGCGGGCTGCAAACTACCGACGATCTTTGAATGAAACGAACTACGGAATTAACATCGGAACATCATTTGAGAACTACTTAAGACTTTCGAACAATCACTACGCGAAATATTATTAGTATATAAATCAGCTGACAATTAGCCAATTTTGACGGCTTGGATTTGCCCTTTTCTCATTCTCGTTCAATTACCGTGTAGTGAATAAAAGCTGTCTGTGCGCTTCCACATCTTATTGCAATTCTGGACGGAAGGAATGATGAAGGTAAATCAAAATAATTTTATACCGGTATGCTAAAATCTTGACAGGTTCCTCTATAAAATGCCAGTTCAGTGATGCCATGTGGCAAGGCGGGTGAGTGCCGCTGCAAGACCACAGCCCATCCCCGCCCTTCAGCTTGAGGCCGGCCAGAGACGGAAGACGGCAAACTACGAGAAGAGGTGGATCAGTACATGGGCCGAGGCGGAGCTGATGAATATCCCTTTCAAAAATCCGGCACCTCCACGAGGTCCATCCTGGGCTGCCACAGGCAGGCGAACGCCGGAAGAGGGCGGGGTAGCCTGATATACGGGGAAGCCATAGAGCCATGGAGGGGCTCCCCAATATGATCAAACGCTGATAATCAGGGAAAACTGTCATGGGCCATGCGGCCCCAGAAACAGTCAAGCGTAGATAAAACAGGACAGCGGACGGACATGTGTTAATTTTGATCTAGACACCTTATAACGCCCAGAAAAAAATTTTGGGCTGAATCGGAGAGATTAACATTTTGCATGAAAACAGGTTCTCATTCAAGCTTTCAACGGTATCAATAGAAATAATTTCAAATGATCGAGTTGACGGTTTTTATTTTTATATTATTTATCACAGAGGACACGTAATAACTGTCATGAACAGCTTTTTATCGAAGTCTTGCGCACTTGTCATTTTTCTTCGTTTTTTCCTTATTTGTACTGAATTCTATTTTCTATAGTGAATCCTGTATGTTTTGAGTTCAACTTTTCCCTTTGAATTATTCTCTTTTTGATTGTATTATCTTGTATCAAGTATATAATGATTTATATGAGTCATATTGCGTTAGGTCATGGGTCTTCAACCTTTTTTAGTGCAAGGGCCAAACATCGATTTCACATCGTCCGAAGGGCCACAACTTTTCACGATACTTTACCACCTTACCAATAAAGTAAAAGACATACATAATTTCAATAATATTTATTGGTTAATTGAAGTCAATCAATGTGATTTTTGACACTGTTTATTTTTTACAAGTGTGTCAATAATTGTATTCATATTGTGGTTGCAACCCGCAGACTACCTTCCAGATGTGCATCTGTAATTTCAGACCTTGTTGTCGATTTCACATACTTCATACGAGAAAATAGCTGCTCACACACATATGTGCTCCCAAACAATGACATCATTTTCTTTGCGTGTTTTTAGATTTCAGGAAACAAGTTGTGATCAACATATTTTGCATAGAAATCAAAAACGCCCACGTCGAACTTGTCTTTCAATTCCATATTACACTGCAAATCTATAAGCTCCATCTGAAAATTTTCCGGCATGTCTTCAACGGATACACCGAATGGTCGTGCAAAGAGACTTATGTATTTTTCACTTTCTCTGAAGTCAGAAAACCTCGATTGAAACTCATTTTTGAGTAAATCTACTGCTTCAACGTATTTATCCACATCTGTACATTCGCAGCTCTTCAGATGAGGAAAGTGCACATACTCTTTTTTCAACAACTGTTTTTTCCATAAATCCAGTTTAAGCTCAAATGCCTTCACAGTGTCCAGTAGGTTGTTGATGAGATTTTCTTTTCCTTGTAGTTTGGTGTTCACGTCATTGAGGTGCAGCGTGATGTCCGTTAGAAATGCAAAGTCGCATAGCCAGTCGGGGTCACTAAATTGAGGAACTTGTTTTCCTTTGATTTCCATGACAGAGGCTATTTCCGTCTTGAGTTCAAAAACGCGTTTAAGCATTTTGCCTCTGCTCAGCCAACGAACATCGGAAAAATACGTGACATCTCCATATTCCGCATTAATTTTGCGTAAAAAATTTTAGAATTCTCTGTGGTTAAGGCCACGTGATTTAATGAAGTTCACAGTGTTTACGACCACTTTCATCACCTCATCAATATTTGTGGATTTAGCACAAAGATTTTGTTGATGAATGATACAATGGTAATGCATCAAAGGAAGATCTTTCTTCTGTTTTTTTTTTAACAACCCCATGAGCCCTTCATTTTTTCCTACCATGGATGGTGCACCGTCTTTTACAACTGCGGAAAGGTTTGTCAATTCTAAATTATATCGTTTTAGTACTGTCATCAAGCACTCATATTATATCACATCCTTTTGTAGTTCCTTTCATCGGAAAAACAGCAGCCATCTCTTCGGTGATGACAAAGTTATTATCAATGCCCCGAATAAATATAGCTAATTGAGCAGTATCGGTTATATCTGTGCTTTCATCGAGTGCAACAGAATAGTATATGAACTTCGACGCACGTTCTTTTAATGAATTTTCTAGGTCTGTCGCTAAATCCCATGCCACGGGCCGCAGGAAATTAGCTGGCGGGCCGCATGCGGCCCGAGGGCCGCGGGTTGAAGACCTTAGCGTTAGGTAGATGATACTTGACGGCTTCTTTTATTGCTTGATACTCAAGTTTTATTGCCCTTTCTTTTTCTGAGATTCAATTGACTTCTGGAAAAAAAAAGTTGCAATTTTCTGTTATCAATCGAAATGATTGTTTCATTCTGTACTCTAAAAATAATTTACATTGATAAACCGAACCCATTTCATGCATTATTTTTATTAAGTTTTTTTTGTTAACTCCCATTTGAACGATTTTAGGAGGGTGGGGCAATTATGCATTTGCAGGGCAGTGGTCGTGTTACTGTCAGCTATGTTCATTTTAGTCAGCAACACGATTGTTAACTTAATGATTTTTTTTTTCCCTAAACCACATAAAAAATACTGAGTTCCATCCATCAATTTCCTTGACCTCTCTGCATCATATATCCCAACAATTTCATATATCTTCATAATTAGCGTTGAAGAACTCCATGGAGGTTTCCATCACTTTTAGTTTCCTTCCAAAGGTATCAAATTTTTGTCAACAGTGCGTCAATGTTACTATTTAGCCTCTCCATGCTCACATTTGTCGCCTCCTTTGCTCCATCATCATCAGTGGAAGTATCATCATCCTCCTTTCCAAGGCACCGATCGCAATTACCATTAGGATTTAAAAATACATATTTTTGTTAACCACCACATGAACGATTTTAGGGGAAAGGGGGGTTACTCGTGGGACGCCCTGTATATCCTAATACAGTGGTACCTCGCGATACGATCTTAATCCGTTCCTGGATCGGGATCGTATCTTGAAAAAATCGTATAATGAACGATGAGCGATGATGATTTAATTTTAACAATTTGTTAATCGTCTTCACTTTCTTTTCTTGTTTTCTTACTAGAAACACTCGCTTCTTCACTTTCTGGGGCACTTCTCTTCCAAAAATATCCAACTAAAGAAGCCTGTTTCTGACGACTCCTCAAAATGTTTCGAAAATGACTCATACAAATGTCATTCACGTTGTCCATTGCACGAGCTGTACGCGTTTTTTTTTTTTTTTTTTTTTTTCAATAAAACTGTTCAGTTTTCCAAACCAACCGATGGTTTGCCCGTAGCCCACCAACTTGTGGCAAGAGATATTCGGATCGTATCGCGAGCACAAATATTTGCGATATTCCACTTCGTATCTTGAAAACATCGTATCGCGAGGTACGTGGAATACAAAATATACAAAAATTAAAAAGTAAAAACAAAATATTTTTCGTTAACTAAAGCCTGATGACGAAATGCGTTCCTACCGAAACTCCGCCAACTGGTACCGCACAGGTGGAGGCTGAACGGGGGTCTCGGAGAGGTTTCTTAACCTGAAACAAAACAAAAAAACTTTAACGTTTCCATATAAACCCTATAAAACCTTCCACCACGGTTATACATTTCTTATGAACTCAATAATAGTAACTATTCTTCATTTATTCACTTTTTTTTTGTCAAAAAAACTTAATTTGTCCACAGTTAACAAGCTAGATCACATTCGGCGTGCAAGAAATACGGTCAATGTTACAAATTTTACAAGATTGTCCTAATTAGTACAATATTGTCAACGACGTTTCGGTGCCTTTGGGGCGCCATCATCAGGACATCTGCTGCTGCATGAATCTAATAAATTGTAACTCATATTTTACACACTTCCTTTCTTATAATTTGTTTTGTTATCCCAGGTAGGTTGACTTAATAATAACAAAATAATAACATTTCGATAAATTATTTTAGTTTTTCGTTAAATTTAATTAAATAACAGTTAGGGTAGTTGATAGAATTTATATAATTTTATCTTTTTTGTTCCCTTTTGGTTTGTAGTAAATTTTATGTTGTTGCCAATAAATTAAGACTAATAAGAAATTACCTGATGAGGGCGCCCAACATGGCACCGAAAAGTCGACCGAAATTAGGTATAATGAGGAGAATGTGACCTATACAAGTATGGTTAACCACAAAGAGATGGAAATTTGCCCATCTTACAATATGACACCTTAAATTTAATCAAATTTTACGTCAGACCAACGGTTTTCGTGATAAAAGAAAACCCAGGAGAATTATTTTTGCTGTAGAATTTCGAAGTTTTAAATAATAAACTGTAATTTTGCCAGTGCCTGCTAATCCATTCTATCGATGAAGGTTTCGAATAGTTTTCAACAATTGAATTGCATTTTTCCTTAGGCTCAGCTTATAAAAATGAACGATCATTCTTCAGAAATTGAAAATTTTTATAACAAATTGAACTTAACTGGATAAGTTCTACATAAAGATTATGGGTCGCCTGAATTTATGGTAACAGTATGGAAACGACACGAATTTTGGGGGGTACTCACCATTCTGGGCCAAACTTCATCGAATCGGTCATATTACGACAATCTGAAAAAAAAAGTAGAGGAAATTAATAGTTTGGAATTCACTTTTAAGTATTTTAACGGTATTGGTGTAATAGTGGGGAGAAGAAGGCCCGCCAGAGTGTTTACAAAAGGGAAAGATTTAGGTCAGTTTCATTTTCGGATCGAAATTAAGTTAGTTCTTAGCTCGAAACTATAAATCGGAATGCAATTGAGGCTAGCGAGTAAAAAAATAGGTCAATCGTACGGAAATACGAGCAAAAATGAAATTCGATTCTTTTCGTCCACCTCAGCCCGGGTCGAACTGGCCAAGTTGAGTTTTCGTGGCGTTCGAGGGTTCCAAGATGTTGCCTTGTGGAAGGAACTGCCCTGTGACGTTGAAAAACTCGAAAATCGACTCACCTCAGGTGGAAAAAACGGTTTTGGAACACCGTCCGACGAGGCGTTACGAAAATGAAAATAAAAATTCGACAAAGCGATACAAACACGACGGAAAATATCTACAACTTTCAGTCTCTCAGAGCCAATTCAAAATTGAATCACTTCGGGAAAAAAATACGAGGGGGCCGGTTTGAGTTTTGATTTTCGTCTAATCACAACCGCTAGTTTCCCCGGGTACTCAAATATGATCGTGATCGGCCGATGAAAAAATCTCAAAAGACAAAGCTCGTCAAAGAACTAGAAAGGATTTCAACTTCCAACGCGAAAAAAAATTCTTTTCGACAACACACTTCTCTTCGCACTTTTCAACAATAAAACTTCTCGAGGATATTCCAATATGGCCGACGGTTCGGGAATGAAATGCCTTTTGTTTCATGCAGTGTTTTCCCGAAAATCATGAAGAGTAAACAAATCACAATTACCCCCAAAATTACGCCAAGAAAATGTAAAAAATAAAACCAATGCAAAATAAACAGGGAGAAAATGTTTGTCATTGACCCTGGTCGGCTCATACTCTGCAAATTTGCCGGTTACTAGGGTCGCTTCGTATCTATCTCTTCTCAATGCAATGGATCAATCAATAGAACAATCAATGGAAACCTTTGAATGAATGAATAATGAAGGAGTATTTTTCTCATCTTTAAAATACCGGTACTACTTTCCTGTTAACGCCTACCAGATGTTGATATATCGAATATACCAAATATCGATATATTGAAACCCTTATATATCGAAATCCTCTTTACTTATGGGTAAATCCCACAACAACCTAATAACAGTAATTTTTGAATTTTGAATTTTCTCAACTTATCTATTATGATTTTATGCTGATTGATTCTTTATTCTTGATTCTGAATGTTTTCATTGGCATCAAAAAAACATCGAACATCGATGGTTGCCAGCCGATGTTCAAGGATTATCGATGTTTTCTTTTCGATGCTCAACCCTCACGGCTGGAAACCTTCAAGAATCGATTAATCGACATTTTAGATAAAATTCTGAAAAAACGCTGCGAATTCTTCCACATTTGGCTATTCCTTAGATTAAAAAAAAAAAAAAAAAAAAAAAAGTATGGGGAAAAACAGTGAATTTTTAATGTCCACAGACTCATTCCAATCGATTCAGCATCGAATTTAGTAGAAAATGATACCCCACACGCTTAGGTACCAGAAATCTCAAATATCTACTTTCAAAATAAGTAGATAGATACCCATTTTGACCCATAACCTCTTCTGGTGGGCACCAATCGGTCCAGAGCCCATCTAAATGAACCCAACGTCAAACATGTGGTCCAAAATTATTCATTTGTGTGAGACATACAATTTAATTTTTTTAAATCACCTAAATAAAAACCAGTTTTTTTTTTAAGCGTTGCAGTCTTTTAAATATATATGGTTGAACCTGTTCATGAACTTCCCATGTTGATAGGGATGCTCTTTGGGTTTTTATATTTTTCTATTCACTTTTCCAAAGCTTCGTTCTTTTGGGTTTTTTTCCGTTGATTAAGCATAATGACAAGAATTTATTATCTGAATCGGACTCGGAGCTCAATCCAAAATAATTTGACATATGCATAGGGACCTAACTTCACTGCGTTGCTCACTCAACTGCTACCTGGTGCTGTAGCTTAACTCCAAGACAGTTGGGTTGCACCTCCATCAAACAACAATAGATGCAAGCCATTCGTGATTTTAATTTCATTTTGCGAATTAGTCCCAAGGCAGCTAGAAAGTAATCAAAAATGTTCTTGCCGGGACTGATGAGAATGAAATGAGATTTTCACTCAACTTTACTTTACTATCATTGAATATTCTCGTGGAAGAAATTTTAGCTATAAATAAACGGAATAGAAACAAAAATGTAGAATATTTTTTCTAAAATAACTTTATTTTTACCTTAAAAGGAAGATGACAATGAAATTCAAACTAATTTGACTAGGATCGTGTTCATCTAAAAATAATAGAAGACAATAACAGCATAAGGGTAAGTAGACACATGGCAACTCTTCCAATCAACATTATTCCATACCAATTTATACAAAAGCGTAGCCAGTTATTCATTATATCACAAAATCAAAAATCAGTCACTTAGAAAAAAAATTAACAACCACAATGAAGCCTGAATAGATTATTAGGTGGAAACATAAATGGTTTGATGATTGTTCCCCAATTGTAAGGAATGTACAAGTAAAACGCAGCACATGGTGAATATACGAAATACTCTGAATAATCGAACACATTGCGTAATTTTGGGGTAATTGTATTTGTTTACTCTTCAGATTTTCGGGAAAACACGCACGAAACAAAAGGCATTTCATTCCCGAACCGTGCCATATTGGAATATCCTCGAGAAGTTTTATTGTTGAAAAGTGCGAAGAGAAGTGTGTTGTCGAAAAGAATTTTTTTTCGCGTTGGAAGTTGAAATCCTTTCTAGTTCTTTAACGAGCTTTGTCTTTTGAGAATTTTTTCGTCGGCCGATCACTATCGTATTTGAGAGTACCCGGGGAAACTAGCGGTTGTGATTAGACGAAAATCAAAACTCAAACCGGCCCCCTAGTATTTTTTTTCCGAAGTGATTCAATTTGATTTGGCTCTGAGAGACTGAAAGTTGTAGTAGATAATATTTTCAGGCGTGTTTGTATCGCTTTGTCGAACTTTTATTTTCTTTTTCGTTACGCCTCGTCGGACGGTGTTCCAAAACCGTTTTTTCCACCTGAGGTGAGTCGATTTTCGAGTTTTTCAACGTCACAGGGCAGTTCTTCCACAAGGCAACATCTTGGAACCTCGAACGCCACGAAAACTCAACTTGCCAGTTCGACCCGGCTGAGGAGGAAAAGAATCGAATTTCTTTGCTCGTATTTCCGTACGATTGACCTATTTTTTACTAGCTAGCCTCAATTGCACGCCGATTTATAGTTTCAAGCTAAGACTAACTTAATTTCAATCCGAAAATGAAACTGACCTAAATCTTTCCCTTTTGTAAACACTCCAGCGGGCCTCTTCTCCCCACTATTACTCCAATACCGTTAAAATACTTAAAAGTGAATTCCAAACTATTAATTTCCTCTACTTTTTTTCAGATTGTCGTAATATGACCGATTCGATGAAGTTTGGCCCAGAATGGTGAGTACCCCTCTAAATTCGTGTCGTTTCCATACTGTTACCTTAAAACAAGCGACCAAGTTCACAATTTCAATTCAATTATCTTTGTGTCCAACATATCCAATTAAGTTCAATTTGTTACAAAAAATTCCAATTCGTTCATTTTTATAAGCTGAGCCTAAGGAAAAATGCAATTTAATTGTCGAAAACTATTCGAAACCTTTCATCGATAGAATGGATTAGCAGGCACTGGCAAAATTACAGTTTATTATCTAAAACTTCGAAATTCTACAGCAATAAGAATTCTCCTGGTTTTTCTTTCATCACGAGAACCGTTGGTCTGACGTATAATTTGATCAAAAAAATTAAAGGCGCTATATTGTAAGCTTAGTAAATTTCCATTTCTGTGATTAACCATACTTGTATAGGTCACATTTTCCTCATTATACCTA
>CM034009.1:799512-976793 GCA_019603395.1 Cyrtorhinus lividipennis
TCTGAAAATTGGTCAATTTTCGTTTTCCAATAACATTATCTGTGATTATGAAAGGGGGAGAAAAGGGTGTCAGATACGTCAAAAATAGTGTGGATGATGGATTTTCAAATAGCTACCTGCATTAGTAAAGTGAAATGATTGCTGCATGGAGACAAGACAACGTGAAGAACCACAAACAGCAGTTGTTGCCTTCTAGGGTGCTGCGCTCGGTGGACAACTGTAGACAGCTGAAAGCAGCATGCACATGCTTGCATTGCTTGCTTTAAACATAGGATTATACTAATACATGTTGGTTGATTAGTTGGTCAGCCCATACAGGATTGTTATCACAGTTATCAGTTATCACCCCTGTGCCTCAAGTGGTCAATTTTCGCATGTATTAATTCCTCCGTTTGATGCCTTCAGATAAATGGAAACTCATCAAATTGCTGGAGGAGACGTCATCAACATTCCAGGCGTGTGCAACAACAACAAAAATGGAAGGCTGTCGTCATTCTGGGAGTGTCACAAATGCTGAGGTAACTCCTGCACTCATTTAGCATAGTCAAATTAGAAATTGGAGTGTAGAGAGTGATTTCTACGAACAAATGTTTTGTATTTATTTTTCAGAGTTTCCATCTAGTAGACCAATGAATGCTGCGTGTTTTTGCTCTGTTCCACCTTAGCAGCCCAAGCGTCTGTGTTCCGCCAACGCAAAGCAGATGGGCTGTGTTTTTCATGCTGTGAGTCCATGTCAAATCCAAGTATATAAAAGAGAGTGGTGTTAGTAGGACCATTTATAATTCAAGAATGGCTGAACTGGTTTAGATGATTTTTGATTAGTTTGAATCTTTACAGCACTGGTTAACAGAATATGTATTGAGATATAAAGGCCTGTTTTCCTAGCGACAGGTTTTTTGCGCAGCAGGACCGAATAGCCTGAAAAACGTCGGCAGGGCGTAAAAGGGTTTTCCTAGCGCCGTGTTTTATCTCTTCAGTTGGTATTGAATTGTGTTGAAGGTTGCACGTGTTTGTCTGTGAGTGGAAAAATTGCCTACTGCTGAAATGGAGAACATGATGATAAAGAGAAATGTAATAGCTGTTTTTATAATCAAAGAAATGGTGGATGATGACGAAGAAGAATTCATATTAACGAAATTTGCCGGAGTAAGGAAACGTGAGAGTGATGAAGGAATGTTCAGCAGCTTAATCAAGAACCATATAATATAATATATAATCATAGGCCTATAATATATCTTCCTCTTGGACGAACTCTTCTAACAATTCGTCCTTGTCGGCCAAAAACCTCACGAATGGGACTTTTTCGCATTGAGACATATTGAAATTGAAAATAAATTGATTTGAAAATCAAAAATTGAGCAACAACAAAGGAGATAAACAAGAAGACCACGGAAATCACGCCAGCGTACTGTAAGCCCCAGGCGTGCTGCCTCCGACAGGCCCAGAGGGAGGGAGAGCATGCGCCAGGATGCATGCGCATTTGGAAAGCTCCACGGCTTCACACGTTGCTAAGGTGCCCAACGGGCGGTCCAGGTGCCCCTCGTTGCTGGAGCACTGACCTGTTGGAGTACATATATTTTTGTCACCCTGCTCGTGAATGTAATTCCACTCAGTCCATCCATGGCTTTGTCCTGTGCTCGCTCTGAAGTGACGCCCGCCGTGCTGAAGTCGACCGAAGCTGTTACATGTGTGTTCCCCATGAGAAAAAGGATCAAGTTAATTAAGCCTCGTGCGTACCTTTGGGACAGCGTGCCCCCTCACGTTTTCCTCGCGTCGACGCCGTTTTGTCAGCCGTTGCGCTGTCATTAATTGTATTTCATGTATCATATTCATTGTATTTTTAGACTCCACATGTTGTCTTTTTACTTGTCAAATTACTTTGTCCTATATCAATTCTAGACTAGGTTGGTGCATACCTCCTTTGCAACGTGTCCTTGCCTTTAATTATAATTCATTTTGTTTCAATGTATTTCATGTTCATCCTTGGTATCCCTAATTAACGCTCAGTCGTAAGTCTTGGACTTACATCCCGTATCCTCTCGCTAGGTCTCTTCCAAATTCTCCGAAAGAAACCCGAATTAAATTATAGTAAGTTTAAACACATTTTAATTCGAGGGAGGCTTACAGTACTGCGCATTTGACTCCTCTTCGAGCAGTCGGGCCAACCGCGTCAGCGCAACACGCTCTGCGCTGACGTAATGCGCTCTCTAGGAAAACACTCTAATTACTTTTGGTTGGTTATTCCTTGAACCCATGTTTTCATGCAAAATGTCAATCTCTCCGATTGACAGAAATATCTCAGGTAAATCCCTTGCATTTAAAATCACAGAACATATTTATCACAGAAGCTGTATCACTACTTAGAGACCTAGTTGGAAGACAGTACTCCTTATTCCTCCTTCCGCCAACAATAATCATAGACTGACCATGAAAGAAGGAGACTAACCCTGATCACACCCAGCACCTGGCCAGTAGGGGGGGGGGGGGATCCAAGCCAGCCTGCCAAGCCCACCCTTCCTAAAGTGGCTTTGTCCACGACAACTTGGGTAGTAGAAAAATTTCTAAAAATCTGACATTTGGGTCAGGGGTCCGTTCCTGGCTCTAGTTGGTCCTCGAAACTTTTCAGCTCGATCGGATCAAATTTGGGCGGGGTAGGGGTCAAAATGTGTATTTCGAAAAATGGATTTTCGAGATTTTTGGCGATCCAGGCGTGTGGGTATCATTTTCCACTAAATTTTGGACGCTGAATCCAATGAAATGGGTCCCAGAACGATTGGCACTCACCGGAAGAAGTTATGGGTCAAAATGGGAATCTATCTACCTTTTTCGAAGTGAGTTTTGGAGATTTCGGGTTCCTATGCCTTGGGGTATCATTTTCCACTAAATTTTGGACCCTAAATCGATTAGAATGGGTTCGGGACCCACCACATCCAATGTTCCCTCATTGTCCTCATAACATGGCCTCATGCGCCTGGTCCGAGGAATATAACCAACCCATGTGAAGAATTTGCCGCGTTTTTATTCTGTGGTCAAATGTACAACACTTGGAAAAACGGTTTGTGAACGGAAGTGAGAAAAATACACCAATTGTTTATGTTAGTTTTGCCATTCAGTAAAGTGGCGGTTTTTGGCGGCAGCAGTAAATATGGGCCGTTTTCGACATCCAAACCTCCGATGCCAATGATGAATTGGCCGTTATGTCAACTGTAATGAGGCGATTTCGCTAATATTCTCATTTCCCATTCCCAATGTTATCCAATGTTGTACATTTGCAGTGCACTGGAGAATGGTAGTATTGAATAAGTTCTGGTTGTAGTACGGACGTGATCAGCTGAACTTTTACATGACAATTAACATGGATGGACTATTTTGCTCAGAAGTTCACTCTATCATCCATTGTTATTGCGTTATATTGTTGCTTACAGGATATATTGACAGCGGCTGTCTGTTACCTCTTCTTGGTATGGCTTACCGGCGGTTTGTCACCGGCGCTCAAGGGATGGAGCAGATTCCAAATTACGATTTTTGGAGAGATCCTGTTGGATATACACGAGTAAGGATGTTTCATGTACAGACAACTTATTGAATAAAATAACGTTTATTGCAATTACGAAGGCCGTCATCAGTACAGCAACAGCCGTATACTACCAATGCCAGGGAAACTCAACAACAACCATTATCCATGTTGGATCTGGTTATCCAACGTTTAGCAAATTCTGCTTACTTATGGAGTTTTGGTTGGTTATTCCTTGAATAATCAACCTATTTAATCATGTCCAAGGTTATGGAATGGCCAACCTCTCCGATTGGCCCCAAAATTTGGCTGTTTATAGTTGACATCTAGATCTAAATAGGTAGGTAGGTGCCCATTTTGACTCATACCCATCTGCGGTGGGCATCGATCGGTTCGGACCCGTTCCATTGGATTTAGCGTCCAAATTTTAGTGGGAAACGATACCTCACACGCCTCGATTGCAAAAAATCATAAAAATCCTACTACCAAAAACGGCAGACGGCATAGAACCTTTTTGTTGGTTATTACTTGAATAATCGTCCTATCTTTTTCGGAAAATGGATTTTCGGTGATCTGTCTGGTAAATGTTGGACCGTGATTCCATTCAGAGGGTCCTGGACCGACTGTCGTCCCGTGGAAGAGGTTATGGGTCAAAAATGGGTGTGTATTACCATTTCAAATGTGTTTTTTGCGATTTTTAGTACCTAGGCGTGTGGGGTATCATTTACCCCCAAATTTTGTACGCTGAATCCATTTAAGATGGCCCCGGACGATTGGCGTCCATCGGAAGAGGTATTGGGTCAAAATTGGTATCTATCTACCTATTTTGTATGTGTGTTTTCGAGATTTCTGTTACTTGGGCGTGTGGGATATCATTTATCACTAGATTTTGAGCGCTGATTCCATTGAGATGGGTCCCGGATCGATCGGCCGAAATAGACGGCTTCACAACACAAATCGCAAAAAATCCATAAAATTTCGGACTTTTCCCAACAAAATTGCTTGTAAGTTGGAAAATATTCAACCTAGTGAATTTTTCATTATATACAAAATTAAAGAAGACAAAATTTCCTTTAAAATTCACTGGTCATTTTCAATTTTGAGTGCAGGGCATTGGAGCTAGGAGCGCTGCAAAGGAGAACTTTTTGGCACTTGGGCAAAAACGAGAGAAACTCAGCTAACTTAGCAACTGAACGCTTTCTTATCGTTTTTTCTTCCGTGAATACGTGTTATATTCATATTTTATGGTGGTTACATGATAATGGCCCTTGAAAAACATCCCTCACGGAGTGGTAGGTATTCTTCAAGGAATTAGGCGTATGTGGTATCGTTTTCAACTAAATTTTGGACTCTGATCCAATAAAAAAGGCCCGAGAACAATTGGCGCCCACCAGAAGAGGTTATGGGTCAAAATGGGTATCTATCTATCTATTTTGAAAGTGGGTTTTCGAGTTGTCTGGTATCTAGGGGGTATCATCAGTGGGTGTGGGGTGTCATTTCCCTCTAAACTTCGGTCACTGAATTCAATGAAACGAGTCCCAGGACAATTGCCGTCTTCTGGATGAGGTTATGGGTCAAAATACAGCTTTTTGATTAGCCTATGACCCTTGTAGGCTGTTGAATCGTGCCTACAGCAAGCCAATACGTCACTTGTAATTGAAAAATTTGACTTTTTCCAGGACTACTGCAACCGTAGAGACATGAGAAGGAACGAACCCTGGTCACACACATCCCCAATGGCTGACAATGTTGACGAGCCGCTCCTCCACCCTTAGCCCCTGACATTGCACCCCCTTTGCAATAAAACAGCAGCGTGAAGAATTTGAAGTCTTCATTCTTCATCACTATGGTCATCCTTGGATATTTGGACGACTTTTATTACTTTAAAGTGTATTTTATTTTCATGGACAATTTTATGTTCTGATACTTGCAGGATCTTGGATCAGCAATCTCTTCCACATCGTACTTGTACTTGTTTTACAAAGCCACGTAGGCCGCCATGAGTGGTTACGCCATTGCAACATTTACTTTTTTATTGTTATTCTTTTAATTTCCACACCTACATGACATGTTGCTATTGGCTTCTCTTGACGTGTGTACTCTGATCAAGAAGGATCATCTCATGCATGCTGCTGCCGCACAGAGGGTGGTGATTGGCCCTTTAAATGGCTCCATTGGACGTCACCACCTAAATGCATCTCCTTAGCTTGCAACTTTTTGCAATCATCACTCTAGTTGAGCTTAGAGAATGTACCGTCAAAGCCAATTGAATTAGAGGAAAATAAATACAAATGTATATTTATTTATTATCATACTCCCGAATAACATTTTTGAAATGTAAATTAAATAAATGAATTTCAATTAAAAAATGATAATTCCTAAAGAAAATATAGGTATAAAGTACTCGTAGATAATGATACCAGGATCCTACATTGTAAATTGTCTTCTGTCTATCCAAAAAAATTCCGTTAGGCTAGTTACGCAAAATATTGATCCATATTCCAAAACGAAATGCCTCCAAGTAAAATTTCAAATTAATGTCACCTCGCCAAGAAAATGTAAAAAATAAAACCTATGCAAAATAAACAGGGAGAAAATGTTTATCATTGACCCCGGTCGGCTCATATTCTGAAAATTTGCCGGTTACTAGGGTCGCTTCGTACCTATCTCTTCTCAATGCAATGGATCAATCAATAGAACAATCAATGGAAAACTTTTTATGAAGGAGTATTTTTCTCATCTTTAAAATACGAGTACTACTTTCCTGTTAACGCCTACCAGTTGTTGATATATCGAATATACCAAATATCGATATATTGAAATCCTTATATATCGAAATCCTCTTCACTTATGGGTAAATCCCACAACAACCTAATAACAGTAATTTTTGAATTTTGAATTTTCTCAACTTATCTATTATGATTCTATGCTGATTGATTCTTCATTCTTGATTCTGAATGTTTTCATTGGCATCAAAAAACATCGAACATCGATGGTTGCAAGCCGATGTTCAAGGTTTATCGATGTTTTCTTTTCGATGCTCAACCCTCACCAGGCTGGAAACCTTCAAGAATCGATTAATCGACATTTTAGATAAAATTCTGAAAAAAACGCTGCAAATTCTTGCACATTTGGCTATTTCTTAGATTTAAAAAAAAAAGTATCGGGAAAAACAGTGAATTTTCAATGTCCAGAGACTCATCCCAATCGATTCAGCATCCAGAATTTAGTAGAAAATGATACCCCACACGCTTAGGTACCAGAAATCTCAAATATCTACTTTCAAAATAAGTAGATAGATACCCATTTTGACCCATAACCTCTTCTGGTGAGCACCAATCGGTCCAGAGCCCATCTAAATGAAGTCAACGTCAAGCATGTGGTCCAAAATTATTCATTTGTGTGAGACGTACAATTTAATTTTTTTAAATTGCCTAAATAAAAGCCAGTTTATCCTATGCCAATGGGTTTTTGAGCGTTGCAGTCCTTGAAATATATATGGTTGAACCAGTTCATGAACTTCCCATGTTGATAGGGATGCTCTTTGGGTTCTTATATTCTTCTATTCACTTTTCCAAAGCTTCATTCTTTTGGTTTTTTTTTTTCGTTGATTAAGCATAATGACAAGAATTTATTATCTGAATCGGACTCGGAGCTCAATCCAAAATAATTTGACATATGCATAGCAACCAAACTTCACTGCGTTGCTCACTCAACTGCTACCTGGTGCTGTAGGTTAACTCCAAGACAGTTGGGTTGCATCTCCATCAAACAACAATAGATGCAAGCCATTCATGATTTTAATTTCATTTTGCAAATTAGTCCCAATGCAGCTAGAAAGTAATCAAAAATGTTCTTGTCGGGACTGATGAGAATGAAATGAGATTTTCACTCAACTTTACTTTACTACCTTTGAATATTCTTGTGGAAGAAATTTTAGCTATAAATCGGAATAGAAACAAAAATGTAGAATATTTTTTCTAAAATAAGTTTAATTTTACCTTAAAAGGAAGATGACAATGAAATTCAAACTAATTTGACTAGGATCGTGTTCATCTACAAATAATAGAAGACAATAACAGCATAAGGGTAAGTAGACACATGGCAACTCTTCCAATCAACATTATTCCATACCAATTTATACAAAAGCGTAGCCAGTTATTCATTATATCACAAAATCAAAAATCAGTCACTTAGAAAAAAAATTAACAACCACAATGAAGCCTGAATAGATTATTAGGTGAAAACATAAATGGTTTGATGATTGTTCCCCAATTGTAAGGAATGTACAAGTAAAACGTAGCACATGGTGAATATACGAAACACTGAATAATCGAACACATTGTGACATTAATTTGAAATTTTACTTGGAGGCATTTTGTTTTGGAATATGGATCAATATTTTGCGTAAACTTAGCCTAACGGAATTTTTTTTGGATAGGCAGAAGACAATTTACAATGTAGGATCCTGGTATCATTATCTATGAGTACTTTTACCTTATATTTCTTTAGGAATTGATCATTTTTTAATTGAAATTTCATTTATTTGAATTTACATTTCAAGAAATGTTATTCGGGAGTATGATAATAAATAAATATACATTTGTATTTATTTTCCCTAATTCAATTGGCTTTTGACGGTACATTCTCTAAGCTCAACTAGAGTGATGAGTTGCAAGAAAGTTGCAAGCTAAGGAGATGCATTTAGGTGGTGACGTCCAATGGAGCCATTTAAAGGGCCAATCACCACCCTCTGTGCGGCAGCAGCATGCATGAGATGATCCATCTCGATCAGAGTACACATGTCAAGAGAAGCCAATAGCAACATGTCATCCAGGTGAATTTAAGAAAATAACAATAAAAAAGTAAATGTTGCAATGGCGTAACCACTCATGGCGACCTAAGTGGCTTAGTAAAAAAAGTACAAGTACGATGTGGAAGAGATTGCTGATCCAAGATCCTGCAAGTATCAGAACATAAAATTGTCCATGAAAATAAAATACACTTCAAAGTAATAAAAGTCGTCCAAATATCCAAGGATGACCATAGTGATGAAGAATGAAGACTTCAAATTCTTCACGCTGCTGTTTTATCGCAAAGGGGGTGCAGATGTCAGGGGCTAAGGGTGGAGGAGCGGCTCGTCAACATTGTCAGCCATTGGAGAAGTGTGTGACCAGGGTTCGTTCCTTCTCATGTCTCTACGGTTGCAATAGTCCTGAAAAAAAGTCAATTTTTTCAATAACAAGTGACGTATTGGCTTGCTATGGGCACAATTCATTGCCACATGGGTCATCTTAGGCCAATCAAAAAGCTCTATTTTAGTTCGGGACCCTTCTCAATGGATTCAGCGTCCAAAATTTAGTCGAAAATGATACCCCACATGCCTAGGTACCAGAAATCTCGAAAACCCACTTTTGAAATTGGTAGGTAGATACACATTTTGACCCATAACCTCTTCCAGTGGACGCCAATCGGTCCGGGACAACTCTCATTGGATTCAGCGTCCAAATTTAAGTGGAAAGTGATACCCCCACACGCCCAGATCGGCGAAAATCTATTTTTCAAAATACACATTTTGACCTTAAAACATAAGTTGATTATTCGAGGAATAACAGACCAAAAGTACCAAGTCGTTTTTGGTAGTGGATTAATTTATAAATCCAAAATTTTGGTCAGGGCCCCTTTTTTGGCTTTGGTTTTCAAAAAGTTTCAGCCCAATCGGACCTAATTTGGTGAGAGTATGGGAGGAAGAAGTGATTTTTGACACTGGATTTTCAAGATTTTTGGTGATCTAGGCGTGTGGTGTATCATTTTTCACTAAATTTTGGACGCTGAATACTATGGGACAGGGCCCAGAACGACGCCCACCGCAGGTGACAAAATGGACACCTACCTATTTTGATCTATACAATAACAGTAAACGGTCTAATTTTGGGGCCAATTGGAAAGGTTGACAGGTGGCCATTGGGCATGAAATCAAAAAGGAATAACCAACCTAAACTCTCCCCCCTCCCCTCCAAAAAAAAGGCAGAACTTGCTAATGGCTGGATAATGGTTGTTGTTGAGGTTTCCTGGCATTAGTAGTATACGGCTGTTGCTGTACTGATGACGGCATTTTCTTCGTAATTGCAACAAACGTTTTTTTATTCAATAAGTTGTCTGTACATGAAACATCCTTACTCGTGTATATCCGACAGGATCTCTCCAAAAATCGTAATTTGGAATTTGCTCCATCCCTTGAGCGCCGGTGACAAACCGCCGGTAAGCCATACCAATGAAGAGGTAACACACAGCCGCTGTCAATATCCTGTAAGCAACAATACAACGCAATAAAAATTGATGATAGAGTGAACTTCTGAGCAAAATAGTCCATCCATGTTAATTGTCATGTAAAAGTTCAGCTGATCACGTCCGTACTACAACCAGAACTTATTCAATACTACCATTCTCCAGATGCACTGCCAAATGTACAACAGTTGGATAACGTTTGGGAATGGGAAATGAGAATATACGCCAAATCGCCTCATTACAGTTGACATAACGGCCAAATTCATTATTGGCATCGGAGGTTTGGGTGCCGACAACGGCCATATTTACTGCCGCCGCCATAATTTATTGAATGGCAAAACTAACAATTAACAAGGGTTTCAAGTGGTTATGCGAACTGTAATGAGGCAATTTCGCGTATTTTCTCATTTCCCGTTCACGAACGTTATCCAAGTGTTGTACATTTGGCCACAGAATAGAGAACGCTGCAAATTCTTTCATACACGTTGGTTATTCTTCGAACCAGGTGCATGGGGACTCATTTTTTCAACATGGGGAAAATGGGGTGTGTAGGGTTCCGGACCCATTCCAATCGATTCAGGGTCCAAAATTTAGTGGAAAATGATACCCCACAGGCCTAGGAACCCGAAATCTCCAAAACTCATATTTGAAAAAGGTAGATAGATACCCATTTTGACTCATAACTTCTTCCGGTGGGTGCCAATCGTTCTAGAACCCATTTCATTCGATTCAGCGTTTAAAATTTAGTAGAAAATGATATCCCACACGCCTAGATCTCCTAGAAACATTGGCCTTATGGAAAAACAGGGTACAATGGGACGGAGCCCTAAGGGAATTTCTTATATCTTAATGGATATTCTGTTAGCCAGTACTGTAACGGTTCAAACTAATCCCAAATCATCTAAATCGGTTCAGCCGTTGAGTTATAAACGGTCCTACTAAGACCACTCTCTTTTATATACTTAGATTTGATTTTTCATGTACTCACAGCATGAAAAACACAGCCCATCTGCTTTGCGTTGGCGGAACACAGACGCTTGGGCTGCTAAGGTGGAACAGAGCAAAACACGCAGCATTCATTGGGTCCACTAGATGGAAACTCTGAAAAATAAAATACAAAACGATTTGTTCGTAGAAATCACTCTCTACAGCCAATTTCTAATTTGACTATTGCTAAATGAGTGCAGGAGTTACCTCAGCATTTGTGACACACTCCAAAATGACGACAGCCTTCCATTTTGTGTTGTTGCACACGCCTGGAATGTTGATGACGTCTCCTCCAGCAAATGTGATGAGTTTCCATTTATCTGAAGGCATCAAACGGAGGGAATTAATACATGCGAAAATTGAACCACTTGAGGCACAGGGGTGATAACTGATAACTGTGATAAGCAATCCTGTATGGGCTGACCAACTAATCAACCAAACATGTATTAGTATAATCCTATGTTATAATAGCAAGCAATGCAAGCATGTGCATGCTGCTTTCAGCTGTCTACAGTTGTCCACAAGAGCGCAGCACCCTAGAAGGCAACAACTGCTGTTGTGGTTCTTCACGTTGTCTTGTCTCCAATGCAGCCATCATTTCACTTTTACTAATGCAGGTAGCTATTTTGAAAATCCATCAACCACACTATTTTTGACGTATCTGACACCTTTTCCCCCTTTCATAATCACAGATAATGTTATTGGAAAACGAAAATTGACCAATTTCAGACCTACAGAATGAGGAAGTGTTATAATTGATACATTTTAAATGTTTTCTCATAATGTGGTAATACATTTTTGCCTGAGAACAATTGTTATCAACATACCATCAACAACACATGTCCATTCACATTGCTGAATCATGCTGCTCAAGCATGTTTAAGATCACTTATGAACAATCAACTGTGAAACACACAATCATCAAACAAGGCCTATGATTTATTTACTCCTATCACCCATGAGATGGTCACTGAGGAAAACAATTGAAGTTTAGTCTGATGAAAATGCATAATGTTGACTAAATTGGTAGTAATAGTCCTAATAACGGCTAAAAGTTTTGGTTTTTCGTGCTATTCATGCAACTCTATTGTCTTAAATTCATGCAAAGACGTGAGTTGGCTAAATGTTCATCAAAGGACGCAGTACATTAAAGAATGTGAAAAATACTCGGATGAAAGCCAACTTGGCTGCATCACAGTGGCAACAATCAGAGGCTTCAAATTCAAGGTATTGAATATCCCTTTCAAAAGTTGAGTTAGTTAAGATGTCAAATTTGAATTAATAAAAATAATTTTAGTACAGAGAAGTGTATCGAGGATGCGCACCAATACACGTAAATGAAACCAAAAACGCAGATGGAGAATGGTTGGCATGCGAGGGGTTTCAAAGCATCATTGACTTGGTATACATGGCAGAAATGTACAGTTGTCAGGTGTGCAACGTGAGCCTATGCAATGATGATATTCCCAAACCAGTGTCACTTGGGTATGCTGTCACACCAATATGGATCCTTGTTGTGGCAATAAATATCTTTGTCTGATGAATGATCACATTTGAAGCAGAGTTTGCCTTCTATGGATCCTTGTTGTGAAAAATAAATGTCTTTGTCTGATGAATGACCACATTTGAAGCAGAATTCCCCTTCTATGGATCCTTGTTGTGAAAAATAAATGTCTTTGTCTGATGAATGACCACATTTGAAGCAGAGTTCCCCTTCTATGGATCCTTGTTGTAGCAATAAATGTCTTTGTCTGATGAATGACCACATTTGAAGCAGAGTTCCCCTTCTACGGATCCTTGTTGTGGCATTAAATATCTTTGTCTGATGAATGACCACATTTGAAGCAGAATTCCCCTTCTATGGATCCTTGTTGTGGCAATAAATATCTTTGTCTGATGAATGACCACATTTGAAGCAGAGTTTGCCTTCTATGGATCCTTGTTGTGGCAATAAATGTCTTTGTCTGATGAATGACCACATTTGAAGCAGAATTCCCCTTCTATGGATCCTTGTTGTGAAAAATAAATGTCTTTGTCTGATGAATGACCACATTTGAAGCATAGTTCCCCTTCTAATTTACAATCTAGGAGATAATCATCAATTAGTAATTACACTTACCATCAGTGACAATGTCAGTCTCATTGTACCGCCCAAGAACTTGAACGCCAGTCTTCTGCTTCCAAATTACGCTTGCATTGGCATGCCCAGGTGCAGCGGCCTTGCAAAATGTGACTGTGTATGAGGAGCCTAATGAATTTACTGGAATTACAAACCTGCAAAGAAGAATAAAATACAGCATTGGACGATTTGTTAAATGATTAGGTACATGCATGCATGTGTCTTCATGCAAGGAGTTAATCACTCTGATTTGCCCTAACATTTTTTTCTGGGCGTTTTAAGGTGTCTATATCAAACCATCCACCTCCATCCACCTTCCAAACCGTTTTTAGTAGTAGAACGATTTCTAAAAATCTGTATTTTTTGTCAGAGACCCATTTCTGGCTTGAGTTGTTGGCGTTAAAAAACAACAAAAATTCATAACCCATGTTTTTGTGTTCACAATCATCCACTATTTGACATTTTTGGGGATGCGCAACTTTGCCTGCTCACTGAACTGCTTGTGCGCAATAAAAAAAAAAAGTTAAAAATCAAATTTTCATTAAATTTAGAAAAGAATCTACTTCTGCGATAAGAAATTTGGGCTCTTATTTAAAATAAGAAAGTTAGTGTCACTTGTGTATGGTTGTGCAGGGTGCACCCTGTATCTGAAATTGTTTTGTTTACTCCCATTTTGTTTGTTTTTACTCCCATTTGAACAAAATTAGAAATTTAGAAGAGGGGAGGGGGTAAGCTCATAGGAAACCTTGTGTACAGTCAGGCAGGACACTGGTTGTGTTACTGTCAGCGCTATGTTGATAACAGTCAGCAACACGATTGTTGACTCATGTGACTAAAGTGGCTACAAAGCTTTTTTTTTTTTTTTTTTTTTTTGAATAATCAACCGACCATATTATGTTATCATGCAAAAAGCCAATCTCTCTGATTTGGCCCAAAATTGTTTTTGCCGTCCACGCCGACATTGGTAGCAGAAATTATTCTAAAAATCTGAAATTTTGGGCCCGTTCATGGCTCTAGTTGATCCTCGAAACTTTCCAACCCAATCGGACCAAATTAAGGTGGGGTAGGGGTCAAAATGTGAACTTCGAAAAATGGATTTTTGAGATTTTTTGCAATTAAGGTGTGCCGGGTATCATTTTCCACTAAATTTTTGACACTGAATCCAATAAAATCGGTCCCAGAACGATTGGCACCCACTGGAAGAAGTTATGGGTCAAAATGGCCATCTATTACCCATTTTATAATATGTGTTTTCGAGATTTCTGGTACCTAGGCGTGTGGGGTATCATTTTCCACTAAATTTTAGACGCTGAATCCAATGAGACGAGTCTCGCAACGATTGGTGCCCTCTGGATGAGACTATGGGTCAAAATGGGTGCCTATTCACCCATTTTGAATGTGTTTTCCAGATTTCTCGTACCTAGGCGTGTGGGGTTTCATTTTCCACTAAATTTTAGACCCTGAATCGATTAGAATGGGTCCGAGACCCGCCACACCCACTGTTTCCCCCATGTTGAAGGAATGGGTACTTGAGTATTAAACGGAGGCCACTATTACGAAACGCGCCGCGGCACTTATAGAAGGTTAAATTGTTATAAATTGTTATAAAATTATTATTATTTTATATTATTATTATTATATATATTATTATTATTGTTATTATTATTATTGTTATTATTATAATATTATTATTATTATAATATATATATTATTATTTTATATTATTATTATAAAAAGAATTGTTATAAATTGTTATAAATTGTCTATTAAAGTGTGTTCTTTCCAATTATGTAGTTATTTATGGTATCCCGTACGAAATATTTCTGTAGGTTAGGTGGCCTCCGTTTAATACTCAAGTACCAAGGAATGTATCTCCATGCGCCTGGTCCGAGGAATAACCAACCCCTGTGTAAGAATTTGCTGCATTTTTTTTTTTTTTTTTTTAACCGCACACAAATACTGTGCTTCACATCAATTTTCCCGGCTTCTCTGCATTTTTAATTCTATTAAATATTGTACGAATAGATGTGTTCCAATTTTCGTGTCACTCGAGCCTGACGTCATTTCTTTTCTAACGATTATTCAGTCATTAAGACCGAGAATAAAAGTCGGAAAATGGATATCCACTAAGAAGGAAATTGTTGATTAATCAGAATTCACTTTCCATAAGGAATCCAATTAATCTATATTTGAACTTCTAACCATTTTCGCCTTAGCTTTGCTGCTACTGGCATTATCCACCAAACAAATTACTCAAGTAAAATACTCACTCTTTTCCGAAAAGAGGTTTGATGCCGTCGAGAAGTCCGGATCTTGAGGGATTCACTAAAACGCATGAGTCGGCAATTGTCAAACCTACGACACAAACAACCGCGGCCCAAAACAACGAGTATTTCATCGCTATGTGAAAAACATACGTTGAGTAATGAATGAGAATCACCGAGGAACGGAAACTGCTGAGATTTTATTTTTTTACTTATTCGATAAGTAAAAAGAGGCGTTTATACACAAAAACCTATCAGAAGTCTACAGCTGTTAAGCGAATAAAATAAATAAAGCGGGAGGTTCGGTTGGTTGTCGAGGTCTGGTAACGGGTATGGCGAACACCACACGAATATAAATCCGAAAGTTTAATTATATGGGGAGAATTAAATAGGGAGTTCCTTAGATCAAAGTTAGCAAATGTCCGTCCGCCGCAATTGGTCCTCAAAACTATTCAGCCTAATCGAACCAAATTCGGAGGAGAAAGGGGTTAAAATGTGTTTTTCGAAAAATGAATATTTGATATTTTCGGCGATTAAGGCGTGTGGGGTATCATTTTCGATTAAATTTTGGACGCTGAATCCAATGATACGGGTCCAGGGACGATTGGCGCCCACCGGAAGAGGTTATGGGTCAAAATGGGTATCCATTTACCCATTTCGAATGTGGGTTTTCGGGATTCTTGGTTCCTAGGCGTGTGGGGTATCATTCTCCAAGAAATTATGGACGCTGAATCGATTGAAATGAGTCTCCATGCGCCGGGTCCGAGGAATAACCAACTCCTGTGAAAGAATTTGCCGCGATTTGTCAACAGGCCATAAGGTTTTCTCTCAAATCCCGCCAGGCCGCCCTTTTGTTACAACTAGGGCAACAGGTCCAAACTCGTTGGATAACATTATTCATCTGTGATCACTCTTTGTAGGGTAACGATAAATATATATTTAATATTCTCGTTCAGGTTGTTGTACTCCAATTCTGGAGTAGTTATAACATCTTGCGGTAGTTTTAGTTGGTTACTCCTTGAATAATCAACCTGTTTTCATGCAAAATGTCAATCTAAAAAACTTTTCTGGACGTTTCAAAGTGTCTTAATCAAAAGAGTCAAAATGTCCACGCCGACTTTGGTAGTGGGAAAATATTCTAAAAACGCTGCAAATTCTTACACAGGGGTTGGTTATTCGCCAGACCAGGCGCATGGGAACTTATTTAAAACATGGGGGAAATGGGGAAAACGGTGGGTGCGGCGGGTCCCAGACCCATTCCAATCGATTCAGGGTCCAAAATTTAGTGGAAAATGATACCCCACACGCCCAGGTACCAGAAATTGCAATTCAGTTGCGCAACCAGTTTTGAAAACGGTTGTAAAACCAGTTTTGAAATTGGTTGCAAAACCAGTTTTGAAATTGGTTGAAAAAACAGTTTTGAAATTGGTTGCGCAACCAGTTTCAAGATCGATTGCGCAACCAGTTTTGAAATCGCTTGCGCTACCAATGTTAAGATCAGTTGTGCAACCAGTTTCAAGATTGATTGCGCAACCAGTTTCAAAATCGGTTGCGCAACCAGTTTCGAGATTGGTTGCGCAACCAGTTTCAAAATCAGTTGCGCATCCAGTTTTGAAATCGGTTGCGCAACCAGTTTTAAGATTGGTTGCGCAACCAGTTTGGAGATTGGTTGCGCAACCAGTTTCGAGATTGGTTGCGCAACCAGTTTCGAGATCGGTTGCACAACCAGTTTCAAAATCAGTTGCGCAACCAGTTTTGAAATCGGTTGCGCAACCAGTGTTAAGATCAGTTGCGCAACCAGTTTTGAGATTGATTGCGCAACCAGTTTCGAGATTGGTTGAGCAACCAGTTTTGAAATTGGTTGCGCAACCAGTTTCAAGATTGGTTGCGCAACCGATTTCAAAACTGGTTGCGCAACTAATTTTGAAACTGGTTGTGCAACCGATCTTGAAACTGGTTGCGCAACCAATCTCCTAACTGGTTGCGCAACCAATCTTAAAACTGGTTGCGCAACCGATTTCAAAATCGGTTGCGCAACCAGTTTTGAGATCGGTTGCGCGACCAGTTTCAAAATCAGTTGCGCAACCAGTTTTGAAATCGGTTGCGCAACCAGTTTTAAGATTGGTTGCGCAACCAGTTTGGAGATTGGTTGCGCAACCAGTTTCGCGATCGGTTGCACAACCAGTTTCAAAATCAGTTGCGCAACCAGTTTTGAAATCGGTTGCGCAACCAGTGTTATGATCTTACTGGTTGGTTGCGCAACCAATCTCGAAACTGGTTTTGCAACCGATTTTGAAACTGGTTGCGCAGTCAATCTCAAAACTGGTTGCGCAACTGATCTTAAAACTGGTTGCGCAACCGATTTCAAAATCAGTTGCGCAACCAGTTTTGAAACTGGTTGCGCAATCAATCTCGAAACTGGTTGCGCAACTGATCTTAACACTGGTTGCGCAACCGATTTCAAAATCAGTTGCGCAACCAGTTTTGAAATCGGTTGCGCAACCAGTTTCAAGATTGGTTGCGCAACCAGTTTGGAGATTGGTTGCGCAACCAGTTTCAAAATCAGTTGCGCAACCAGTTTTGAAATCGGTTGCGCAACCAAATCAAATCAAATCAAATCAAATCAAATATTCATTTATTGGCAACAACATAAAATTTACTACAAACCAAGAGGGAACAAAAAAGATAAAATTATATAAATCTGAAAATTTAACATAACTTAAATAAATACCGTTGCCCACCGAAGAATAAGTTTAAAAAAAACTTGTGCTCTTCAGCGGAGTTCAGAAAATCAGAAAATGTGCAAAGCACGAAGTGGTGAACTGTGCGCCAATATGGAAGAATAAACATAACTATCTAACGAAACAAAAAATTATAAAATAGAGAATATAAAAAGAAAGAGAAAGGAAAGATCATCCCGAAAGCCAGTGAGCTATAAATTAGAGCTTAATTTTTTCTTAAATGAACCCAAGCTGTCAAAAAGAAAAACATTAATACCTTTTTCATACAGAAATTTAAGAGCTTGGACGTATGAATTCCTTTTGTAAAATTCAGTGTTAGCTCTTGGCAAAATTATACCAGACGAAAAAAAATTTCGACTGCTAGAAGCAACTGAAACATGCTCACTTTTGATCCCCGAACGAAATAAATGTATGCATGATTGAATTAAAAATATTTGAGTGATGTTTTTTAAATCGAGCTGTTCATATAGCTGGGACGTTGGGTACCTCATATTTTTATTTAATATAATTTTCAAAATACGATTTTGGACTGTTTGCACCTTTTTAATTAGAGTTTTATTTGCACTACCCCATAGAATGATGCCATACTTGATGATGGAGAATGCTAAGCCAAAATAAATTGTTCTTGTATGTTTCCGGGACAAGAAACTACCAGTTTCCTTAAAAACGTAAAATAATTTCCGCAGTCTAGCAATCAAAGAATCAATATGCTTGTCAAATTTCAAATTATTATCAATAGTAACCCCCAGATATTTACAATGCTCGTTGAATGGGAGAGGAGGGCAATTACAGCTACTGGGAACGCTCAAACAAACAGGGGTGATATGAAATTTTAGAGTAGGATGTATAGGGAATCCTCTGTTGCCTATCGAAAATCGAAGGACAGAAGTTTTATCCACATTCAAACATAACTTGTTAGTACTAAACCAATGCTTTACCAAAAATAAATCAGAATTAATATTGTCTACCAGAGATTCGTAATCATTACCCCAGAAAACCATGGCAGTATCGTCAGCAAAACCAAATATTTGGCCATGTACATACATATTCATTAAATCATTAATATACAAAAGGAACAATATAGGCCCCAAAACCGTGCCTTGTGGCACACCATGCTGACTAAACATGATGTCACTTAGAGTAGAACCCACCCTAGTGTATTGCGGACGATGAGATAAATATGATACGATCAAATCCAGCGGCAACCCACGAATACCACAAGAGTAAAGTTTTTCAACTAAAATCCTATGGTCAACAGAGTCAAACGCCTTCTTAATATCTAGAAATACTGCAAAGACAAAAAAACCTTCATCCAGTTTCTGAGAAACCAAATTATTCAAGTTGTATAGTGCATGGTCAGTACTAACATCTTTCTGAAAGCCATACTGATTCTTAGATATAATATTGTTGCTATCAATAAACGAAACAAGCCTCGATTTGATACACTTTTCAAGTAACTTGGAAAGCGACAGGGTCAAGGCAATAGGTCTATAGTTACCCATATGAGTTTTATCCCCCTTTTTAAATAATGGAATCACAATAATTGTTTTCTTGAAAGAAGCAGGATATTTTCCACAAGAAAACACTAAATTAAAGATAAAAGCCAAAGGAACACATAACAAATGTGAGAATTTCTTCAAGATGTAGTTTGTAATGCCGTATTCAAAGAAAGAACAATCTGCCTTAAGCTCCTTAATGTAAATGAGGACCTCTGCCGGCTCAACAGGTCCTAGAAATAGAGAGGAGCAGGGTGAACTATTGGTAGGTATAGGGAAAGCTAAGTTTGGTGAGACATTTGGGGGAACCATACCTTCAGCTAAATTAGCACCAATAGTGGAAAAAAAATTATTGAAATTACCACCAGTGTTATGATCTTACTGGTTGGTTGCGCAACCAATCTCGAAACTGGTTTTGCAACCGATTTTGAAACTGGTTGCGCAGTCAATCTCAAAACTGGTTGCGCAACTGATCTTAAAACTGGTTGCGCAACCGATTTCAAAATCGGTTGCGCAACCAGTTTTGAGATCGGTTGCGCGACCAGTTTCAAAATCAGTTGCGCAACCAGTTTTGAAATCGGTTGCGCAACCAGTTTTGAGATTGATTGCGCAACCAATCTTAACACTGGTTGCGCAACCGATTTCAAAACTGGTTGCGCAACTGATTTTGAAACTGGTTGTGCAACCAATCTCGAAACTGGTTGCGCAACCAATCTTAAAACTGGTTGCGCAACCAGTTTCGAGATTGGTTGCGCGACCAGTTTCAAAATCAGTTGCGCAACCAGTTTTGAAATCGGTTGCGCAACCAGTTTTAAGATTGGTTGCGCAACCAGTTTCGAGATTGGTTGCGCAACCAGTTTTAAGATCAGTTGCGCAACCAGTTTCGAGATTGGTTGCGCAACCAGTTTTAAGATCAGTTGCGCAACCAGTTTCAAGATTGATTGCGCAACCAGTTTCAAGATTGGTTGCGCAACCAGTTTCGAAATCGGTTGCGCAACCAGTTTTGAGATCTGTTGCAAAACCAGTTTCAAAATCGGTTGCGCAACCAGTTTCAAGATTGATTGCGCAACCAGTTTCAAAATCGGTTGCAAAACCAGTTTCGTGATTGGTTGCGCAACCAGTTTTAAGATCAGTTGCGCAACCAGTTTCAAAATCGGTTGCAAAACCAGTTCCAAAATCAATTGCGCAACCAGTTTCAACAAGGCAAGAAGACAGCAGTGGGTGCCAATCGTTCTGGGACACACATCATTGAATTCAGCGTCCAAAATTTAGTGGAAAATGATACCCCACTCGCCTAGATCGCCCAAAATCTCAAAAATCCATTTTTCAAAAAACACATTTTGACCCCTACCCCGCCCAAATTTGGTCCGATCGGGCTTAAAAGTTTGGAGGATCGTTCTAGGCCGAGAACAGACCCCTGACCCAAATTTCAGATTTTTTGAAAATTTTCTACTACCAAAAACGGCGTGGACGGCGGCCGGCGGCCGGCGGACGGACATTGTTCCTTTGGTTGGTTATTCCTTGAATAATCAACCTATGTTTTCATGCAAATGGTCAACCTCTCCGATTCGGCTCAATTTTTTTTTTCTGGACGTTTCAAGGTGTCTAGATCAAAATGCTGCAAATTCTTACACAGGGGTTGGTTATTCCTTGGACCAGGCGCATGGAAACTCATTTCTTCAACATGGGGGAAATGGGGAAAAATGTGAGTGCGGCGGGTCCCAAACCCATTCCAATCGATTCAGGATCCAAAATTTAGTGGAAAATGATACCCCACACGCCTAGGTTCCAGAAATCTCAAAAACACATATTCAAAATGGATAATATATACCCAATTTGACCCATAAATTCTTCCAGTGGGCGCCGATCGTTCTGGGACCCATTTCATTGGATTCAGCGTCCAAAATTTAGTGTAAAATGATACCTCACTCGCCTAGATTGCCCAATATCTCAAAAATCCGTTTTTCAAAAAACACATTTTGACCCCTACCCCGCCCAAATTTGGTCCGATTGGGCTGAAAATCTTGGAGAGAAAATCTGAAATTTGGGTCAGGGGTCTGTAACCGGCCTAGGACGGTCCTCCAAGCTTTTCAGCCCGATCGGACCAAATTTGGGCGGGGTAGGGGTCAAAATGTGTTTTTTGAAAAATGGATTTTCGAGATTTTGGGCGATCAAGGCGAGTGGGGTATTATTTTCCACTATGTTTTGGACGCTGAATCCAATGAAATGGGTCCCAGAACGATCGGCACCCACTGGAAGAAGTCATGGGTCAAATTGGGTATATACTACCCATTTTGAATATGTGTTTCTGTGATTTCTGGTACCTGGGCGTGTGGGGTATCACTTTCCACTAAATTTTGGATCCTGAATCGATTGGAATGGGTCTGGGACACGCCGCACCCACTGTTTTCCCCATTTCCCCCATGTTGGAGAAATGAGTTTCCATGCGCCTGGTCCGAGGAATAACCAACTCCTGTGATAGAATTTGCAGCGTTTTTCTTTCTTCTGCAGGGCTTTGAATGCTAAGCAGAACAAGGTGCAACAGTTCTCCAGAGCATTTTTGCTCTTTATTTTGCTTGATTTGCCCCAACATTTATGGTAGGGTATTCCTTTAATAGTCAACCTGGCTTTCATGTAAAAAGTCAATCTCTTCAATTCGCCCCAAAAAAAATTTCTGGACGTTTCAAGGTCTCCAGTTAAAATTTAGCAAATGTCCGTCCGCCGATTTCGATAGTAGAAAATTTTACAAGAATCTAAAATTTTGGTCAGGGACCACTCTCTAGCTTGTATTTGTGGGGACAATGGGTGAATGCCAACATCTAGGTAACCTAGGCGTGTGGGGTATCGTTTTCGACACAATTTTGGACGCTGAATCCAATGAGAAGGGTTCCGGAACAATCGGCGGTTCGAAAGAGGTTAGGGGTCAAAATGGAAATCAATCTACCTACTTCGAATGTTTTTGAGATTTTTTGGTACCTTGGCGTGTAAGGTATTATTTTCCACTACCTTTTGGACGCTGAATCATACGGATTAATCCAGGGACACTCTACACTCCGTTTTCCCCATGCTTAAGGACCGTAGATACCCGCAAATCCCGAAAACCCACTTTCAAGATTATGTTATTAGGTACCCATTTTGACCCATACCCACCTCCAGACGGTATCAATCGGTCCGGGACCCATCACAATGAATTCAGCGTAAAAAAATCAGTAGATATCGATATATTGGTGGTAAATCATTCCTTCTTCATGTTTCCTGAGCTCCGCATCTCTTCTCTATGCTCCGTTCTCAGCCGTGTTATCTCCCGTCGTCTTCGCTTCACCGGTACTTATCGGTTAACGTGCAGTCGACCAAGTTAAAACTCTTTCAACTCGTTTAATTATCTATTTAAACTCGGTATACCGTATTTTCTAATAGTTTTAGCCGTATTATTTCTTTTTTCCGTCTCTGAGGCTATGGTTTGCTTGTGAACCACGATGGCTTTTAATAAAAGTACTGTTTGGCTGTTCCTTTTCCTTAAATATAAGCAACTGTACATTTCCAACCCATCACAACTACGACGTTTTTCATACTAAAACTTCTCTAATTGATTCACCGCATTAAGTGTCCGTTACTAGATTATTATCCTCAATATACAGTCGATAAACTGTAAACCGCGTTTGTAATGCTCGTCTCAGTCGACAACAACCAGTTGAATCAATGTATGATCAGAGCCGAGGAGGTCTACAACTTGATCCACCAAGAGATTCCGATAGGTTGTAGATTTTACGGCCAGGCAAGCCTACATGGGATCACACGCCAACATCCACATCGAAAGAGTCCTATGCCAGTTGAGGCTGGCCTACAAAAAGCTTGTCACTCCGCATCCGTGGGCACATCTACAAGCTCGACGCATCACAGCCCTGCCAGATTTGTAACCGCCTGGAGAATGAAACCCTGACACACTTCTTCTTTGATTGTCCTACTCTAGCGGCCTAAATGGTAAATGGTAAAAAGGCACCTAGAGGAGGGGTTATGGGGGGCCCCAAGCGCGGAAGCCTGGTGGCTTATTGTGCTTCTTTAGGTGTCTCATTCTTTAGTCCACAAACAGCCCTACTCTAGCGGCCAAGAGGTTTCTACTTGTCCTCACACTTGAAGCAGCCTACTGGATACCCTAGGCGACAAGAAGAAAGCAGTTGATACCTTCAATTTTTGTTATAGGAGCCTTATGTTTAGAGCATTCTGCTTGAATGAATAGTGGATCCGATCCCAATCAAAGTCACAGTGCTGCAACTAGTGAGAGATCTGTTAAGGCTGACTGTATTATTAGGATGAAATTACTCTTATGTCCCAATTATATATATCTCCTCTGCATTGTCGTCATACCTTTATTTTTTTATCTTTTCTTGGTTTTAACAATTGATTTTATTATCGACGGCCCGAGCTCTGGAGCCAATATTTTTAGCCAAATTTTTACAAATAAATGTATCTACTACTACTACTATTGTATTGTTGCAAGCTGGCACCTCCGCCGGTCAAATGGGCTGCTGGCGTCGCAGGGTCAACGACCTGTGGAGGGCTAAGGGTTGCTCTCGAACATTTGTGCGTCATATCGAATTGGTTGGAACCTTCCCATTCACTCGAGACAACAGGTCGAGTTCCCAGAACCAGGGAAGGCTTGAGAAGGTACTCGACCAAGAGGCAGCGAGTATAAAAGGGACCGAGGAACACCGCGGAGTTCAGTTCAGTTTGGAGTCCAAATGTAGACGCTTTGTGTTATAAATAGTGCGACAACCGTTACAACCATGAATTGTGTCATTGTGTAAGTGCGCAAATGTGAACAGTGTGTTTAAGTGAACGATTGTAATAAATTATTTACTAAGAATATAAATCGTTACAGTATGATCAGAGCCAAGGAGGTCTACAATTTGCTCCACCAAGAGCGCTATATTTCACTGTAGACACCTCATTGATGCTCTAGATTTAACTTAGTTTGTGATTTAACTGAAGTTTTAACTAAACCGCCAAATAGTTCCCGATCGTCATCGCAGATCCTTTGCCTACCTTGACGGCTATTGAAGCAAATACTTTTCCCCTTCGTTGTTTTATGATACTTATGGGCTTCCTCGGCCGAGACTGGAAAAAAGGGCAATGTACTTGCTAGGCCCTACTATGACACGTCGTCCTCCAATTTTAGAGTAAAATTACTTACCTTTTTATCTAGATCAGATACGTACGAAGGCCGCTCCACATTACTCGCCTGCTTTAATCATTTTGTGGTGTTCTTCGACGTCTGAGGGAGAGGCTGGTTCTATTTTGATAATAAATGTTCCTATTCGATGTTCCAAAAATGATCTGACACTGAAGTTACAGATGGTGGTCAGATAATACTAAACGTTTCATTGCACAATAATTAACCTGCTCGGATGGGTTATAGGGTGCCTAGGCGTGTGGGGTATCATTTTCCACTAAATTTTGGACGCTGAATCCAATGAGACGGGTCCCGGAACAATTGGCACCCACTGGATGAGGTTATGGGTCAAAATGGGCACCTATATACCCATTTCAAAAGTGTTTTCGAAATTTCTGGTACCCATGCGTGTGGGGTATCATTTTTTACTACATTTTGGATGCTAAATCGATTGAAACGAGTCTGGGACACACCACACCCACTGTTTTCCTCATTTTCCCACGCTCCTGGTCCAAAAAATAACCAACCACAGTGAATTAGCAGTTTTTGGCATGCGCCCAAGCCACAAGGTTATTTCTAGTCGTGGTCAGCTGTAGTTGAGAAACTCGAACTAAAAACAACCCATACCGTCGAAACTCAGAACAAGGCCGTTCGCAATGAAAAAGTCAAACGTCAACTTTATAATTTCTTATAATTTGTTTTTTCTCGATAATTTAACATCGTTACGCACGTAATAGGAAATGAAACAAAATAAATACAGCAAATTTTAGGCAGAACAAATATACAGTGTAAACTACGTAATGTGGACTCAATCTACACGCAAAATTAACCACCAAAACGCTCATCTGTGCATCATGTGTCAAGATGAATGGGAATTTGAGTCGATGCAGGTTTTACCGACAAAATGCTGATTTGAATCACAGATGAGCGGTTTTGGGGGGAAAGAAAATACTGAAAATGAAGTTCTCAAATTGAGATTGAAGCTTGGAAAACAAATGTCTTGATTCAAGATAGAAATGTTTCTTTAAAATCATCAAGGAGTATTTTTTTTACTGCACATTAGTTTGTAAAATTGAAAAAAAATTTACGCTAATGAGTTCGCTAGTGGAGTAGTCGTTTTGAGACGAGAACTAAAATACCTCGTACCTGATTTTTTTCGGTTCGTTTTGTCGACGAGGGGGGAAAGGGGGATGGATTTTCATAAATTTGTCTACTGAGCCGCGAGTTTGGCTTTAAGTGACGCCGGCATTTCTGGAGGGGGTGGTCGTGGAATGCCGAGGGCGACTTTGACGAAATCGTAGATAAACCATTGAGCGGCGGTGAGGGTACCGATCATGATGATCCTCGGGCCGAGACCTTTCCACATACCTGAAAAAATAGAAAAAAAAAATTATCTCATGTAAAGGTAGAAGGGACACAATATACCCATAAGAATGAAACTGCCTCAAAAATCGCCAAATTCCATCATTTTCTGCAGCAAGCAGCCCCTAGATTAATTACACAGGGGTATAGGGGGTGTCCACTGCAGTCTTCACAGCATTGTGCACCCCCCTGCACTTAGGCCTAGTGGCCCATTGTGCTGGCCCCTGGGTGGTCACAAAGCAAGCCAGACTACAAAGGCACACACGCGTGTTGTGATATGCCCCCGGACAACCGTTTTGGATACTTACTGCCGGTACTTTATTGGCCTCACGACGTCGAGTAAACGCCGGGGGTGCTGGATTTGAACCAGCAGCCTCGAAACTGTGACCACAGGAGTCTCGAGCCCTTAAGCTGAGGCCGCAGTGCAGGAAGGTTGGTAGGATGGTAGATGGTAGATACCTGCCTGGCGACCATCCAGCTATTTATAACGTAAGTAATGGTACGATGGTAGCTGCAGTGGCCTCCCACTACCATCTAACCCCTTGAAACTATCCTAGGTACCTGCCTAGCGTCTATCCACCCGTCTATCAGTCGTGTTTGTTATTCCATCCACCATCCACCTCTACCATCCAACCTCCTTGCGACCATCTAGCATCCTGCAGTGCGGCCTCAGCCTTAGAGACCAACGCCTTAACGACCTCGGCCACCTCGGCCCCAAGCAGCCCCAAAGCCGCGTTTACACAAGGCCAGTAGGTGGGCAGGTTACCTGAGCAGGTAACCTCTACTCCTCGTGCTAGTCGACCTGCCAAGCAGGTTGACAGACAACTTGCCTGTTATTTACAAGATTGGTCGTCCACAGGGGGAAGGTTACGGGAAGGTTACTTGCCTCAGGTTACCTGCTCAGGTAACCTGCCCGCCTACTGGCCTCGTGTAAACGCGGCAGTTGCGTAAAGGTTTTCTACAACATTCTTATTTTTATAAAGCCGTTTCTCGAAGTAGAACGAGTAAAACACGAAAACATACCCCTCCCCACGTTTAAGAGGTTTGGGAAGTGCAATTGAAACAACAGAAATATGTCAAAACGACAGTTTCTCGCAACCTTACAGCCACGGTTCATTGAAATACCAGCGCAAAGCTCTAGAAAAGAGTGTCCTGTTTATGCAAAATTTTAAATGTTTGAGTGCAATGCGAACCTATATCTCTTATAATGGAAATCCTTTGTACAATTGCACAAATTCTAACAGAATAAGAGGAGGAACAAGAGTAGAGGGGAAACAGTGAGTGGCTTATGACTCACTACAATCGATTCAGCGTTTCAAATTTAGTGAAAAATGATACCCCACACTCCTAGGTAGGGACACAATATAGGTAGGTAGGTAGCCATCCTGACTTATATCCACCTCCAGTGGGCGTCAATCGGTCCAGGACCTATCTCAATGGATTTAGTGTCCAACATTTAATGGAAAATGATACCCCACACGCCTAGGTAACCAAAAATCTCTGAACCTACTTTTAAGATAGGTAGATAGGTACCCTACCCAAACCGATTTGCGCCCAACGGGACATCTTGAAACGCAAAATGTCCATTTTCGGGGCCAATGAAGGCTACCACGAGGGGCATCAAAAAGATAGTTTCCCAGGCTTCTGATTTATTCAGAATTCTTGACAAATTCACTATTTTTCTACAAAATCTCCTTGACGATCGATGCATTATTGAAATCGTGGCAAAAGCTATATTAACCTTAATTGCAAGTGCATCTCCCAGGTAATGGTTAACAGCAGTCTTATTGGGTAGTCATTTTTGCAATTTTTACCACCCAAAAACCGCTTCAATTTTAGGGAAAGAGGTGGTTATCGGACGGAGCATGGTCTGGAGTAAAATAGGGATGACGAAAAACTTCCCACTTGGATTTTCCATGCATTTCCTGTGTCTTGACAAAGTCCAAACCCCATCGATATAAGTAGTTCTGAGGGGTGAAGGGTCATACTTTGCTGTCCAAGTGACCTGACCTGGTACACTGATGGGTCTAGAATGGAAACAGGGACAGGTACAGGGGTTTATGGGATCAGACCCGCCACAATACGCCATGGAGGTACATGGGCCTGCCTCGTATATCTTAATTAGAGGAGAGGCTGCAGTGGCCTTCTGCAGCTGAAATGGAATGAAACCAGGCAGGAATCAACCCATCAGGGCCATACTACAATTCTGAGAGAGATAAACACATCACTACTAGATATGGTGGCAGATGTCGTGCCCAGAACTCCCTCCAAACCCCACCGATATAAGTCGTCAATGACTTCTGTGGGGCGAGGGGTCATACTTTGCTGTCCAAGTTACCTGAGCTGGTACTTTTGATCGGTCATGAATAGAAACAGGGACAGGTACTGGGGTGTATGTGATCAAACCTGCCACAATACGCCATGGAGGTACTGCTGGGCCTGCCTCCTATATCTTAATTAGAGGAGAGGCTGCAGTGGCCTTCTGCGGCTGAAATGGAATGAAACCAGGCAGGAATCAACCCATCAGGGCCACACTACAATTCTGAGAGAGATAAACACACCACAACTAGATATGGTGGCAGATGTCGTGCCCAGAACTCCCTCCAAACCCCACCGATATAAGTCGTCAATGACTTCTGTGGGGCGAGGGGTCATACAATGCTGTCCCAGTGGCCTGAGCTTGTACAGTGATTGGTCCGAAATGGGAACAGGGACAGGTGCTGGGGTGTGTGGGATCCAGACCCAGGTGGCAAAACCCTGCACCATTATTGAAATACACCTGTTTCCAGGCCAAAATTCTGGAGATTAACGCATGCGCCCTGGAGTCTGAGGAGAGGGCATATAAGTATACACCGCACTCTCTCTGACAAAGCCCTTCATAGCACCCAATATCACATAGGTGGTGAAGGACAGTGAAGAGCTTTGTCCACTAGCAGCCCGCAATACAGTGTCCCTTGTATGGATGGCGGGGCACAGGGGGCAGCAAAAAAGCTGATGATCTCGCCAGATGATCCTCCAAATCACCTTTTGTGGGCCCAGAGCTGTAGATTGGCCAAAAGTTTCTTCAGAGCTGCCATCAATGGACTCATCACTCACCAGGAACCTACTCAGACTTAAGAGCAGTGACCTAAAAGCGATAGTTGGCCTACTAACCTGCTTGGCTCTTTTGCGTTTCCCTTCTGAACCGCATGGGGGTGACTCAATAGACATCACTATGCAGAATCTGTGAGGTAGCACTCACACCAGGTACACCCTCTTTGGGACACAAACCCCAATGAGAACCGTACCCTGCAATAAGTTAGTCCACAACCCAACAACCCTCACCAAGGGACTGGGGCTTCTTATGGACTAACAAATAGGATACCCATGAGAAAAGCACCAAGCCACCATGCACCAATGAGAGCAAGCCACTAGGCTTCAGCGCTTGGGGCTCCTTCAAACCCCTCCTCTGGGTGTCTGCTACAATCTACCATCGACCCTTTTAGGGTAAGCAATTGGATCACTGAACGAACTTCAAGTTTGAACACGGTATCCTTCGAGGTATCCTCGTTTACGACGAGGTTACACATTCCAAATGCAATGACAGGTTACAATTAAAAAATCAGTGCTGCCACAACACATCAACTGAAAATCCCTGAAAATTTCAAATTTCTCCTTTGACCAGGAATGGGCCAAACAATTTGGAAACCTTTTCTCCTCCGAGGGTGCCTGAACCTCACTACATATCACCCTAGTGATGTACCACAGAGAACATATTTATCCTTCAAGTTCACCATTTTTTTTTAAGTAGAATGCGTATTCGTGAGCAAACTTACCACCAAAGCCGAGTTTCTTGGCCACATCGAGAGCGGATGCTCCTTTCTCCTGGTTCAATTTAGAGACAACTGTGTCTGCTGGGTGAGAAACAATGGCGCAGAAGACACCAGCGATGTAACCAGCAGCAAACGTGACAACGAGCTGTTCGCCTGTAATGGAAATAAATTGAATCTTATAAGTTCACAGGTATAAAGTTGAGCAGAGGAGAATCAAATTAAGCTGAAGATTACGAAAGTTGAGCAGATCTATATTGAAAGATCGATACTTCTTTCGATACAAACATCAAAATGATGATTCGATTATTTCATTGTATCGATTGATATCTAAAACCATCAACGTCGAGTACCTTCTCCTGTGTTTACAATCGAATCATTACTCAATGAAAATCCTCCTACAAATTAGATTTAAGCATCGATTATTCTTAGCGATACATCGAAACACTAAACGATAATATTTTCAACATTTTTCATCATATTTTTGGTTGAAGCATTAATTCATATCCACTCCCAAATCATATAGTAAATATCGATACAAATATCAAAATGATTTGATTATTTCATTGTATCGATTGATATCTAAACCATCAACGTCGAGTACCTTCTCCTGTGTTTAAGTCGAATCATTACTTAATAAAAGTCCTCCTTGTAATTAAATTTCAGCATCGATTATTCTTGGCGATACATCGAAACACTAAACGATAATATTTTCAACATTTTTCAGCATATTTGGTTAAAGCATTAATTCATATCCACTTCCAAATCGTATAGTAAATATCGATACCAATAATATCGAAATCTTACGTATTTTGATTTTAAGAACTATTTTGTTCATCGATTAAAGTTGGAGAATCAAATTAAGCAGAAGATTACAAGTCTATTATAATATTGAAGTTGATCAAATCTATATTAAAAGATCGATTCTTTTTAGAATTAAATTATTTCTATGTATCGATTGGTATTCAACACATCAACATCGAGTACCTTCTCCTGTGTTGATATTCGAATCATTAGTTAATAAAAATCCTCCTTGTAATTTGATTCAAGCATCGATTATTTTCGACGATACATCAAACCGATAAATGAGAATATTTTTAAAAATTTTCATAATAATTGTGTTTTAAGTATTGATTCATCTCCACTTCCACATCAAATAGTAAATATCGATACCACTTATATCGATTATTACATCATTTTGATATTAACCAGAAACTTTCCTTTATAAAATTGATCAGAAACACGATTGTGACGTGTACGATAAATGTATAGCCTTGTTGAAAAGATTAGACTAAAATTAGATTTTTACAGCGCATTGACGCGCATGCGTGACCGCCCGCCGCGGCGGAGACGGTTCAATTCAACTTGATCAAATCGACCATCAAGCTCACGGATTCAGGTCGAAGTTTGATTTCTTTTCAGGCCAGGTAGGCGAATATGAACATTGGAAGAATTTACTCGTTTAATGTTTTGGGGGTTGAGTGATGCCATTAGCGCGCATTGATTTGACTGAAAATTGTTTTATAGTTGGAAAAAAACTGACCTATATGAACCTCTGCCAAACTTGATGCAGCTCTGGAAAGCTGGGAGTTTATTTTAAATTTGTTTTCATGTATTAGGCCAACAAAATACGTAATTTGAGCTTCAAATAGCTTCACCTGCCTTCGGTAAACCCCAAGCAACGAGTGAAACACGTTCGAAAAAGGCCAACAATCACACAAAAAGTTCGATAATTTCACTTAATTTCATTCATTTTGAATAGAAAACAATGCCTTTGAGAAAGCAATAGTTTGAAAATTCTACTTCAGGTTTTATTTGACGACTTATCGACCCTTTTTGGACGCGTCAGCACGTGATAGGTTTCTTCAATGTCGTCACATAACGTTCAGTTGGCAATAACGTGATGAGATACCGTTCCCTAATACGATTAGAACGTTAAGAGCCGTTCGTTTTTTGAGGAAAAACGATAAAAAATCCACATAAAAACTGATTTGTCTAAGCTATCTTGATTCTTGAGGACCTTTTTGTTCATAAAGAAATTATAGTACAACAAAATACACCAGATGAACGTAAACAATAAGCAATTATTATTGAAATTTGGAAACCCGTTCGTGTTTTAAGGTAATAAATAAATAAGAATCAAATCGACTGACGACAGCAGTGGCCCACATATTGAAAACAACAGTCCTGATCTACTATTTGTCCAACTAATGCGGTAATGATCATCTCATTGCGCCTAACGACCATCTACCGATTTGATAAGATGTAGATTTATATCTTCAGGTATAATTTACTAACGACTTCAATTATCAGAGGCAAATTTGTGACCCTTCAAACTAACCTTTTTGAACATTTGCCTAATTTTTTCGAAATCTTTAGGATCTCCCCTTTCAGTCTATACAAATTCAAAGGGCCGTTTTTACAGCTCATTTGCAACAAAAAGTCCCCCAGTACATAATATATGCACTGTCGGGGGCCCCTGTCATGGCGTCCTAATATATCGATGTCCTGTCAAGCGAGATAATAGATAGTTTTGTGAGTTCACTATAAACGCGTCAAAAAGTCACTGCGCAGTTATAATATGACAATCCATATACACAAAAATACACAATTTAAAAACATATACGCAATAATTACGTCATAAATACGTAATAATCACGGCCCGGGTCAGACATGCCATCTCTTATCATAACAGTAATATCGATACAGTGATCTCGAAGTCGATATTTACACGCCTTATCAAGCGTGTTATCAAAGGGCCCCTGACAGTGCATTTCAACCCCCCCCCCCTTTTTTTTTCTCAACTAAGAAACCTTTAATTACCACAATTAAGATTTTTTTTTCTTCGTTTTTTTTACCTTACCTCAGTAAAACGGTTATAAATCCCTTTAATTACAACGTAAAATAAAGTTGAAGGTACCGTTGGAACGAGCGTTAAATTTCCTACCACTCTGAAATTCAAAATTTGAAGATTTCTTAAAAATCAACGTTTTTTTCCCTAATAAAACGGGAAGAAAGCCCAGAATCTGAGCTTCAGAGGTAAGTTTCAGGGGAAAATGGCGTTCAACTGCAAAATAACGTGGATTTTTAGGCGAAAATCAGAATTCTCTTATAAAATCTGTCTTTCTCCATAAAAATGAGTTTGGTATTGCAATAATTTGAATCGAGTTAGTTCTTGGACCAGCAGCATGGAGAAAATCTGGGAAAACAGTGATTGTGGAGTGTCCCGGTCTCATTCCAATCGATTCAGCGTCCAAAATTTAGTGGAAAATGATACCCCACACGCCTAGGTACCAGAAATCTCGAAACCCCGCTTTTGAAATAGGTAGTTAGATACACATTTTGACCAATAACCATTCGTCAATCGTCCCAGGACTCGTCTCATTGGATTCCGCGTCCAAAATTTAGTGGAAAATGATACCCCGTACGCCCAGATCGCCATAAACCTCGAAAAATGTTTTTCGAAAAATGAATTTTTGACATTTCTGGCCTTCTAAGCACGTAGGGAATTATTTTCCACTAAATTTTGGACGCTGAATTGATTGAAATGAGTCTCCATGCACCTGGTCCGAGATTTTCCAATTCGATTTTTGACCTAAAACGGCCATAACTCCCTTTACGAGATAACCTCCAGATACGAATAGGAAAGAGCGTCACAATTCTTTTTCGAGGCTTAATTTCATAATGACTACAGTGATGAAATGTAAAAATACCTCACTTTTGGCATTGATATCTAAGAAAACAGCTACTGCACTACGTAATATCAATTATTTCTGATAAGCCACGTCTTCGGTGGAGGTGATTGTTACCCCATTTCTGACAAAAGTTGGAAGCAATGGATTTATTTGTAAATTTTTCTTACCTTTGCTGCATTCAGCTCGCGGTTTAGGGACGACGTGGGCGTAGATAAGTTCGACGGTTCTTTCGAAACAGGCGAATTTCATCATCGTGTAGGGAATCTGCCTCATCCAAAGCGGTACGAGAGATTTGAAAAAGGCGTTCATCCCTTCGTCCTTCATCATTTTGGGCACGGCTTCTCGAAGCGTGTTAGCAAAACCGGGAGTCGTTTGAATTTTGACTTTGACCGCCTCCATCGGTGACAGAGCGACGTCGGCGATGAATTCGGCGGAAGCGGACGCCGCTAGATAGAGCGACGTACGCCAAACGTAGGAAGCCTCTTCGCCGATGATGTTGGAATAGGTGCATTTGAAATATTCGTAGAAACCGAATTTGCACGCTCCTTGAGCCGAGTAGCCGAAAAATGTGGGAGCCCACCCTTTGCCGAGACCGCGGAGGCCGTCTTCTTTGAGGGTAACCTTGAAACCGTTGACGACGTTCTTGTACTTGTCAGGATCGACCTGGAGCCGGCATTTGACCAAGTCAAGAGGCACGACGCCAGTATGGGTCAACCCGCAGCTCAAAATCCCACCGAGGCCGCACAAAAGGAAATACTTGTTCGACCCGAATTCGCACGAATCCCCTGGTTGGATGGCCGCTGCCATGCCCGATTGACGAGGAACGAGGCTGACTTTGTTCATTTCCTCGCAATTGGCGACGGTCAACGGTGACCGGAATCCGGAGCTTTTGACTATATCGACGGCTGAAGAGAACATGGTCAAGTTTGACTTGAAACGGTTCGAAGGAAACTCGCGAAAAGTTCGAACACTCGGATCGAAGCTGCCGACGACAATCGCTCACCACGGGAAAAGATCACGGCCTTCTGAATCCGTTGAAAAATCAGTACGTCACATGTGCCACGCCTCTCCCCCTTCCAAGACCACTTTTCAACTCTAAAATTAGAAAATAAACATAACCATAACATAACCGCCATAAACAGTACTCAAAGAGGTGCCTGAAGCTAAATTTGGTTGTAGGGATGGCGGTTTTCAGGAAAAAACTGGTTTTCGGTTAAACCGGTTTTTTCCACCTCCTGTTTAACCTGGTGGTTTAAATAACTTAAAATAACCGGTTTTTCTAAAAACCGGTTTTTTTAAAAACAGGTTTTTTACGTCCATGAAAATGGAAGTATGGTGATACCCTCGAAAACGACTTTTTGAAATAAGCCTCCAAATGAGCCCAAAATTTGCTAGAATACGTTTCAGACAATTTTAAGCAATGTCTGTGTGTACGTACGTATGTGCACAGTTACGGAACAGTGTTGCCAATGGTTATTAAAAATCCCTCACCGGAGGGCAACAACTGCCGTTTAGATTAAGAAATTTCATTAAAATGTTCTCTTTTTTTTCAGTTTTGTGTTGTGATGGGTCAGGAAAATTATTCCGGTTTTTAGGTTTTTTATTAAAAAACCGGTTTTTTACCGACCAAAACAAAACCTAAAATAACCGATTAACCGAGAGCGAAAAACCGGTTTCCGGTTAAAACCGGTAGGTTTTTCCCATCCCTATTTGGTTGGTTTTCCTTAAATAATCAACTTGTTTACATGCAAAAAGTCAGTCTCTCCGATTTGGCCCCCAATAAAATTATTTCTGGGCGTTTTAAAGGTGCCTAGATCAAAATAAATAAATGACCGTCCGCCGTCCACGCCAATTTTGGTAGTAGGAATATTTCTAAAAATCTGAAATTGGGGTCAGTTATTTTCCCGGCTCTAGTTGGTAATCGAAAACTTTCATCCTAATCTGACCAAATTTGGGGAAGGTAAGGGTCAAAATCCGTTTTTTAAAATTTAGATTTATCGAGATTTTTGGCAATCTAGGCATATGTGGTAACAATTTCAACTACATTTTAGACGCTGAATCCAATGAGACGGGTCCCGAAACGATTGATGCCCATCGGAAGAGGTTATGGGTCAAAATGGGTATCTATCTGCCAATTTTGAATGTGGGTTTTCGAGATTTTTGGTACCCAGACGTGTGGGGTATCATTTTCCACTAAATTTTGGACGCTAAATCGATGGGAATGGGTCCAGGACACGCCACACCCACTATTTTCCCCATTTTTGATGATTAAGGCTCGTGGAGTTTCATTTTCCAGTAATTTTTTGACGCTGAATCGATTGGAATAAGTCCATGCTTCTAGATCGAAGAATAACCCGAGGGCTGGGTAAAAATTTGAAGAATTTTTTTCTATTTTTAAAAACTACATTTAATTTTGAAATGATTGATCTAATGGTTTAGAGGTTTACGACCCCTCGAATTATTTTCATGGACTTCCAAAGATCTCTCTGTGAGAAAAGCTGAGATTAATAATGCCTTATTTTATTTTTAGACCCAAGTCATGAATGAGACAGTAATGAAAAGTTGATTTATACGGCAAAAGTCAATCTTGTACAGATAATAAAGATGTATTGACTGTTAATGTTCCTTTTTTCCAATAGTAAATGAAATATTTCTACTTTTTTTTTAAATTTGTTTTTAATTAGTGTACGAAGAACCGGACATTATTTTTGTCTCAAAATTTTGCTTCTTGACATTGTCATGGCTACCTAATCTGATGAATGAGCCGGTATGCTCCTCGTCCGAGGAATAACCCTTTGAATAAATTTGCAGCGTTTCTCAATAACTGGTCCTGAAACGATTGAACGCCATTTTCCGGTTGTTTCTGAGAATTCTACTTCATTTTCGGTCTACTTGTCCTTTTCTCCTCGTAACTGATGTATCGAAAATGTTTCTCTACGCTCCTTTCTTCGCGCTACCTCAGCAACAATCCAGATACTGCCGATTTATAAGATTTCCATCACAGCGAGGCGCTATCTGCAGGGTGCCTCACGAGTTGTACCCCTCTCCTTCCTAAAATCCTCCTAAGACTACCTAAACACAATTATTTTTAAAATTTCATACATTAACTTGTGCCAGGATCTCAAATACGTATCATATTTGCACACCCTGCGCAAGCAATTTTTATCCGAAATGGGATCCCAAAATTTTCTCTATTGCAGATTCAAATTCTACCCATATTAATGAATATTTGATCTCAACGAATTTTTTGGATGGTTATTCATGTTTTCCACGAGTTTTTTCTCTCCAATACAAGTGCCCGTTATTTTACCTTCATTTTTTTCCAACTATTCACCCCACTTTTTCTACGCTGCCGTACAATATCCATGCACGTAACAACCATTACGATTTATACAATAAAATTGCATACATTCAACGGTTGGAAAACAACAAGGAAGAATCTTATAAAACGCAGTATTGAATCGAACTGTTTGTAATAAAAGATTTTAATCATTGATCGAAGAAGTTATAATGTATTAATTCATCGTTTTCAACTTCTTCGGACGATATATGCGAACAGAAAAGTATCTGATTGATTGGAAATTGGTGACTAATCGTTGAGGCGCTCGACCACGTCGGGATCGTCGGAGTCGAGGAGTAGGATCTTCTTGCCTGAAAAAGAACATTTCTTTCATTATTTGGACTTTTTTCAATTTAAAAATAAAAATATGAGATTCGATCTTTTTACAGGACAAAGAGGGCGCTTGGGTAGTGACGTCATCACTACAGATGGATTGTTCAATATCAATCAATACTTTGTAACAGGTGCCTAAAAATAACTGGGACTCCAACAAAATGTGACAAACCAAAAGTATCAAAGGCTCTAGTCTCGGTTTGATCATCAATATTGTTCTATTGGAATCTTACTTGTCACAGCAACTCAGTTTTGTCACTTCGAAAAACATCCCCGCATGCGCTTTCGCACACTCCCGTCTCCCCTTGCTTCCCCATCACCATTCTCTTACCACCATCTGCTTTCAGGAAAACTGCCCCAACCCTCGGCAGAGTTTTGAGCGAGATTGTTGTGTGAAAAATGGTAAACTATTACGTTTGCCGGAGCCAGAAGGAGCCGCCAAACAGCGGATAATGAAAATATGCAAGTGGTGTCGCATGAAGTGCGGCCACCATCTACACGTGAGGAGAGGTTTCAATTGAGGCGGAATGTTCAGGTGGCCTGTGCGGCTTTGAAGCCGGACAGGCCACCATCTACACGTGAGGAGAGGTTTCAATTGAGGCGGAATGTTCAGGTGGCCTGTGCGGCTTTGAAGCCGGACTGGCCACCATCTACAAGTGAGGAGAGGTTTCAATTGAGGCGGAATGTTCAGGAGGCCTGTGCGGCTTTGAAGCCGGACTGGCCACCATCTACAAGTGAGGAGAGGTTTCAATTGAGGCGGAATGTTCAGGTGGCCTGTGCGGCTTTGAAGCCGGACAGGCCACCATCTACAAGTGAGGAGAGGTTTCAATTGAGGCGGAATGTTCAGGTGGCCTGTGCGGCTTTGAAGCCGGACAGGCCACCATCTACACGTGAGGAGAGGTTTCAATTGAGGCGGAATGTTCAGGTGGCCTGTGCGGCTTTGAAGCCGGACAGGCCACCATCTACACGTGAGGAGAGGTTTCAATTGAGGCGGAATGTTCAGGTGGCCTGTGCGGCTTTGAAGCCGGACTGGCCACCATCTACGAGTGAGGAGAGGTTTCAATTGAGGCGGAATGTTCAGGTGGCCTGTGCGGCTTTGAAGCCGGACAGGCCACCATCTACAAGTGAGGAGAGGTTTCAATTGAGGCGGAATGTTCAGGTGGCCTGTGCGGCTTTGAAGCCGGACTGGCCACCATCTACGAGTGAGGAGAGGTTTCAATTGAGGCGGAATGTTCAGGTGGCCTGTGCGGCTTTGAAGCCGGACAGGCCACCATCTACACGTGAGGAGAGGTTTCAATTGAGGCGGAATGTTCAGGTGGCCTGTGCGGCTTTGAAGCCGTACAGGCCACCATCTACACGTGAGGAGAGGTTTCAATTGAGGCGGAATGTTCAGGTGGCCTGTGCGGCTTTGAAGCCGGACTGGCCACCATCTACAAGTGAGGAGAGGTTTCAATTGAGGCGGAATGTTCAGGTGGCCTGTGCAGCTTTGAAGCCGGACAGGCCACCATCTACACGTGAGGAGAGGTTTCAATTGAGGCGGAATGTTCAGGTGGCCTGTGCGGCTTTGAAGCCGTACAGGCCACCATCTACACGTGAGGAGAGGTTTCAATTGAGGCGGAATGTTCAGGTGGCCTGTGCGGCTTTGAAGCCGGACTGGCCACCATCTACAAGTGAGGAGAGGTTTCAATTGAGGCGGAATGTTCAGGTGGCCTGTGCGGCTTTGAAGCCGGACAGGCCACCATCTACACGTGAGGAGAGGTTTCAATTGAGGCGGAATGTTCAGGTGGCCTGTGCGGCTTTGAAGCCGGACTGGCCACCATCTACGAGTGAGGAGAGGTTTCAATTGAGGCGGAATGTTCAGGTGGCCTGTGCGGCTTTGAAGCCGGACAGGCCACCATCTACAAGTGAGGAGAGGTTTCAATTGAGGCGGAATGTTCAGGTGGCCTGTGCGGCTTTGAAGCCGGACTGGCCACCATCTACGAGTGAGGAGAGGTTTCAATTGAGGCGGAATGTTCAGGTGGCCTGTGCGGCTTTGAAGCCGGACAGGCCACCATCTACACGTGAGGAGAGGTTTCAATTGAGGCGGAATGTTCAGGTGGCCTGTGCGGCTTTGAAGCCGTACAGGCCACCATCTACACGTGAGGAGAGGTTTCAATTGAGGCGGAATGTTCAGGTGGCCTGTGCGGCTTTGAAGCCGGACTGGCCACCATCTACAAGTGAGGAGAGGTTTCAATTGAGGCGGAATGTTCAGGTGGCCTGTGCGGCTTTGAAGCCGGACAGGCCACCATCTACACGTGAGGAGAGGTTTCAATTGAGGCGGAATGTTCAGGTGGCCTGTGCGGCTTTGAAGCCGGACTGGCCGCCATCTACAAGTGAGGAGAGGTTTCAATTGAGGCGGAATGTTCAGGTGGCCTGTGCGGCTTTGAAGCCGGACTGGCCACCATCTACAAGTGAGGAGAGGTTTCAATTGAGGCGGAATGTTCAGGTGGCCTGTGCGGCTTTGAAGCCGGACTGGCCACCATCTACAAGTGAGGAGAGCTTTCAATTGAGGCGGAATGTTCAGGTGGCCTGTCCGGCTTCAAAGCCGCACAGGCCACCATCTACAAGTGAGGAGAGCTTTCGATTGAGGCGGAATGTTCAGGTGGCCTTTCCAAAAATTGGATAGGCCTGGCGGCCTGAACAGAGCAAGCCTGAGGAAATCCTTTCCGGCCGGCATGTCTACACGCTCAGGCAAACCGGAGAGGTTGGCCTAAACGGGAAATCCTCAACATGTGTACCCGGCTATAAGGTGCGTTCAGACAAATTCGAATCAGACCGGTCAACACGCTCGATTTGACGAATGTCCACACTGATCGGGTAGTGTGCACGTGTTGAATCATCTGGCGTGAGGAAAAGATTGGCGATTTCGATGATTTCCAATGCCATTATGTTGAGTGATGATGTTTTAGCGGCTTGTGCTGCAATTATTATCTCAGTAGAAGCAGGGAAATAACTTGCTATAGTTTCGGATCCACCCCAGCGTCCTTCAGGGAAGAAAAAAAGTAAAGGGCACGCGAATTCACGACCAATTTTTAGCTAGACGAGGTTGACATGGGATTCTGCAACTTTCTAATCGAAAAATTTTGATTTTGAACACTTATTGAACGTGGTTGGATCGATAATATCCAAAAATAATACCAAGTTTAGATCCGACACGTTTGATTCCACCTTCGACATGTTCGACGTTGCCGATCGATTCAGGTCGAATTATGTCGAACGGCTAGATTAACCAAAGTGTGGACGAGCATTATCGATCCTTAAGACCTCAGATATTTGGGCTTGATGGGTATTATTGGCCAAACATCGAGGTTTTCATGGGCATAAGGGCGTACGGTGCAGTTTTCCAAGCGAATTCTGAATAAAAACCCTGCAAATTCATTCACAGGCGTTCGTTATTCCTCGGACCAGGAGCATGGGGACCCATTCTGATCAATTCAGCGTTCAAAATTTAGTGGAACATGATACCCCACACGCCTAGGTACCAGAAATCTCGACAACACATTCGAGATGGGTAGATAGATCCCCCCCCCCCCCCCAAGTTACAAGATTCAGGTACTTAGGGCAGTGGGTGTCGGACACATGGTCGTTGGAGGGGGAACTGCGTAGTCGGATTGAGGTGGCACGTGGAGCATTTAACAACATGCGTAGTATTTTGTGTCGCCGGGATGTCAGTTTTGCGCTGCGCTGGCGAGTTGTTAAATGTTACACTTGGTCTATACTCCTATATGGAGTTGAGACATGGACATTGAAGGCCAAGGACGTGAATCGGCTAGAGGCCTTTGAAATGTGGCTGATTCGACGTATGCTGAGGATCCCCTGGACCGCCCGACTCCGCAATGATTACATCCTTCAACAGAACTCCCTGCAGCGTGAACTGCTGGTGTCAATAAAGAAGCGCAAGGTGTCATACTTGGGGCATGTTATGCGTGGGCCCAAGTACAGCTTGTTGCAGACCATAATGATGGGGAAGATCAGCGGACGAAGAGGAGTCGGAAGGAAGCGCGCATCATGGATATCTAACATACGAAGCTGGACGGGGATTCACCGAGCAGCAGATTTGTTTCACCTGGCGCAGGACCGCGAGAAATATGCAGAAATGATCGCCAACCTTCTATGACGGAGACGGCACTTGAAGAAGAAGAAGAAAATAGATACCCATTTTGACCCAAAACCCCTTCCGGTAGGCACCAATCGTCCCGGGATCCATCTCATTGGAGTCAAAAATTTAGTCGAAAGAGATACCCCACACGCCTATGTACCAGAAATCTTGACAACACATTCAAAATGGGTAGATAGATACCCATTTTGACCCTTCACTTATTCCGATAAGCGCCAATAGGTCCGGAACCCGTCTTATTAGATTTAGCGTCCAAAATTTAGTGGAAAATGATAACCCACACGCCTAAATCGCTAAAAATCAATCTTTAAGAATATCTCAAGTACTTCAAAACACCAACGCAAAACCAACTCACCAAAGTGATCCTGAATCTGCTTCAAGTGCGAATGAGCTTCTTGCTGGGAACATAAATTGATAGCTATGCCGCTTTTGCCGAATCGTCCAGTGCGCCCGATCCTGACACAGAAGTATTTTTTTCAAATTCAACAGTCAAAACGCTTTGGTCACTTTACAGGTGTCACAATCAAGTTTACCTGTGCAGGTACGTTTCACAATCAGCGCCTCCCACTTGGTCTAGAGGGAGGTCAAAATTGACGACGATCGTGACCTGTTCAATGTCTATGCCGCGAGAGAGGACGTTGGTCGTGATGAGGACACGCTCTTTGCCTTCGCGAAATCTGTCCAAAACGTTAATCCTCTGTTCAACAGTCAGATCACCTGTGAGGAGAGCGACGGCGTGGCCGTCTTTAACCATCTTTTCACTGAGCCAGGAAGCCGTTTTACGAGTCTGAAACACCAAAGAAGAGAAGATGGTAAAAACCAGTGGAATTGGCAGGCAACAGACAGAAAACGTTACATTTCAAAACGCACGCTGGGAAGAACACTGGTACATCTCCAAAAAGGCACTTTTGAGTTAGTTATACCATCAGAAAAAGCTTGTCGAGCTCTACATGGGGGTGGTAGTGGAATAACGATAGCTGAAATAGCGGCCGCTAGAGAGCAGATAAACCGCTGTGGTTCTGAACGTAATGACCACTTCGGTTTGGAAGAACAGTGGATCATCATCGAGAAGACAATCAAAAGGGCTCGCAAAAGCGGTCCTATTTTCGTTCCGGCCCAGTATGTGTAAATAATAAGATCCAGCAAGAGAAATCCTCCGTACTACCGTGTTCGAGAGTTAACTTTCAGTGATTTCATTGACTTTAATGCCTTACAGGAACTCGTTGGACACAATTTCAACGTCAATCGCTATGGTGAAAGAGTGCCATTTAGTAATATAGTGGCAATGCAAGTCAAGCGTGAGACTCCCTTGTCTTTTTTCTACAAACTCTCTTTCCAAGAAGAATTATTCTAGGAAACCCCTGTGGTATGTGAAAGCATTGATGTGAACAACGGCAATCCCCCAGCACCGAGAAGTAAAAGAGCGACATCAATGAAAAACCCTGACGCTGAACATGACAGTGCCATTGAGAAGAGGGTACAAATACTACAAACATGGACCACTTCAGCATACAAACAAGCATGTGGCATCACTCAAAAAAAGAAGAAAGATCTCATTTCACTGGTAAAAGGAATCCTGATTCCAACAGTGTACCATCGATTTTATCTGGAATTGCCTGTAAGAAAAGGTACAATGTCGAAGGATGGCAAAAGCGACAATTCTGATAGTGACTGAAAAGTCCAGCGGAATAACAACCTACAAACTTCTTGCTCATCCTATAAGTACCTAACTAACTATTCCTCGTTCCCTTGATCTCCTCTTCGCAGGTGTCGATATAGTATTCGAGCCACTTGTTTTATTTTTCTTCTTTATTAGGTACTTACAAAAAAAAACTTCGCGCCTCGGCGGGGGGCTCCGCCCCCCTGCACCCCCTGGATGTTATTACTTTGAACCTGACGGCTAAAATGTAAAATACATGGAATCATGTTTTAGCTCCTCGCTCTCATTGTATTATAGAAATGATCACGACGAACTCTTTATATGTTCCCTAGCAACGACCACGTGTTCATCTCACTTTTTCATGGAATCATGTTTTAGCGATGGATCCTCCTGCAAAAAGTGACATGAAAAAGTGAGATGAACACGTGGTCGTTGCTAGGGAACATTTACAATGAGAGCGAGGAGCTAAAACATGATTCCATGTATTTTACATTTTAGCCGTCAGGTTCAAAGTAATAACATCCGGGGGGTGCAGGGGGGCAGAGCCCCCCGCCGAGGCGCGAAGTTTTTTTACATGTCACTTTTTGCAGGAGGATCCATCGCTAAAACATGATTCCATGTTTAAAAAAAACCTAGAGACTGACTTTTGATGATGCTTGATGAGTAAAGTTATTATTGTTCTTGTTGTTTTTTCTAAAATTCGAATAAATAATTTCATGTCGTTGGTGAATTCGTGAATTTAGTTATTGATTTTCCCCCACTCGGTCATTTACAAATAAAATCTCATGATAATAAATTTTTTTGAAATTGGTGAAGGTGGAACTACATACTTGAATCATTGACTTCACCAACTCTCAGGGTGATAAGTGCCGGTTCGGGCAATTTCCTCGGAACAACAGTGGTACATCTCTGAAATTTTTGCGAAAACTCGCTCTAATTAAAAAAAAAATTGAGATATTCAAAAAAGTCTTATGGCACACCCCATAAGGATAGTGTATAGTTGCATTGGAGCCGGGATTGGACTGAAACAAATACTAGAGCTGCCACTATGGGCTTACGAAGATTCGATAAATCTTTACTTGTGATTTCCCAAAAGCACCTTTTTGGAGATGTACCAGTGTTCTTCCCAACGTGCGAAAAGGATTGTTCGAAAAGTATAGTTCAGAACGGTTCAGGAGAGCTCTGAGTATTGGAGGAGTGGGGATAAAAATCGTTCAGGAAAAGAAGCAAAGCCACGCCTTCCTGAACATATTCGAGATCCTTACAACATCGATAACCTGCAGTGCAACCTGCCAATTTTCCGGTGATTCTCGTTGCTACAGAAAACCATAATTTACTTTTATTGATTGGTTATTCCTTGAATAATCAACCTATGTTTTCATGCAAAAAGTCAATATCTCCAATTCGGCCCAACATTATTTTCTGGGCGTTTCAAGGTGTCCAAATTAAAATAAGCAAATGTCCGTCTGCCGTTTTTGGTAGTAGACAATTTTCTAAAAACATGAAATTTTAGTCAGAGACCCGTTCCCGGCTCAAGTTGGTCCTCAAAACTTTTCCGCCCAATCGGACCAAACTTGGGGAGGATAGACGTCAAAATGTGTCTTTCGAAATATATATTTTCGGAGATCTAGGTGTGATCTAGGTATCATTTTCGACGGCATTTTCGGCGCTGAATCTGAATAAGACGGGCCCCAGAACGGTTGGCGCCCACCCGAAGAGGTTATCGGTCCAAATGGGTATTTACCTACCTATTTCGAAAGCGGATTTTCAAGATTTCTGGTACCTAGGTGTGTGGGGTATCATTCTCCACTAATTGATGGACGCTGAATCGATTATAATGGTTCTCCATTCTCCTGGTCCAAAGAGTAACCAACCCCTGAGAATGAATATGCAGCGTATTCAGATGCAATTCACTAGTAAAAACGCTGCAAATTCTTACACAGGGGTTGGTTATTCCTCGGACCAGGCGCATGGAGACTCATTTCTTCAACATGGGGGAAATGGGGAAACAGTGGGTGCGGCGGGTCCCAGACCCATTCCAATCGATTCAGGATCCAAAATTTAGTGGAAAATGATACCCCACACGCCTAGGTCCCAGAAATCTCAGAGAATGGGTAATATATACCCAATTTGACCCATAACTTTTTCCAGTGGGTGCCGATCGTTCTGGGACCCATTTCATTTGATTCAGCGTCCAAAATTTAGTAAAAAATGATACCCCATTCGCCTAAAATCCAAAATCTCGAAAATCCATTTTTCAAAAAACACATTTTGACCCCTACCCCGCCCAAATTCGGTCCGATCGGGCTGAAAAGCTTGGAGGACCGTCCTAGGCCGGGAACAGACCCCTGACCCAAATTTCAGATTTTTAGAAAATTGTCTACTACCAAAAACGGCGTGGACGGCGTACGGCGGACGGGCATTGACTTTTTTTGATCTAGACATCATGAAACGTCCAGAAAAAAAATTTGAGCCGAATCGGAGAGGTTGAACATTTGCATGAAAACATAGGTTGATTATTCAAGGAATAACCAACCAAAACGCTGGACGCATGAAGACTCATTCCAATCGATCTTGGTGGAAAGCGATATCCCTACACGCCTAAATCATCAAAAATATAAAAAATGGGGAAAACAAAGGGTATGGCCTGTCCCGGGCCCTTTCCGATCGATTCAGCATTCAAAATTTAGTGGGAAATGATACCCCACACGCCTACGTACCAGAAATCTCGAAAACACATTCAAAATGGGTACATAGTTGCCCATTTCCACCCATAACTTCTTCCGGCATGCGCCAATGCTTCTGGGACCCATTTCATTGGATTCAGTGTCCAAAATTTAGTGAAAAATGATACCCCACACGCCTAGATCGCCGGAAATGCATTTTTCAATATACACGTTTTGACCCCTACCCCGCCCAAATTTGGTCCGATTAGGCTGGATGTTTAGAGGACCATCTAAAGCCACAAACGGACCCCTAACCAAAATATAAGATTTTTAGAAAGTTTTCTACTACCAAAATCGGTGTGGACGGCGGACGGACATTTTGATGTGGACACCTTGAAACGCCTAGAAAACAAAATTTTAGGCCGAATTGGAGAGATTGGCTTTCTGCATGACAACATAGGTTAATTATTCAAGGAATGACCAACCAAAAGAATGACGAAGAGCTATTGCGTTTTCTCTGCCTGATTTGTAACCTTCACAGACGCTCACCTGACAAAATATGATGACCTGCCCAACAGTAATGCCTCCGTAAATATTGCTGATTGCCTGGTACTTGTCATCTTTTGATTCACAAACGGTATAGTATTGACTGATGTTGTCCAACGATTCTTCTTCTCGTTTCAATCGGATCATCACCGGATTTGGCACAATTCCTCGAGCAAATTGCATCACTTCTTCATCATAAGTGGCCGAGAAAAACATTATTTGACACGAATCTTTCAGGTGCCTGGAATTCAAAGAGAAATGCATATAGAAAATTGATAATTCAATTTGAATGTAATTTTGCTTAGCAGTGGCAAAGATTGAAGAATAGCGAGTTGTATGAGATATATCAGAGATGGAGAGCAAAGTCGACAAAGGGTGCCTGCATTTTAAACTGAGAATCAGAGCGTCATACCGCACAAAAGGATACAAATACTACATACATAATATAACATGCCCAGTCAGGTGTTTTTTGTAAGATTGTTTGAGTGATGGGTTTTCAATGAGATTTTTGGCATCTTTTCTAGAACGATATGGCACCCACCGGAAGAAGTTATGGGTCAAAGTGGGTGTCTATCTACCTATTTTGAATATGCGTTTTCGAAATTTCTGATCTTTAGACGTATGGAGTATCATTTTCTACTTAATTTTGGACGCTGAAATCAATGAAATGGGTCCGGGAACGATTGGCGCCTTGTGAATGAGGTTATGAGGTCAAATGGGTCCATATCTACCCATTTCGTATGTATTTTCGAGATTTCTGGTACCTAGGCGTGTGGGGTATCCTTTTTCACTAAATTTTGGACCCTGAATCGATTGGGACGGGTCCGGAACCCGCCACAATCACTGTTTCCCCCATTTTGGTTGGTTATTCCTTGAATAATCCGCCGTACGCCGTCCGCCGTCCATTGTCCACGCCGTTTTTGGTAGTAGAAAATTTTCTAAAAATCTGAAATTTGGGTCAGGGGTCTGTTCCCAGCCGAGATGGGTCCTCGAAACTTTTCAGCCCGATCGGACCAAATTTGGAGGGGGTAGGGGTTTTTTGAAAAATATATTTTCGAGATTTTGGCGAGTGGGGTGTCATTTTCCACTAAATTTTGGACGCTGAATCCAATAAAATGGGTCCCAGAACAATCGGCACCCACTGGAAGAAGTAATGGGTCAAATTGGGTATTTATTACCCATTTTGAATATGTGTTTTCGGGATTTCTGCTACCTAGGCGTGTGGGGTATCATTTTCCACTAAATTTTGGACGCTGAATTCCATGATGTGTGTCCCAGAACGATTGGCACCCACCGGAAGAAGTTATGGGTCAAAATGGGTACGTATCCACCCATTTTGTATGTGTCAGGATTTCTGGTGCCTAGGCGTGTGGGGTATCATATTCCACTAAATTTTGGACCCTGAATCGATTGGAATGGGTCTGGGACCCGCCACACCCACTGTTTCCCCCATTCGAGGAATAACCAACCCGTGTGTAAGAATTTGCAGATTTTTTATAAAAGAGTCTCCATGCGCCTGGTCCGAGGAATAACCAACCCCTGTGAAAGAATTTGCAGCGTTTTGATACTCCTGTTGGTTGAATGATAAGAAGCCAAGATACTTGACATGACTTCAAAGTGCAACTGATAAGTACTGATATATGGACTTCAACGGGTCACTGACTTCACCGAACTACCTCTCACAGCACACCTCACTTCCAATGATGAGGTTTTGTTCGTTCAAGTCTCCAGAGGAGGCCATCAACATCAAGTACTTCTTCATTGATGTGACCACCAAGCCTGTCTCGTGATAACATCTTCGAATGTAGGAATTCGAAGCTCCATCTGCAGCCGACCATTTGTAGTGTTAAGGTACACATCCACACAAGCGCAGCACGTTATTCTGGAATCGCTGTATAATCATGCGATTGCTTAGAGCGGTGCAACCCCACAACTGTGCACAATAAGTCCAAACTGGTTTGAGGACCTGATTATACAATATTAGCTTGTTTCTAACTAGGAAACAGACGTATGTTGACGAGAACACTGACAGCTGCTTGAGAGCGGCTCTTTTATAGACGGCATTTTTCAGGTGGCTCTATGGCCTTCCTTCAAAAGAGAATTCAGTTCATGAAGCTCTCAATCATTTCTAGTTCACTTGCTGCCTCATCAGTAGCATGTGGGGTTTTCAGGCTTTAAACGGGTCGATTGGAAAAGTGATCTGTGGTCTTTTGGTTGGTTATTCCTAGAATAATCGACCTGTTTTCGTGCAAAAACTCTACCTCTCCGATTTGCCCCAACATTTTCTGGGGGTCATTGGATGGGTCATGCATCTACCTATTTGCGCATGGAGACTCATCCCAATGGATTCAGCGTCCAAAATTTGGTGGAAAACGATACCCCACACGCCTTGATCGCCGGATTGGTTGGAATGAGTCTCCTAGCTCCGTGTCCGAGGATTATGGGTCCAAATGAGTATCTATCTGCCTTTTTCGAAAGGGGTTATTCTAGCTTTCTGGTACCTAGGCGCATGGGGTATCATTTTTCTCTGACATTTGGACGCTGAATCTATTGGAATGGGTCCGGGACCCAACCCACTCATTGTTTCCTCATTCTCGTCGATTTAGGTACTGTTTTCCACGCTAGACCCCTAGACCAAAGATCACCTCTGTGAACTAATTTGCAGTGTTTTTTACTACTCCTACGTCTTAAATTCTTTCCCAGGGGTTGGTCATCATTCCTCGGACCCGATATACCTGCGCAAGACTGTGCCTGTGGTCGCAAGGCCCATTACAGTCTGTCCTCGTCCTAATTGTGAACTAGATCATTAGGAAGCCCTGCACTATGGCTCTATGGCCTACCGTATATCAGGCACCCATCCCTCTTCCTGCCTGTGGCAACCCAGGATGGACCCATTCCAATCTATTCAGCGTCCGAAATATAGTGGAAGATGATACTATACACGCCTAGATCGCCGAAAATACAATTTGACCCCTACCCCACCCAGTTTTGGTCCAATCGGGCTGAAAAGTTTCGACTACACCCAAAGTCGGGTCCCTGACCAAAATTTCTGATTTCAAGGCGTTTGGCGTATCGTTTTCCACTAAATGTTGGACGCTGAATTCAATTGTGACGGGTCCCGGGACGATTGGCGCCCATCGGAAGGAGTTATGGGTCAAAACGGGTACTTATCTACCTATTTTGAGTGTGGGTTTTCAAGATTTCTGGTACCTTGGCGCGTGGGTATCAATTTTCACCAAATTTTTGACACTGAATCCAATGTAACTAGTCCCGGAACGATTGGCCTTCACCGGGAGAGGTTATGGACGCTGAATCGATTCAAATTAGTCTCCATGCGCCTAATCCAAGGAAAAAAGGAATAAGTATTACCTATGGGACACCCTGTAGAGCATTCAAAGACAAATTTAACTCACTTCCTCATCCTAAAACTCTGGTCTTGGTGCCCTTGGGTGGCTATCATGACGTCAGCTTCGTCGAGGACAAAAACGATTATTTTAGACAAATCGAAAAATTTAAATTTCAACGACCAATCCAACACTTTGCCGGGCGTTCCGATGATGATGTGTTCCGCTATCTTGCTGCCTCGAGAAACTGCACAAAGAAAAGCATTGCACGTTACCATGATTGTTAGATGACGTAAGAGAATTTTGCTGCATTTCGAACGGTACTAAATTTACGTTCTTCTCCGCGAACTGCGTATCTGATTTTGATGTCGTCGCAAAATTGGCCCATTTTAGCGGCCACTTCACCAGTTTGGATGGCCAATTCGTATGTTGGCGAAAGGCATAAAACCTGCAAGAATGATAGACAATGTAAACAGATGTGGTGGGGACAGACTTTTCCAAGGTTTTTGACAAGCTCCCACACGGTGCTATGTTGGAGGCATTGGAGTCAGTTGGCCTTTTTGGTGCTCTGCTTTCATGGATACAAAGCTATCTCGAGGATCGAACTTCGTCTGTGCGTGTCGGTGACACAGTCTCTGAGCCTTTTATGGCCAATTCTGGTGTTCCTCAAGGCTCACACCTGGGCCCTCTCCTCTTTAAACTCACTATTGATCGTGTCTGCGCTGGACTCGGGGATGGGCAGGTCCTCGTCTATGCCAACGATTTCAAGATTTGTTCTCGCATCTTATGTCCTGATTGCCTCACGCTTCAATCTCGCCTGGACGCTTTCATCACCAACTGCTCCTCTGTCGGCCTCTTCCTGAATCCTAGCAAGTAAACACCTTTCATCGATCGTTATCTCCTATATACCATGTCTAAAGCATCAATGGATCTCAACTTGCACGTCCGTCACTCATCCATGATCTTGGGGTATATCTGGATCCGCAGCTCACTTTCAATGAGCACGTGTCGCAGGTCAACTCGAGCTATGCGGTCTCTGGGTTTCCTCAACCGGAATACTACGGAATTCACTCATATCCCAGCCCTCATCACACAGTATCGTGCCATTGTTCAGCCATGCCTCGAGTACGCCGCAGTTGTCTAGAGCACGTTTTATGGCTGCCACATTGACCTAATTGATTGGATGCACGGGGCGTTCCTCCGCTACCTGCCTTCAAGTCAGGCATACCTCGAGACAGCATTGATTACGGCGAACTCTGTGCGCAATATCGCCTCCCCAGTCCTGCTGACCGACGCACAATCGCGGATATGGTTTTCCTCTGCAGTCTGTTCTCTGGGGGTCTCTCCTGGACCAGATTGGTCTCCGGGTCCTAAGACCAGGCTCCCGCACACGTGACCTCTTTTGGGTCCCCTTCATGTCGACCAATTACATGCTGCAATTTCTCAACTATCGAACTCACCTGCGGATAATTAAGAGATGGATTGACGCGTGATAACATGGCAAGTACAAAAGCGGCAGTTTTCCCTGTACCGGATTGCGATTGTGCGATCATATTTTGTGGCCTGCAACAATAAAGATACCGTTACTGTTAGAATCTTTTCATTTCTCTACTACAGCGCAGTACTAACCATAATGAAAATAAGTTTTCCTGAACGACAAGACGCGATACACAGTCACCTGTGTACCGCATAACAAGAGTAAACAGATTCACCCTATTTTCCTTCATCTTCCATTCATTCTACATTCTATCCAGAAAGTAAGGTTATAACTGCTGGTATAAATCGAAAAATGCATATATTTTATTCAAATTTTGAGGAAATGTAGCAAACTTTGTCTTCATTTGTCTACATAATAGCCACCAACTTCAACAAATTTCTTCAGCCAGGGCACCAGCTTTTTTATGCACACGTCATACACACTTCGCTACAACTCCATAAACCACTTCTCAACAGTTTTCTTCACTTCCTTGTCGTTGGAAAAACGTTTTCCACCCAAGAACTTCAATTTGGTTAAAAGGTGGAAGTCCGAAGGCGCCAAGTCCGGTGAATATGGTGGATGGGTCACATCCCATCCAAACGACACAAGCAGGTTCTGGGTCTGGCGTTGTCGTGCAGAAGGGACACACCACGAGTGAGCGTTCCCCTCCTATTGTCCATGATTTTTTCCTCAATTGTTTAAGGGTTTCACAATACGCAGCATTCATTAATGGTGGTTCCCCTGACCATGAAATCCACCAACAACACCTTTTTCTGTCCCAAAACACTGATTCTATAATCTTCCGCTCCATGGTCTGAACCTCGAATTTCTTTGCAGATGGGGAGTGAGTATGGCGCCAATGCAGGGACTGCCTTTTTGATTCCTGGATATAGTGAAAAACCCACATTTCGTCCCCAGTCACAATCAAGTCAGGGAATGCTTTACCCTCCATTTCATAACGCTCAAGAAATTCGCGTGCGGCGGAAACGCGATTTTGGCGATGTTCCGGAGTCAACATTTTCGGCATCCATCTTACACACTGTAATGCAGTTATCCCGACACAATTTTACCCATAAGGCTTCGCGAGATGTCTGAGGACTTTTCATGAAGGGTGTAGAGGGTCAGCCACCGATTACTGCGAATTTGATCATCAATTTCCTACAGAAGCTCTTCTGAAATGAGTTGGCCTCCCACTCCTTTATTCGTCGGTTTATGTGTCGGTGCAACCTACCTTAAAAAAGCCTAAACCACTTGAAAAAATGCTGACCACAGGTCCATAAGTTTCCACAAGCTGACGATGGATTTCAGAGGCAGATTCGCGACGCAAAGTGAGGAAATTGACCGCTTTTACATTGGTAGATACCAGTGCAGATATCTCTCTTTCTCATTGCTGCTCTTCTCTTCCTCATCCATGGTTTTCGCTCAGACTAGGCCCATAACCCTTGTTAGAATCTATTATTTCACTACTACAACTTTCCAGTAGCGTAGTACAAACCACAATGAATATAAGTTTTCCTAAACGACAAGATGTGATACCCAGTCACCTGTGTACAGCATAACAGTCAACAGTTACCAACAGAAAACCCACTTCACAAACTGACTCAAACTAGAGAGAAGCTTACGGGTTTGCAAGGAGAATCGGTAAAGCAGTTTCTTGAATTTTGGACGGTGCGTTGAAACCCATTTCGTAGACTCCTTTCAGAAGCATCGGCTTTCTAGAAAGAAAGAAAAGTTATGTCGTCAATATCGGAGATGATCTTCCAAATTCTGATGTTGAGAACGACTCAAATACACTTTCCACAACGGACCAATGTTCTTAATTTTGTATATTAACGAGTTGGGCAGAGTTTGTTAAATAAAGTTACCCTTTCTGCTGATTACTCTAATGAGAGCTCATCGCGGGCAGAACCATTTAATGGGAAGTGGTTTGCCCCAAAAATCTTACTGTTAAGACTAATTGTATTGATTACCTCTATTATAAGGAAGACAAAGTTCATTTCATGTCTTTAGCTAGCCATACACGAGCAGATATCTGCGGCAGATTTGGTCGGCCGACCTCGTCTGGCAGATGTCGCTCACGATTTGGAGTGACAGATGAGATCGCTCGTCGTCCCTTAACGTGAAAAAATTATCTGCAGACCTCCCAGTCCCCAGATCTGTCACCCGGTCTGTACCCGATCTTATCTGCTCGTTAGTGGGATGACATCTGGCAGATTCAGGTCTGTCACCGACTTTCGTCTGGCAGATTCGAGTTATCGGCCCGAACCGAAATTTTTCCCAGACTGTCGGCAGATATGAGGCTCAGTTCGAAAAGTTGAAGTGATGGGGTTGGTGTCCGCGCTTACAAACAAGCGCAAATTAGCCCCTTTAGCGGCAGGAATGGTCGTCGTAAGGACCCGTGAAAAAAGGAGAATCATAAAAAAGAAGAGGGGAATTTGGGAGAAGTCTTGGATGTCGGATAGAAGGTGGAACAGTTCTTGTTCCACTGCGTTCTGAGGCTTCCAACTTCTTCAACTCCTTTCTGAAACACGTCCTGAGGTTCTGATATTTACTTTTCAGCACAACACGGTCCACTTCGGGGATTACCTTCCTCACTTCAGTCACGATCTTGTCGTACGCGTTGTTTTTCGCAATTTTGTTCATATAATTAGGGGGAATAATTTGGTTGAGTTTCCAAAGGCAAGGTCGGTCTTTGTACATATCAATCATCATCTCAACCACCTCGTTCGACCACTCCTTTTTACCCATCTTGGCGCTACTTGGTAACACAGCTAAAGTTACCTAATACAATTTAGTTTTTGTCGTATGTTGGAGGTTCGATGTCCACACAGTCCACACGTTAAGGGGCGATGCACGATCCACTCCTACAGATCTGCGTTTCACAGACATTGCTTTTGAGGACCGTGTTGTGCTGAAAAGTAAATATCAGAACCTCAGGACGTGTTTCAGAAAGGAGTTGAAGAAGGTGGAAGCCTCAGAACGCAGTGGAACAAGAACTGTTCCACCTTCTCTCCGACGTCCAAGACTTCTCCCAAATTCCCCTCTTCTTTTTTATGATTCTCCTTTTTTCACGGGTCCTTAGAACGACCATTCCTGCCGCTAACGGGGCTAATTTGCGCTTGTTTGTAAGCGCGGACACCAACCCCATCACTTCAACTTTTCGAACTGAGCCTCATATCTGCCGACAGTCTGGGAAAAATTTCGGTTCGGGCCGATAACTCGAATCTGCCAGACGAAAGTCGGTGACAGACCTGAATCTGCCAGATTTCATCCCACTAATGAGCAGATGAGATCGGGCACAAACCGAGTGACAGATCTGGGGACTGGGAGGTCTGCAGATAAGTTTTTTACGTTAAGGGACGACGAGCGATCTCATCTGTCACTCCAAATCGTGAGCGACACCTACCAGACGAGGTCGGCCGACCAAATCTGCCGCAGATATCTGCTCGTGTAGCTGTTATCGCGAGGCTCTCAACATCCATCTTGAGCTCATCAGCGGGGTTTGTTCACACCAATCAGCAGTAATTGCTCGAAATACTCACAAACTCAAAGCTTCGAACGACTTGACGGAATGTAAAGGCGAAAATGGATCCTGGCGTTGTACTTCGATTTCGGCTTTGCTCGTCACAAGTTTAGACCGAGCAATTTTAAGCATCAACGATACCTCAGCTTGCGGCACATTGTCCCCTTCGTCGGATGTCCCTAGAAGAAAATGGCGAAATTAGGGCTACTTAACACGAATCGACTTCTCATACTACAAAGTAGCTATACTTACCACTCGTAGAGACGTTGGTCGCCGACGATGCCTTAACGGATGCTGAACTGGGAGCGCTGACGACGGTCTCGTCATCTTTCGATAGAGACACATCATCAAGCTGGTATAATCAAGAACCCAAAATGCCAATTAGAATAACTACGGCACATAAATCTCGAATTAACATCATACACAACAACTAAATCCATCAAATAGATAATTTTTACCTTCTTGATGACATCCTGTTCATCAGCTTGTTTCGACCAACCGCCTTGCATCATTTCAAGTAACACTCACCACGAGCACGAGTGCTGAGTAGAAAACTGAATTATTGTGTGACAAGAAGTTTAAAGAACAAAGGTATCAACCGGCTACACAACCGAACGAATCATACGTACGAACAACACGATTCTATCACCAATTAACGCGCTTTTATTAAAGTAAATTCCGAAACTGTAATAAAGACTGACAGAACCTAGCTGTTATAAAACGATCCTATTTAGTTAACATACACGATATCATAATATGAAGTCCATTCAAAATTAAATAGAACAGGTAACAACGCCGAAAATACAGGCGCTCGCACCGAAATCACGCTGAACGTGCACGATGGCAGTAATGATTTCGATTGATACATTCATCGATATATCGTAATCGAATAGCATTGTAATATGGAAATAATGCAAATGAGATGAAAATAAAAATGAATAATTAAGAAGATTTTACAAAGAAAATTTCACAATTTTCGAAAGAACGTCGAAGAGGGATTTCTTCTGCACAAAATAACCACCTCCTTTTTATGATATACTCTTAAAATTGATCGATAAATTTTAATCGATTTCTTGAATGTTGATTAGAGAAAAATGGATGACACACTTTTTCTTCGTCTTCTTCGTATAGTCGAACGTTATATCAAGACATGGTAGGTACATCATGTTAACATCGTTTTTAATATCGCAAACCAAATAATCGATACTCCACAACCCATGCTGTATGTAAATAGCACTGAGCAAGAATATAATGCTTTCAAATAGTAAAGATTTGTGGTCTGACCACATATTTTTGAACCATTTACACTTTCACGGTATTAAAATACATCATTTGACAATTTTTTTAGGGTCGCTATGTTGAAGTTAGTTCACACTGCATCACTGCAAATCTCGGAAACGAGAAAAATGAAGAAGGTGAAAATGTCAAGTTCTTCACAAAAATCGATTGTAATCATATCGATCTTATTGGAAAAGATTAAAAAGCATTGTTGATTTCATCAGGAATGTCGATGCCCTAACCATCTAAAAGTTGCCACCTAGATCATCTGGAAAGTTGCAGCGGAGACCTATGGAGAATGTGCAGCGCGGAACTTCAGGGGCAGCAGGGTTAGATGCTGTGGATGGCATCGACCCATGGCAGTGGATATCTGAGTTTGTTCCGGTATTCCGAGAAGCGGCTGAAGGGGAGTGTTGGGAATGCGACCACTCCTCTTCTATATGGTCGCTTACTATTGTGGATGGCAGCTCTGCTTCTACTCAGAACAAATCTAGGGTGTGGACAGTGAACAAGGATTTCCAGTTTGCCCTTCTGACATCATAATGCTCATTTTATTATTCACTCATATCTGTTCAATCTTGCTAATTAAGCTGTTTGGTGGCTTCATTCAGATAATGCAGAGTTACAAAGTATTCTGGTTCATCTGTTATAAATGTACGGTGGTTTACAATAATAGCTATGTCGGAAAAAGTCTAACCATCTAGAAGTTGCCGCGCAGATCTTCTGAGAAGTACAAGCATAGATCTATGGAGAATATGTAGCGCAGATCTTTAGGGCCAGCAGTGTCATATACATGGCAGTGGTTATCCGAGTTTGTTCCAGTACTCAGAGAAGCGGCTGAAGGGGAGTGTCAGGAAAACAACCACTTCCCTTCCATCTGGTCGCTTACCTTTGTGGATGGCAGCTCTGCTTCTTCTCAGAACAAATTTAGGGTGTGGACAGCTAACAAAGATCTTCATTATGCAGTTCAAACATTTTAATACTAGAATTATGTCGGAAGAAGTCTAACCATCTAAAAGTTGCCGCGCAGATCTTCTGAGAAATGCAAGCATAGATTTATGGAGAATTTGTAGCGCAGATCTTCAGGGCCAGCAGTGTCATACACATAGCAGTGGGTATCCGACTTTGTTCCAGTACATGGAATAAGTATATTATATATAAGTATAGTATATTAGGAATAAGTATAGTATATTATAAGTATATATACTTATTCCATGGTTCCAGTACTCAGAGATGCGACTGAAGGGGGATTGTCGGGAATGCAACCACTTCCCTTCCATATAGTCGCTTACCTTTGTGGATGGCAGCTCTGCTTCTACTCAAAACAAATCTAGGGCGTGGACAGTGAACAAAGATTTCCCGTTTGCCCTCTGACATTATAATGCTCGTTATATTATTCATTAATATCTGTCATTCTTACTAATTATGCAATGTTTATTAGCTTCATTCAGATAATGCAAAGTTAGGACTCACGAAATTCTCCAAACTACACGCTCAAGAAACCTGCAACATTTTTGGAACATTCGAGGATTTAATACTTTATTTCAGGTTGATCGTAATTATTTTCACGAATTAGTTGTTTTATGTTTTTCCGAAACTAATTTACTATCGCTTCCGCAATCTATACCCTTGTTTTTGAAAGATTATTCATTCGCTACAAGGAGTGGCTCTAAGGGAAGAGCCAGTGGGGGCCTTTTGGTTTTCATAAAAAAATCATTAGGATGTAGACAACAAATCATTGATTCACCTAACTGGTTAATTAAATTGTACATTTGGTCGATGAAAATATTGATTTAATTTTGTGCTCTTTCTACTTCAAGCCTGGTCTCATTCAATCGGAACGATTTGATGAATTGAATGCAATTTTTGATATTGTTATAAACTTGCACCCAACCGAACAATCAGTGTTGCCAAACGACTTTGGTAGGCTTTTCCCACTGAGGCCCTAAAAAATCCCCACTCTAGGCACGCAAATTCCCACTCCTGTTTTCCTCTTACTTTATTTTATAAAAGCTTCTATGTTCTTCTCATCAGTGTCTTTATCAACCTGACTGGTCTGATATCGATACTGCAGATTTTCTTTCGATACTCGAATAATATCGGATGATTCGATACCAATACGATACCAGTAGTATCGAAACAAAAGTATCGATATCTTCTTATATCGGTAGTATTGGAATGTCCCCAGATCAGAGCGGGTAGTGGAGTGGACCACAATATTTCCACAACACTAGTCATGGAATAAGTATTGTACTAATTAGTATTGTAATACTTATTCCATCAACACTAGTAAACGGAACTGAAGTCTGAATTTTTCCTTTTCTTTCGCATATCGAAATATCGATACGTAAACATCGAAGATTAAAACAATCGGATGGTTGGTTATCGATGCTAAAATCGTCGGTGTTTTCATAAAAACATCCCAACCCTACCATCATCCACAGCCAGTCCCAATACCAAAACTACCAGTACTGTTATACTGTTGTATAATACGTAGTAATTTTCTATTCTATGGTGGTAGTCATGATGCATCGAATAAAAACAACTTCCTTCTTTTCCACGTAGTCGTGCAAGAAGGTTTTTTTTCCATGAGTACTTATCTCGGTAAATCATTACATCAGTGCACGCACCCCCAAAATATAGCGATATAGTGTTACAATCACTATTGGTAAGAGATAGAAAACAATCTCGAATCATTCTAGTTCGATAAATCGATTTTCGGAGAAGTGTACACTGATATCAAGATCAGCTCTTATCTCTTATCACATCTTGTTGAACGTCCCATGGCCTCCCCACTTCTCATTGGAGAAAAATTTCCTCCTTGCTGTTTGTTCGCCTATGTTCCTGCTTAGTCCAAGATGAGTGAACTTTAATCCACATCTGGGTTGTACAGTGCATTCCTTCACTTTCACTATGTTTTATAGAAAACTCATCGACCGCTAAAAGATTTTGGTTTGATATAGTTACCGGCCTTTGATCAAGATTCCACCTGGAACATCTGAAAGCACTATGGAATGTGAGTTGAGTATGTTTCTCTCTATTAATTTATTGAGAGAAATGAGTTGTCACAGTCTCATGGGGCCATGTTTGGTTTTCATTACGAATTTCTCCTTGTTACCACGCAGGCTACTTGTTATGTGAACGCTCAATATTCTGAAGAAAGTCTGTAAAATGTGTTTGAGAGTTTGATGAGTTCTGGAAGGTATTATCCACCTCTGAATGAAAAATTCCCATCCATACTTCATTAGAAACCCACCAGAAGTTACCTTCTGTATATTAAAACTTTCTTTTTCTGCTGTGAGGAATAAAACCCCCGCATTCCTTCACACGGGTTGGTTATTCTTCTGACCAGGCGCATGGAGACTCATTTCATCAACATGGGGGAAATAGTACGTGTGGTGGGTCCAGGACCGATTCCAATCGATTCAGAGTCCAAAATTTAGTGGAAAATGATACCCCACACGCTTAGGTACCAGAAATCTCAAAAACACATTCGAAATGGGTAACACGTACCCGTTTTGACCCATACCCTCATCCAGAGGGCGCCAATCGTCTCGGGACATATTTCATTGGATTCAGCGTCCAAAATTTAGTGGAAAATGATACCCCACACGCCTAGGTACCAGAAATATCGAAAACACCTTCAAAATGGGTAGATAGGGACCCATTTTGACCCATAAGCTGGAACAAGGAAGAAATTATTGGAAATAGGATTGCAAAAAATAATAACGCGTTTTGATTCCCACGCCAATTGCTAAAGTGCAACTTTTTTTTTCAGCTACTCTCAGCGAGAAGAAGAAAGAAGAAATGTTGAAGTTCTTCTTCCAACTTACGGAGATGCTGGGCAACTTAGTTGACGACATCCTCCCAGATGTGGTGTTGCACTTGGACCAGAGGACGTTAGAAGCTCTGATTAACCGTTGCAGGGACACAAGCACAAATTTAAGTGCCTTCCTCAAACTATGCGAAGTAGTGAAAAGAAAAAAATTATCTTTCTCCTCCCATAGTAACGAAACTACTAGACTGAAATCGACAAATGAAGTAGAAGCTGCTCCTGAAATCAAGTCCCAAGTGACCAATCAATCAAATCCCCCTGGAAAGGAGTGTAACGCAACGCTCAAATGGAAAGAAATTCTCACCAAAGCGATTGGAATTTGCAATTTGACCAACGAATTGACAACTTTTTCTTACTGCGGATTATGCAACGTCTTTAGTTGCGCTCCAGATACGTGGAATGCTCATATGGCAGCCAAAAAACATAAGGCTCGTGCTAAAGATGACACATGCACGCTCATCACTTGTGATACTTGCAATTTCCAAATTTTCGGTGGCAGTGCACTCATTAATACAATTTTGGCTTCCCCTCAGCACAATTTACTTGACCTTGCCGTGAATGAGATGACAAATGTTGCTGAGACAAGTAAAGTTTTGCCTGAACAAACAGAAATAACTAGCTCCCAGCAGACTCCTACTAAGAAAAAGACTTCGCACGCGCTTCTTAAGAACCAAACAGATGAGCTACACGGGGAAGAGAATATTACCGAGGCTCTCGTCACTTTTGAAGGGAAAGTTATACACAGTGACTTTGTCAATCTCTCCTCCCAAATTACAGCTCTGATTGAAAACAACGAGGATTTCTCTTACTGCTTTTGCCGGCCTTGCGAGACACTGAGCGGAACGAGAATAAACTGGGAACGGCATTGTAAATCTCCCCGCCACATTGGCAAAATGAACAATCCAAATTTTAACAATTGCCTTGCCGCATGTAGCCGATGCGGCTTTGGAATGGTTGCTTCTAAAGACATTGCCCGTGTCTACCTTCACTACCATATTGAGAAATGCCATAATATACCAACTAAAAATATAAATGACAAAGACTACATGAGGATGGTTGAACTCGGCGTTGGAAAAGCGAAGAAAAACTCCAAGTCTAGCAGTGGAAGTCTCAAAGGTAGTACAAATAACTTGCTGGACTGGTCAAGGGCGAGCTCTTCCAATGATTTGAGTCGTCCCAGCGCTGAAGATACCCCAATGTCTGGGCGTTCAACACCATCTCAATCCGGCATCTACTATAAGATGCATCAGAGTAACAGACAGCTCGCATCTCAGTCCCAAGGTCATTCCAGCAACAAGTACGAGTCTAATAGCCACTTTGGATACGATGACCACTCCAGCGAATATGACAGCAACAGAAACGCGTCACCTCAACCCAAGCATGTGGGATATGACTGCAATTCCACCGCGTCTAACAGCCACCACAACCATGCTGAGCACAAAAAGAACGACGACTGCCTTCCCGAGCACAAATCCAGCGCCTCACCAAGCTCGCCAAAAGACAGATCGACCTGTGACCCTCGACAAACGGATCAATTCGTCGAACTTCTCCGTAAAAAAGAGGAGGCCTTCAAGTGTGACCCGCTATTCAAACCTTTTTCCGCTTTGTGCTTTGAGTGTGATAAATCTGATTTCCCCGACGAATTTGATTGGTTGAATCATTGCATGCAGCACATTACCACCAACGACGTCCAGGAAGATGAATGTGATAATTGTAACACCTATTTATTTGGCAATACGAGCATGATCAAGGAACTTCTATCCCACCCCAAACACGTGAGTTTGGATCAGCTCATCTCCACTGAAATGAAATAATGTTAATATCCAATTTCAAAATTTTAATATGAAATTGATGTTTTACTGGTTATATGGCATTGGTTCAGAAAAAATATAATTTATGATGATGTTAATTGAGTTAATTAAATGCCTTATTTATTTACTATTCCTCGGATCAGAAGCATGGAGACTGATTCCAATCGAGTCAGGGTCCAAAATTTAGTTGAAAATGATACCCCATGCGCCAAGGTACCAGAACTCTCGAAAACACATGCAAAATGGGTAAATAGATACCCATATTGACCCATAACCTCTTCCAGTGGGCGCCAATCGTTTTGGTACCCATTTCATTGGATTTCGCGTCCAAATTTTAGTAGAAAATGATATCCCTCACACCTAGATTGCAAAAAATCTCCAAAATCCATTTTTCGAAAATCACATTTTGACCCCTACCCCATTCAAATTTGGTCCAATGGGGCTGAAAAGTTTCGAGGACCAACTAGGGCCGAAAACGGACCCCTGACCCAAATCTGAGATTTTTAGAAAATTTGCTACTACCAAAATCGACGTGGACGGCGGGCGGACATTTGCTCATTTTGATCTAGACACCAGAAAACAAATTTTTGGGCCGATTCGAGTGATTGACATTTTGCATGAAAACATAGGTTGATTATTCAAGGAATAACCTACTAAGTAATAAGTAGCCCTTTACTCCTAACATTACATATGGAACATATTATCCGATGAAGTAACCCTAAATAGTAGATAACTGATGAACTGATTCTTTGTGGTTTTAGATAAAACTCATGAGTGGGGTCCGAGTTCTTCTGCAGCAATACATCCTTATGTCCAGTTTAGACTTCAGAAACCGTTTGAATGTGCTTTCTTGAATCAGGGGACACAAGTAACCCATATCATTCCTGTCTTCCCTTCTGTTAAATGTCGGATGAGAAAGAAAATTAGGGAAAACCGGCTACTGCGCCTGAGTGACTCATACAATCGACTGCTCTTCACGCAGCTGAGGTCTGGGGAATGAACCACACCGAGGATATTGAAAGAGTCCAAGTGAGAACTTGTAAGACGCTCTTGTTTCTCTCAAGTAGCACTCCAGACCACTTTGTGCAAACGAAGTGCTACCTGAGTCACACTCGAAGCGACGTTCTCAAGCTGGCTTTGGGGTGGTGGATGAAGCTGATGGAGATGAGCCCAGAGAGACTTCCCCGTATTTGCTTCCAACGTCTATTGGCTATCCACGGACGTCAACCGGATCCGAGGCATAATTGGGTGTCGCAGCTTTCAGCTTCCAGTTGCTCGGCTGAAAAGGGAAAAACCTGTGGTGATTGAGGCAATGAGGATGGCTTCGAGGATGGTGGACGAAGAGAGTGCTGACCACACGCTTCAACCCATATTACCAGTTTATACAGCCCGCTGGTCTTGGAAGAAGTCTACCTAGGCGTGTGGGGCATAATTTTCCTCTGAATCTTGGACGCTGAATTCAATGAAGGGGGTCCCAAAACGATTGGCACCCACCGGAAGAAGTTATGGGTCAAAAATGGGTATATATCCACCCATTTTGTATGTGTCAAGATTTCTGGTACCTAGGCGTGTGGGGTATCATTCTCCACTAAATTTTGGACCCTGAATCGATTGGAATGGGTCCGGGACCCGCCACATCCACTGTTCCCCCATTCGAGCAATAACCAACCCGTGTGTAATAATTTGCAGGGTTTTGATCTAGACACCATGAAACGTCCAGAAAAAAATTTTGAGCCGAATCGGAGAGGTTGACTTTTTGCATGAAAACATAGGTTGATTATTCAAGGAATAACCAACCAAAAGTCAAATGTCCGTCCGCCGTACGCCGCCCACCGTCCGCGCCGTTTTTGGTAGTAGAAAATTTGCTGAAAATCTGAAATTTGGGTCAGGGGTCTGTTCCGGGCATACGACGGTCCTCGAAACTTTTCAGCCCGATCGGACCAAATTTGGGCGGGATAGGGGTCAAAATGTGTTTTTTGAAAAATGGATTTTTGAGATTTTGGGCGATCCAGGCGAGTGGGGTATCATTTTCCACTAAATCTTGGACGCTGAATCCAATGAAATGGGTCCCGGTACGATTGGGGCCCTTTGGTCTTTGTTCAATTACCTTTAAAAACCGGTTCATACCTATAGCCCCGCCTTTAACTACCACAACTATCGATAGTTTCAAAAACCGATTGATCGCATATCGATTACAGCATACTATCGATATCAAACGAGCACTAATTCCCACAAGAAGGGACTTTTCGTGTTTCGTCCCATCTACCCGTCGCCCGTCGAATCTTTTCATATTTTTGTTGCCGATTCCCTTCAATTTAATAATGTTCATTTTTCTTTTCGGTCGTTCAAGTTTATGAACCGAATTCCAGCGATGGCCCTTTGAAGCACATCGGCTATGTCCTTGCGGAAATATCCTGGAAATCTCCTTCAAAAGCTGTTCAATCGTCAGGTTAGTAATGACAAGATGAAAGACGATCGAAATGGTTTTTTTGTTTTTCCGACGTGATTTGTCGTTTATTTTTTTTAATTTTACGTGTATATTCATTAATCGTCGTACCTTTGATAGATTGAAACAAGCTAATAGTCACATTTCTGATAATAAAAGTCAACTGAGTCGGAAATGTGTTCATTTAGAGTAGAACTATTACATGTTTTACTGCTAAGTTGGATTTGAAGTTACTTGGGTGTTCAATTTCGGCCTCAATTTGAGCTATATCAAAAATGAATGATTTTTCATTAAACTGAGAATCTTGAGTAGACTCAAGTTTCCTCATTTATTCACCCCAAGACAGTCGTGATCTCCGTGAACTTGTTTTTCTTCGCTTCATAATTTTCATTATGTTACCACGGAGTAGTTTTTATTCTACTCTGGTCATTTTTTCTCGGGACTGTCCGTTAGTTAACTTGGCTGCGTTGTTTTACGTACAATAGCCTTCTCTAGGCAGTAGAAAGAAATCTTAGCTAAGGCTTAGCTGAACTTTAGCAGCTTTGCTTTCAGTCTAATTCCAATGTAACTCTAGTTATATTATAGATCGTTAACTCTTTCGTCGTATCTCAACGAGCAGAAACATAGCTTCAAAGGAACCAGTGGTGAAATGTCAACATGGAGAACAACCGAAATTGGTACACGGCAGGGGTCTGTCCTATCAGCTAAGTTTTTCAAGCTTTATATTCGTCAGCTATCAACCCTTTTTTGGCCGGGAACGTACGAAATGTATGCGGATGATCTCCAGCTCCACAGGTCTTGCTCGATTGTACAACCTGCCTTAAGTGGTTGAGCTACTGAATGAAGACTTGAGAAGGCTACGCGAGTTGATGTCTGTGCATTGTATGAATCTTTCCCAGTGTTTGGAAAATTTCGTACGTAACCCCAGTACACAAGTCGGGCAATAAATCTGAGGTAATGCATTATCGGGGTGTCTCTTCGCTGTCTGCGATCCCCAAGTTGTTTGAGAGTCTCGTGGTCAGAATCATCACTCCTCTTCTGTCTCCCACTATTCCTCTGGAACAACATGGATTTGTAAGAGGACGCTCTACCACGACCAACTTGCTATTATATCAGGAATACATCTTGAGCGCCTTCTCGGAGGGAAAGCAGGTTGACTCAGTGTCGACGGATTTTTCGAAGGCGTTCGACAGTTTCTCACCGCCACCTGATTGCCCGCTTGGAGTCTCTTGGTGTCCACGGCTCCGTTCTCTGGATCTCCAGTTATCTTAAGGTGGGTCCACATCTGACGTAAATTCTTGTGTCGTACGTCGCAAGGATGCGGCGCACAAACATGTGTCGCAAAACGAATGATGGAACAACGTAAATTATTGTGTCATGCGTTGTGCGTCGATGCTCAGTCTGTACGTGGCATCGCTTGAAGGCTTTGTGCGAGTAATTTAAATATGGAATTGAGTAAGGAGGATGTAATTCTATGCATCCAATCAAAGTTATTAGGCTTCAAAGTCAGCAGGAGACATTCGTAAGAAGTTTCGAAAATGACCAGTACTGTCATCCAGGGATAATATATTTAGTAAATGGTTTCCACCATACTTATTTCTATTTAGACATAGATTCTTCACCCAACAACGTCTCCTTTGTTTACTCTTCTTTTTGGCAATGAGGTGATCCATAATTATAAAAGCTGCACATTTTTTCTTCAACTCTAATTCAGCCATTGGTTGTAGTACACACACAAAAAGTACAATGAACACGCAACACAGAGCACGGAAAAGACTACACGAGACAAACAGTAAATTTCCTTCACAACCTTGTGCGTGAGGGCAGATAGTACGTCCACATACACATAACTATGCGTCGCAAATCCTTTGATGTTCGTTGAAAAACCGACAAACGACGGATAGCGTGCGTTGTACGTGACGAATTTTTGTGTGTGCAAATCTTGCGACGTAACACGTCTACACTAGACGCAAATCGTGTTCGTCGCAAGAAATTTCGCCAAATGCCACGCAACACAAAAATTTACGTCAGATGTGGACCCACCTTTACGGATCGCACGACGTTGGTGAGATTGAGGGGTGTTGTGTCGCAACCGTTTTCTGCTTCCTCTGGGGTGCCGCAGGGTTCCCACATCGGGCCACTACTGTTCATCATTTTTTGCGGCTCAATTGGCAAAATTTTCCCCGATGTCTCTTTCCTGATGTTTGCAGATGACCTCAAGATTTTTCGTTCTGTATCGTCAGCTGAGGATTGCGTGGCCCTGCAGAACAGCCTTCACAACTTTGTCGAGTGGTGTGAGGTTCATTCGCTGCAGCTCAACCCGTCAAAGTGTTCCATCACCTCTTTTTGTCGGCATCAGAGCCCCTTCATCTACAGCTACCTGATGCAGGGTGTTCCTCTCCATCGTCCACTGGTCACGCGTGATTTGGGTGTTCTGCTGGACCCGCAGCTGCACTTTGGTGATCATATCGGTGGAATCACTGGTCGTGCTCGTAGGGCACTCGGATTTGTTAAGCGCAACACCCGTGAGTTCACTGATGTTGCGGCTATTACATTGCTTTACTGCTCACTCACCCGCCCTATTTTAGAGTATGCATCCATCGTGTGGTCACCCCATTATGCCACCTACGTTCACCAGATCGAAACTGTCCAACACATCTTCTTGAGGTCGCTTTCAAGATGGGCATCCAACAACAACAGGTCAACTATGACTCCATCTTGCGCGCCTGTCGTCTCACTCCATTGGTGGATCGTCTTATGGCCGATCAGTGCCTCCTCCACAAACTCTTCAATGGAGAGATCGACTGCCCCTCTCTGCTCAGTTGCATTTCCCTCAACGTTCCGCAGTTCTTCACCCGGTCGCTATTATTATTTCATGTCCCATTTGCGCCCACTAACTTCCTAAGGGACCGCCCACTCCTCAGAGTTCTGCGAGAAGCAAATTTACTGCAGCAAAATTCTTCGTGTGACCTCTTTGCTGACTCTCTACGAGCCTATAGGGCAACAATTTCGGGTTTCCAAGGACACAGTTAATGCCTTTGTACTCCTCGAAATAGCCTCGTTTATCTCATAAAGCATGTATATTTTTTCTCTTTTGTTCATTGGACCTGTGCCCGTTTTGTTGTTAAATAAATAAATAAATAAAAGATAAATTGTGAGAAAATCAAGGTCATGCTACTCGGGTTCACCAAACTGCTCCATAAAGTTGAGATAGCCCACCTGCCCCCGGAGAATGGCGCTACAGCTCGTCAACCAGGTCAAAAACGCTGCAAATTGTTTCACACGGATTGGTTATTCCTCGGACCAGGAGCATGGAGATTCATTTCTTCAACATGGGGGAAACAGTGGGTGTGGTGGGTCCCGGACCCATTTCAATCGATTCAGGGTCCAAAATTTAGTGGAAAATGATACCCCACACGCCTAGGTACCAGAAATCTCGAAAACCCACAATCAAAATAGGTAAGTAGATACCCATTTTGACCGATAACTTCTTCCGGTGGGTGCAAATCGTTCTGGGACCCTTTCATTGGATTCATCGTCCAAAATTTGGTGGAGAGTGATACCCCACACACCTAGATTGCCAAAAAATCCCGAAAATCCATTTTTCAAAGTACACATTTTGACCCCTACCCTGCCAAAATTTGGTCCAATCGATCTGAAAAGTTTTGAGGACCAACTAAAGCCGGGAACGGACCCCTAACCCCAATTTCAGATTTTTAATAAATTTATTGTGTGTTCCTGGGAGGTAGGTAGAGAGAGCCTCATGGCCCTATCCCTCCCAGGTGGATAAATAAACACTTTCAATCAATCAATCGTCTGCTTTTTAAGTCGCCTACGTGCATAATAAAGCTCAAAAAGTTGAATAATATTCAGATTATTCTCACATTTCCAATGGTCAACGAGTTTTACATCGCTCGAAGATCAAGAATGCCTATTCTAGTCTTGAAAAATGATACGTAGGGAGTTTACATGAAGTTTCTTAGTAATTTTACGGACCCAAAGTCTCCAAAAAAAGCCGTTGGAAAATAATTTGTGCCAGATTTTTGAAGTACATACCTATTTTCACTATGCCACTGTAGTCCTTATAATGTTGCTGAACGTTTGTATTATTTATCAATTATTTGTTATTGCGCATTTTGAAGAAAACAAAGTGTCAAAATTTTCATTTTTGAACCGCTATTGCATTCCTGATGAGGCCGTTCTGATTATGAATGAGGACTATCCAAATTGGATAGAAGAAGAAGAAGAAGAAAACATGTTTATTTTACAAATTCATCAATTACATTGATTTTTCATAATACAATTTAATCTACCTTAAAACAAAACATGGTAGGCTGTGGACGTGTCGTCCGTCTGCCGGGTTGACTGGAATTTCCACCACATGACAATTACAAACATACAACACAATCATTTTCTCTTCAAATACCACTTTTAAACTCCAACTATCTCTACACAGATATAAACCCATAAGCATCCTTATCATTTAACTATTTACACCCTTGTAGTCACCAATTGAACTCTGCCACCAATGCAGTGCGATATCTCCAGGCATGGTATGCGAATCTCGCCACGTCAATTTTACCTTTCTCTGGAGTCCAAAATGGATACTGTCTCGTTCATGGCCAGCACACTGAACCCCAGGAATCTCACCCTTAAGTCCGCCAGAACTGGGCAGGTGGCGAAGAAGTGGATGACGTCCTCATTCTCGCCCACGTTGCAAAGGGAGCAGAGGCGGCTCGGGCTGTCCGATCTCCAATAGATACCGTCGTTGAGCGGGAGAAGCGCCCCCCGCAGCTTCAGGATCCATTTGATGGCCCACAGCGGGATGTGCACCGCTCCGCCCCGCAGGTTTGCCGGTTTTACCTCCAAATCCAGCACAGGATACAGCAGATTTCGAGACCGCATTGCAACAGCGCGCGCATCGTTCTCCCAGACGCATCTTATCGTCTCCGTCAACGCCCCCAGCTGCAGATCCCAGTTGCTCAAATCTCCAAGGTCACCATCAAAAGAACACGAAAACTGGCGGGCTAGATCCTTCCAGTGGGCAAACGCACCCACCTCTCGCCTAACGAGCTCCTGAGCCAGCCGCCGTGGGTAGCGCTGCTCCGCCATCCTCAGCGCCCCCCAGCATGACGGTTTCGGCGTAAATCGGTCCCAAACCAGACTCAATGTAAATGAGGTAGTTTGGAGTGTTCTTTGGGAGGCCAAACATTGATTTTACGAAGTATCTCTGCACCTGCTCAATTGCTGCGGATTGCGTGAAGCCCCATACCTGTGCTCCGTAGCACAATATCGCTTTTGTTGCTGCAGTGAACACCTTGGTCCTGGCAGAGACTGGGAGCACAGACTGGCAGAAAATCGATCGGTAGGTCGAATTCATTCCTAACTTGGCAGCCGCCGCTCTCTCAGAGAAGTGAAGGTTGAAGGAAAGACGAGGCGAGAGAGTAACTCCCAGGTAGCGATAAGAGGACACAACCTCCAGTGGTTGGCCCCCAAACCGGAAGGACTCCCGAGTGATGACGCCGTTCTGATTATGAATGAGGACTATCCAAATTGGATATTTATGGCAAATTTCAAAATGTGGTCAACAATTGAAAAAAAAAATTTCTTGAGTGTTAGTTAGAGAGAATGAGTTATGAGAGATGAGTTAGAGAGGAATAAAATTACCGCTTGAAGGCGAATTTTGAGGCAATGGTATAGCTGGTGCCCTTACTACTCTATCTGTCTTCTACTGCTACTCCTATTTTCAGTTTAATTTAAACTTTTTTTTTCTTAACTAAATAGACTAAACTGTATTTTTGAGTCCAAAAGTTCTTCATTGTTTGAGAAAATTCTCGATCCAGGCGCATGGCGACTCATTCAAATCGATTCAGCGTCCAAATTTTAGTGGGAAATGATACCCCACACGTACCAGAAATCTCAAAAACATTCGAATTGGGTAGATATATACCCATTTTGACCCATAAACCTGTTCCGGTGGGCGCCAACCGTTCCGAGACCTGTCTCATTGGATTCAGCGCCCAAAATTTGGTCGAAAATAATACCCCACTCGCCTAAAAAGTGAACAGGGATGCGTTGGAGTGTATGAACTTACGTCATGTTCACATGAAATCAAAATAGTTTATTTTTTAAACAAATAGACATAAATTCTGTGACGTCAGCGTTCAGAGTTTCTCTTCCTGCCTCTGTTGGGACAATGTGAGGTCTTTATTGATTTCTGAGTTATCTTGTTAGTTGACAACAATAGTTGCAGTGGTCTATAGTTGTCTGCTAGGGTGCAGCACTATAAAGCAGGACTGCTTGTAGTTGTTTGCATTTTTCCTCAAACGCTGCCATTTCACCTTTATAACGCAGGCTGTGACGTCACTGATCAGCGCGTAGCTTTTGAAATTCCAAGTCTTCAAAACATCATGGCATTGAGGATGCCCTCTTTGCCTGTCGTAACTGAGACAGGATGGCATTTTGCTTTGTGGTGGGCGCATTATCCTTCTTTCCTCTTTGCAGAGCTGGGGTGTTCCTTTTAGTACACTGTAGCCATTCAGGCTTGGCTCACACCAAGTAGCTGTTGTGTTTGAGGAGTTTCCATATACTCCTAAGTTGAGGATACAATTGAGAAATGTTTGCCATGTCAGACTGTAACTTCAGTTAAACAGTGGGATCCTATCAGATCCACCCTGCTTCCTGCAAGACCTTGATCTGAATTGTCTATTGACTTTGCTGGTCCCATTCCTGATGGCGATGCTGGATATTCGGTTTCGTGGTGGTTGTTTCTTCAAAGTGTTCATCAACTATGCTCAAAATACTGCTCTGGTTGGCTGAGTTTGCAGTTCCTGACATTCTCCAATCAGACAACGGCCGCGAGGCCTATTTTCCTATATTCTAAAGCAAGGAATACGTGGAATTTCTTGCCAACTGGGGAGTGACAGCAAGACATATCACACATTATTGGCCAGAGTCTAATGTCATCTCAGAAAGGTTGTTCAGAACTGTAAACGAGAGCAGCATTCGTGAAACATTAATAACATAATTGGCGATCTGTGCTAACAAGAAGTGTCATGCAGTCCCTCATGGCTTCCTCCTATTGGATGTTGTGTTGGTAAAATAACTTCAGATTAACAAATTCCTACCCTTCTTCGACTCAAGACTTTATGTGGCGGTATAAATACATGGTAATCAGGTCACAACAAAACGCAATGGTCAAATGATTACTTGAAGCAACTCCTTCTCCAAGAGTATGAAGGAGACAGAAGCTACACTAATAATCAAAGAGGCCATTGCATATGATGATATCCCATCCTGCCAGGACCCTGGTGTGGTCAACAATGCTGTGGAGATACCTGTACTTCCTCTCACTCCAAGAATTGCAGAACACTGCCTCTGCTAGACCTTCCACATCAAAGAGGCTATTGCATACAATGATAGCCCATCCAGCGAGGACCCTGGTGTGGTCGACATTGCTGTGGAGATACCTGTACGTCCTCTCACTCCAAGAATTGCAGAACGCTCTGCCCCTGCTAGACCTTCCAGATCAAAGAGGCAATTGCGTACAATGGTAGCCCATCTAGCCAGAACCCTGGTGTTGTAGATATTGCTGTGGAGATACCTGTACTTCCTCTCACTCCGATTCTCTCAAAACAGTGCTCCTGATAGACCCTCCACATCAAAGAGGCCAATGCATATGATGATAGCCCATCCAGCCTGGACCCTGGTGTGGTTAATATTGTTGTGGAGATACCTGAAATTCCTCTCACTCCACGAATTGCAGAACACTCTGCCTCTGCTAGGCCTTCCAGGTCAAAGAGGCCATTGCATTGGTGATAGCCCTTCTAGCCAGCACCCTGGTGTGGTGGACATTGCTGTAGATACCTGTACCTCCTTCCACTCCAAGAATCGCGGAAAACTGCTCCTACTAGACCTTCCAGAACTGCAAAAATGCCAAAACGGTACAAATACTTCATTTTGCCACCCTGGGGAGGAATCTAGTGGCTGAAGTGACCCCATTCGATGCCTTTTGATCCTTATCAGAACGGTTATCATCCTGAGGCTATGAGACATAATATGATGTTATCTGTGTGTCCTGATGGAAGTAAACGATTATTCGTACGCTTGTTATTTAATGGTTGTTGTTTGTTCTAGGTTTTTGGCGAATTTGTCCGAGGAGTGCCTCTCCACCATGAACCCTCTCGCCAACTGTTCACCAAAGTCCCAAGCCGATTGGTGTTCGGCCTTCGCGATACGATACCCAACTTAGGAAGGTAAAAGACGTTATTTTTAAAATTGAATTTATTTCCTCGACAAAAGCATTATTGCTGTTTAATACAAAAATATTGATCATCTTCCAGCCATATATTGATGGGCCCGACAAGATGCGGTCAAATACTTTTGACTTACACGTATTCGATGGACTCGTCGTCGGACTTCTCACCCAATATGCACTACAGGTACGATTCTTAATTGACGATTAAAAAACGCTGCAAATTCTTACACAGGGGTTGGTTCTTCCTCGGACCAGACGCATGGAGACTCATTTCTTCAACATGGAGAAAATGGAAACTGTGGGTGTGGCGGGTCCCAGACCCATTCCAATCGATTGAGGGTCCACAATTTAGTGGAAAATGGTAACCCACACGCCTAGGTTACAGCAATCTCGAAAACACACATTCGAAAAGGGTATATAGGCACTCATTTTGACCCACAACCTCATCCAGAGGGCGCCAATCGTTCCGGGACCCGTCTCATTGGAATCAGCGTCCAAAATTTAGTGGAAAATCATACCGTACACGCCTGGGTAGCAGAAAACTCAAAAAAACATATTCTAACATGGAGAAATGGGGAAAACAGTATGTGTGGTGGGTCCTGGACCCATTTCAATCGATCCAGGGTCCAGAATTTAGTGGAAAATGATACCCCACACGCCTAGGTACCAGTAATCTAGAAAACACATATTCAAAATGGGTAATATATACCAAATTTGACCCATAACTTTTTCCAGTGGGGGCCAATTGTTCTGGGACCCACTTCATTGGATTCAGCGTCCAAGATTTAGTGAAAACTGATACCCTACTCGCCTAGATCGCCCAAAATCTCGAAAATCCATTATTCAAAAAACCCGAGGTGGAGACCAGGGTCAGAGAAGGTGGAGGAGACCAGGACAAGAGTAGGCGGAGGCAAGGTGGAGACCAGGGCGAGAGAAGGCGGAGGTGAGGTGTAGGAGACCAGGACGAGAGAAGGCGGAGGTGATGTGTAGGAGACCAGGGCAAGAGAAGGTGGAGGTGAAGTGTAGGAGACCAGAACGAGAGAAGCCGGAGGTGAGGTAGAGGAGACCAGGATGAGAGTAGGCGGAGACCAGGGCGAGAGAAGGCGGAGGTGAAGTGTAGGAGACCAGGGCGGGAGTAGGCGGAGGTGAAGTGTAGGAGACCAGGACGAGAGAAGCCGGAGGTGGGGTGGAGGAGACCAGGACGAGAGTAGGCGGTGGCGAGGCGGAGGAGTTGAGGTGGAGACCAGGACGAGAGAAGGCAGAGGTGAGTTGGAGACCAGGACGAGAGAAGGTGGAGGCGAGGCGGAGACCAGGACGAGAGAAGGCAGAGGTGAGGTGGAGGAGACCAGGACGATAGTAGGCGGGGGCGAGGAGGAGACCAGGATGATAGAAGGCGGAGGCGAGGCGGAGACCAGGGCGAGAGAAGGCGGAGGCATGGTGGAGACCAGGGCGAGAGAAGGCGGAGGTGAGGTGGAAGAGACCAGGACGATAGAAGGCGGAGGCGAGGCGGAGACCAGGACGAGAGAAGGCGGAGGCAAGGCGGAGACCAGGGCGTACCCCACACCCGAAAACACATATTCAAGACGCTGCAAATTCTTACACAGGGGTTGGTTATTCGTCAGACCAGGCGCAAGTAGACTCATTTCTTCAACATGGGGGAAATGGGGAAAACGGTGGGTGCGGCGGGTCTCAGACCCATTCCAATCGATTCAGTGTCCATGATTAGTGGAAAATGATACCCCACACGCCCAGGTACCAGAAATCTCATAAACACATATTCAAAATGGGTAATATATACTCAATTTGACCCATAACTTTTTCCAGTGGGTGCCGATCGTTCTGGGACCCATTTCATTTCATTCAGCGTCCAAAATTTAGTGGAAAATGATACCCCACTCGCCTAAATCGCCCAAAATCTCGAAAATCCATTTTTCAAAAAACACATTGTGACCCCTACCCCGCCCAAATTTGGTCCGATCGGACTGAAAAGTTTTGAGGACCAAATAAAGCCGGGATTTGGTCCCTGACCAAAATTTCAGATTTTTAGAAAATTTGTCTACTACCAAAATCGGCGTGGACGGCGGACGGGCATTTGCTAATTTTGATCTAGGCACCTTGAGCCATCCAGAAAACAATATTTTGGGCCGAATCGAAGAGATTGACTTTTTGCATGACAACATAGGTTGATTATTCAAGGAACTGCCAACCAAGAGGAGAAACAGGTAGGTGACTAGATGGCGAATTGCATTCTGACTGCATTCCTGTGACTTGACCAGATGTAAGGGATTTAGACTTGTTGCCAATATGTGCCCTGATGATGCCAGGCCTGGTCCTGGCGAAACGTCGGATCAAAGGATGTGAATGGAGATGAAACTGTGACCTTCTCGAATACAACTCTAACCATATAGTAAGAAATGGAATGTGTAACGATACGTCACTCGGTTGAGGAAGAAGGAGGAATAACAAAACAGATTTAGGGCCGGATTTAAGGAGGAGTTTATTAAATAATTTTAGAAAACTCACCGGGGATTCGATCGAGTCGGGGAAGACGGAGCAATCGGGGGTCGTTATCTCTGTCAACACGTCACAAGTTATGAGACGTCGCTCGGCCGGGGCGTCTCGCATCTTCCCCCACTCTTCATCGGCTTGCAGTCGTGACACTCCCCCCCCGGCGGCAAAAGTTTGGGGTGAGCGTTTGTGGGCAGCAAGGAGGCATGACAGGGGAAAACCGTCCCCGACCGCTGGGTTGGGCATCCGTATGACCTGCGATTAGAATGAACCAAGAAGGTGGTTAAAAAAGGGGGGGGGGGGGCAGCGGTCGAAGTGGGTGAAAACCCTGTTGAAACAGTAAGGTGTGACTTTTGGCCTCGGTGTTAGTGAATCGGGGAGTTGGGGATGAGATGCCGGGGTGGGTGGCACGGATAGCGGAGGAGTACAGGAGTAGCACAGAAGTACATAAGTATGGTGAAACTTATATAAAAAAAATAATAATAAAATAAACAAGTTGCTTCACGTGGTTATAAGTTATGGTATGATGCTGGTGGGTGGGGGGGGGTTAGTTATTTGGTAATGGTGAAGGTGAGGTCACCAAAGGTTACCGTGAGGGTTTGGGGGTTGTGTGGGGTGGAGGTTTGTGGCTGGGTTGGCGGGGGTGGTGTGGGTTGTGGTTGGCGGCGGCGCGGAGGATTGGGTATTGGGTGCTGTCGGCGGTATAGTCGGTGGGATGCAACCCGTCGGGTTGCATGGGATGGGGGGGGGGGATGTTGAGGGACATGAGGGGTGGTGGAGAGGGTGTTGTGGTCTGGATTGAAGGGAGTGGCGGGCGGCGGTTGTATAGGTTGCGTTGGTAGTGTCCAGTGTAGTTGACAGTGTGGTAGTAGTGAACCACGTTCTGCTACCATGTAACGATACGTCACTCGGTTGAGGAAGAAGGAGGAATAACAAAACAGATTTAGGGCCGGATTTAAGGAGGAGTTTATTAAATAATTTTAGAAAACTCACCGGGGATTCGATCGAGTCGGGGAAGACGGAGCAATCGGGGGTCGTTATCTCTGTCAACCCAACACAACTGACATCTTGTTCACTTGTTTGGCAGGTACCGTCTTCATTTTTGGGTGTTTCGACCCGGACGTCCGGCTGCCAAAATTGGAGAAGTTCAACTTTTTGACGGCGCCATCGTTACAGAAATGCTCAACATTGGGATTGCTCAATGGCCTAACGAAAACACCCGACTGCTGGTGTATGGATCTTGTCAAGGGTGAGTGTACGGTGACTCCGTTACGTCTCCATTGGAGTATTGAATTTGGCGTATATACTTAAAATATTATAATTGTATAACTAAATATTATATTTAAGGAAGTAAGGTAGTTGAATAAGCATTGGCTAATCATTTCTTGAATAATAAGAGATTTATCTCTCCGATTGACCCCGAAATTTGACAGTATGCGTTTCATGATATCTGTCCAAAACGCTGCAAATTCTTTCACTTTGGTTGGTTAGTTATTCCTCAGACCAAGCGCATGGAGACACATTTCTTATTCAATCGATTCAGCGTCTAAAGTTTGGTGGAAAATGATACCCCACACGCCTAGGTACCAGAAATCTCGAAAATCCTCTTCAAAACAGGTGAATAGGTACTCATTTTGGCCCATAACCTCTTCCGGTGGGTGTCAATCGTTCCAGGACCCGTTTTATTTGATTCAGAGTCCAAAATTTGGTCGAAAATGATACCCCACACGTCTTGGTCGCCGAGTATCACGAAAATTCATTTTTCGAAAAACATTTTGATCCCCCCCTCCTCCCCACTTTGCTCTGATCGGACAGAAAAGTTTCGAGGACCAACTAGAGCCGGGTCCCCGACCAAAACTTCATATTCCAGAACTCTAGTTGGTTCTCCAAGCTTTTCAGCCCGATCAGACCAAATTTGGGGAGGGTAGGGGTCAAAATGCGTTTTTCGAAAAATGGATTTTCGAGAATTTACGCGATCTAGGCGTGTGGGGTATCATTTTCGACAAAATTTTGGACGCTGAGTCCAATAAAACGAGTCCGCGAACGATTCGCATCCACCGGAAAAAGTTATGGGTCAAAATTGGGCATCTATCTACTCATTTTGAATATGTGTTTTATAGATTTCTGATACCTAGGCGTGAGGGGTATCTTTTTCTACTAAATTTTGGACTCTGAATCCAATGAGATGGGTCCCGTAACGATTGGCGCCCTCCGAAAGAGGTTATGGACGCTGGATCTCGATCGGAATGAATCTCTGTGCCTCTGGTCCAAAGAATAACCAACCCCTGTGAACGAATTTGCAGCGTTTTACCCATAGTCTCACTAACAGCAGACCAAATCGATTGAATCCAACCAAAGTTTTATTTAAGAACGACGTAGGCCTTTAGCTCCTTCATAAAGATTTCAATTTTGCCTATAGTTCTTATGTTGTGAGGCGTTGAACAATCTAGCACCTCTGTAACCATAAGCCTGTTGGCTGTGTAAAGTTTTCCAGAAAGGGACTTTTAATATGTGCTTTTCCCGCATTTTCGTGCATCCTTATTCCTGGAATTGCAGCACATTTCTCTCTAAATCCTTGAAAGTTTTATTGGTGGTAGATGTGTCTTGAAGTATCTGAAATGCATTGAATTATTTGAAGATGGCAACACAACGTAAATGATCCGTACGTCTTCCGACAAGAAATTCATCAATTCCCAACACGCATACCAATTTTCTTATCCTCAATGTCAAGTTCTTCACAGGATGATCCCAACAAAGATGCTAATATCGATGTTGAAGCTTCCATGATCCATCCCTATCTCCAATATCGGGTCAACAGGAGCGAGTTCCTTGCATGTACTCCTTTTGTACACCATCGCGTAGGTTTTTGGCCCAATACTCAGCCACGCTTCAATTATCCACGATACACGATATTAATGCATGTATTGTACTTGTATGGTTGTAGGCCGGACGCGTTGGATGGTTGGGGCACAGAAGTAGAGCACAAGAGCTCAACATACGTCACCATCACGACTCTTCCAAGCCTCAGTGGTTGCGAGAACTGTCGTGCAGTCGCTGCATCGTTTGACGAAGAAGGTGAGTTCACGTTTTGATTGTCGGCTGGGAAACAGGGAAAATCTCATCCTACAAGCGAGCCACATGGCGATTACTCCTCATGCCTTAAGACGGTATACCATGTTGTCAACAGCAGTCGCTTCCTAGGTGTTGAATCCTTGTTCATCAAGGTAAGCTGCGATTTAGCGACGTTCGTTGTTTCTCAGGGACCTGGCTATTGTCTACCTTTATCATGCTTCCCAAGAAACCGAATGCTGCCAAGTGCAAGGAACAACGGACGATCACGTCAATGAACCACCTACTGAAAATACTCCTGCGTATACAGCATTGTCGTCTGTATCGGAGGTGTGAGAAGCACTGTGGAGCGACCCGATTCGGTTTCAGGTCATGTTTTGCCTACATTTAATCTCCAGGTCTTCACTCAGAGCTGTTTTGACTACCGTACCATTAAAGTGCTCGGTCAGTTCGTTTTCTTGCCTGCAAGACCCTTTCATTTTCAACTATTCCATTCTTGGCACTCTCCATCGCTTGCAAGTTACGCGTGATCTGGGGGTCTTGTTGGATCAACAGTTAAATTTTGGCGAACACATTGACGCAGTTACTGGCCGTGCTCGGAGGGTACTGGGTTTCATAAAACGTAACACCCGCGAATTCAGTGATGTCAAGGCCATTACGACGCTGTATTGCTCGCTTGTCCGTCCTCTCCTGGAGTATTCGTCCGTCGTGTGGTCGCCATACTACGCCACCTACGCCCACCAGATTGAGACTGTACAGCACATCTTCCTTCGATACGTTGCTTTCAAGATGGGTATCCCGTGGCATGATCTCGACTATGGCTCAATCCTACGTGTCTGCCGTCTTACCCCGTTGGTCAATCGTCGTGCTGTGGCCGATCAATGCTTCTTCCATAAGTTGATGAATGGAGTCATCGATTGTCCTCCTCTTCTGCAAATGATCTCCCTCAATGTGCCTCAATTCTCTCGTTTGCACAATGTTTTCTTCGTTCCATTAGCACAGACAAATTACCTCAGGGACCGTCCGCTTCTCCGTCTTCCTCGCCAGGCAAATTTGATTTTACAAGAGGCTGCCTGCGATCTCTTCTCGGACTCTCTGCACTTTTTCAGGGCGCGAGCTGTTGAAGTCCTCTCTGCTGAATGATTGTTAATGGTTTTATGTTTGCTATCCTGTTAGGTGTTGTACCAAGCCATTTTACCTTTGTTTTCATTTAATTATATTTATATTCTTGTTAATTGGACCTTGGGTCCGTGCTATAAATAAATAAATACCGTAAGGATGTGTGGCTGTGTTGTCTGGACTACGAAAAGGCCGGGCAGTCTCAGGACCAGCAAAACGCACGGCGGTTTCAGGCGTGACTCAACTTGACTTGTCATCTCTTCAGAAAAGTCTCAAGATATTGAAATGTCACCTAAATTTGACTTCTCAAACGTATACGTTTACTCGACTGATTTTTCACTACAAGTTAGTGAAGCCTCATTCGATCCCTTATTGATTTGTCACCTCCGTGTCACTCTCCAAGGTGGTTGTTCATTGTCACCTCAAACGTCACCCCAGGACACCAATTTGACTTGATATCTCTCAAGAAGTGACTCAATTTATTTAAACGGTGCGCTAATTCAACTGTCACCTAAGTCGACGTCTTTCAACTTGATTTCTGTCACCTCTCCTGTTTGTCAAGGAAATTTCACTAAACAACAGTAGGTTGTCCGATGTCACCTCAAAAGTCACCCCAGGACGCCAATTTGACCTGCCCTCTTTATATAAGTGACTCAATTCATTGAAATGACACCTTTGGTGGGCTAAATCTGCTGACATGATTTGATACGTCACCTCTCCCGTTTGCAAAGGAAATTTCACTTAACAACGCCGTCACCACAACTGTCCGAGAAGTAGGTTGTCTCCTGTCACCTCAAACGTCGCCCAGAACGCCAACTTGACTTGCCACTTCTTCAAAAGTGACTCAATTTATTGAAATGTCACCTCTAGTTCAATGACTAATCAGTTGTCTTGGTTTGTTTGTCACCTCTCCGGTTTGTCAAGGAAATTTCACTAAATAACGACGTTTTTACAACAGTTCAGGAAGTAGGTTGGCACATTTTACCTGAAAGGTAATCCCAGGCCTCCAATTTGATTACTTTTCAAGTGGATTGCCGTCCATAATGGCTCTTGGGGTTAACAAAAAGGACACACGAATCATCGAGGACCTGTATTGGCACCAGAGAGCAGCAGTGGAGCTCTCAGATGGTTCTGTGACAGATGAATTCGATGTTCAGCGAGGGGTCCGTTGGGGTGGGAGATAGGGGTCAAAATGGGTTTTTGAAAAATGAATTTTCGAGATTTTAGACAATCTAGGCGTGTAAGGTATCATTTTTTACTAAATTGTGGACGTTGCATCTATTACGATGGATTCCAGACCGATTAGCGCCCGCTGGAGAGGGTTTTGGGTCAAAATGGGTACCTTCTCACCTATTTCCAATGTGGGTTTTCGAGATTTTCGGGTACCTAGGCGTGTGGGGTATCATTTTCTACAAAGTTTTGGTCGCTTAATCTATTGAAATGATGGACACTCCACTGTTTCCGCCATGCTCCTGGTCTGAGGAAACGCAAACTGGCAAATTTTGGGGCAAATGGAGAGGTTGACCTCTTGCATGGAAACAGGTTGGTTATTCAAGTAATAACCAACCAAAACAGGCAGTTTCAAATAGTTTTGTCACATGGGAGGTCATTGACCCCAACAAAAAAAACTAATTTGACTTGACTTGAATTTCTTTGTAGAAATGGCAGCCGGTTGGGAGAGCGGCGTTGGTCTCAGCTGTATGCGCCATGGCCTGACGGTTCACACCCACTTTACCGCACCCCACGTCTACACGCTAGACCCTGAAGTTTGCTTGGCGTCCAATGGCCGAGTTATCTTCAACACAGGCGCTTTTCTCCACTCGATGAGCGTCAACGTTGAAACCGCTTGTCCGTCGTCTTCTTCTTCCGTTCCCCTTCCAACTGCCATCACTATTGAACCCATTCAAAACAGGTGATGTAGAATCGATTGTTGTTGTTTGATACGTTTTGTACGGTAGCGAGTCATAGGGCTACCACCCCTAAACAGAAGCACTTTGCCAGGCTGCCTCAACTAACAAATTGCCATTTTCCCCCCAAAACCTTTAGACTGAGTTATAGTTTCCTCCGCGACCGGTCGTACAATGTCTTCATTAGCGATGACTGGTCGTGTAACATGGTACAGCTGCTCATTGAAAGAATTACCGAGACTGGATCGCATTTGGAGATGAGCCAACTTCCTTTTTTCCTTCAGTTCGCTCTCCAAAAGCACCTTCAAAAATATAATACAACGGTGAGAATTGAACGGTTGGTTCTTGTGTTTAGTAATAGAATATTTAAAATGACAATTTTTTTTCAATAATGTGTTTATATTTACTTTTCAGAAATGTAAATTAGCTAAGAAAGGTACAAGCTCAAAAGGCTGCGGAGATTGGGCTGTCACACTTCTCAACGCCGAAGCCAACAGGCCTAAGCAAAAGTAAGTTCCGTGTTACGTGAATAGACCGCTTTCGATACTCTTTTTCGGGTTTGGGGTATATTATAAGACCATCCTTGTCACGGGATCCCCCCTCATCCCCCTCCAAGGAGCCACCCTTCTCTGCGACCGCATATTCGACTGTTGATCAGCTTATATCGCAGCTAGCCATAATATCTTATGACCGATCCACTATCAGCAACTTGCGGACGCACCTGGAAGCAGGGCAGGCATCTGGGAGTGGAACACAGTCTGCTCAATAGTGAGAGCAAGATCAGTGAAGAGATCCAGAGGCGAATAGTTGCAGGAAGAAGGGCATATTGCGCGGCTATCAAGGTTTTCAGGTCCAGGTGGCTGTCCAGGGCTGCGAAGCTGAACCTTAACAGGACGTTGGTACGGCCTATAGTCACATATGGCTGTAAAGCATGGACTATGTCTGCTATAGACGAAAATTCCCTCTTGGTGTTTGAGCGGAAAATACTGAGAAGGATCTTCGTCTGAAAGTGTGTTGCGGGTACCTGGAAGATCCGAAATAATGAGCTTGACCGGCTGATTAAAAGAGAGATTATCGTGAGATTTGTGAAGGGCCAACGACTACGATGGATAGGACATGTGCAAAGAATGCCCCTTACAGAAATCTTAGGAAGGTGATGGATCACTGGGTGGTTGGCCAGCGAAGAAGGGGACGACTCGGAAGAATATGGCTGGAGGACGTCATTGTTGGGACGATGAGTGACAAACTGGTTTGAAGCCACAAAGGACCGAGTGTGCTGGAAGGCGACTGTTTGGGTGGCCAGGGGCCACATTGGGCTGTAGCGCCGAGAAGAAGAAAATGGTAAAATAAGGAACATCTTCAGAATAATAAGTTCCTAGCTGTGCCAATATGCTCCGAGAACGTCAAACGACCATCAAGAAGCACGCTAAGTTCTTGGATGACTGCCCTCACTTTTACCCCTTGTGATCTGCCGACGCTCTCTTTCCTTGCATTTGAAGAGCGCTGTCCTCTTCCTTGGTGCAGCGCAGGCATCCTGGGGATTCCACAATACGCATCCTATGAAGGTACTGATGGAACAGCCCGTGGCCCCAGAGGAACTGCGTCATATGATGATTAACTTCACCACTCTAGCCAAGGACGTGTATATTGGGCACCTGTCGAGCGTTCCATCTCCCACTTGTTTCTGTTTCCCACATTTCCTGCCTGGAGTTGGGTATGCTCCCGCTCTTGTTTGGCTAGTTGAGGCCAGGGCTCTTTTCCCCGTCGCTCTTTTCCTCTCCCTTGCTAGCGTATGTATTGATATCACTCCTGCCAGGAGGAATACGGCTGGCTCTGATACACACAATGGTGGGTATCACAATGCGAAGCGCCCCTGAAGCGCATTGGATGTCTTCAGGAGCGATCAGTGTACTCTCTCCATAGTATTTTGCGGTTTTCCATGGACCGCTCTCCCGTACTGCCAATGGTTTCCCCACTCTGACTCTCTAAGTCACAATATCTTGCAGCCAGCAGTTCCTCCATGGCTTAAAGACTGCATTTCTCTTCCCTGAATAACATCAGACATGTCCAAATCCGCTATTCATGCCTAGTTTACTTAATATAATTGTAATAATAATTCTCTTCTTCTCAAATTTCTAGGTGGTTTTCCTCGACATCTAGGTTGAATAGTGTTAGTTTACTTCAAAAATCTAAAGGCGCTCGAAGGCCCTTAGATAAGGCTGAAAACGTGAGTATCACTACTGTTAAAATTATACCATTCTACTGCCCTCTCTATTAACTAATTCATGTCTGTCGTTGAATTTCTGCAGGTATATGATTTTATGGAGTCGGAAGAGTTGTGCTGTGAACCTAAATTTAAACTCTATCGCCGACGATGTTTAGCTGATAAGATGTACGAATTTAGGAGTGACGAAGAGCTCGTTGTTGGTTCTGAGAATATTCGCCCCGTTGAAGCTCCGCATCACGGTGAGTTGTTTTTATCAAATTTGTAGTAATTTCCTCAATCGTGTTGGAGTCTGTACTACGAGCAAAATACTGGGTATCCCACGAGTTGCCCCCCTCCTAAAATCGTCGAAATAGGAGTAAACAAAAAAATAGTTTTGTGAGGATCTCAAATATCATTTGTGCGCACCCCGCGCAACCGTGCGCAAGTGACACAAACATTCTTATTTTAAATATGAACCCCAATTTTTTATTGCAGATTCGGATTCAACAAAGAATTTTATGAAATTTTGTTCCCTCAAACACATTTTTTTTACTGCGCGCAACCGGTTAAGCGAGCCTGCAAAGTTGCGCAACCCCAAAAATGTCAAATGGTGAATGATGGCAAACAATCATGTGTGGCACATGAATTTTCATTGTTTTTCAATGCTGATTTACTTGATGCTATCCGTTTCTTGGTTCAACTCAATTTTTTTGCGGAATGACGACCAAAACTCTTTAATTTGTTACTTCGTTCAAAAATCATCTTTTTTAGCGCTATTTGCACATTAAGTATCAAAGGTTAGTCGATTTTTTTTGTCATTTGGATTGAGAGAAAGGAAATGAAGAGCTATTGAAAGAAAAACAAATCTACTAACCATTAATTTTTGATGTCCAAACACGCGTTAAAAAAAGTGATGTTTTCACGCATAGCACACTCATTTTGGTCATTATTCAGCAAAAATTCAGTCTTCTAGAATAGAAGAAGAGATAGTAGAATCTAGAAACGGGTAGCATCTCGTGAATCAGCGTTAAGAAATAATGAAGATTCATGTGCCACACATTAGAGTACACCATCATCCACTATTTCACATTTTTGGGGTTGCGCAACTTTGCGTGCTCGCTGAACCGGTGTGACTGTGTTCGAGGGAGTTTGTGTCATTTGCGCAGATGCGCGGGGTGCGCAAATATGATGTTTGAGTGGGACACCCTGTCATATGATGGTGATCCCCGTAATGTTCGACGTAACCTATCTAAACCTGATCAAATCAAATTTTCGATCAAACGAGCACCCGTTCTACACTTTCCAAATATTTTGAACCGGAAGAATTCGTTTTATTACCTTTTAATGTTGAAATAAAGACAATGCAACGGCATTGGCCTCAAACAGGCCACGTTGGGGCGTCTATACGTTGATTTGCTTGAGTTGTTTGCTTTTTTTAACTCAAAGGGACACCCTCTATATCAGGAATTTTAAAATCCATTGATACCATTTGTGTTGCTATAGTCAGCTGTTCCTTTTCTACGATTTTTAATGTGATTATGACATATAATGTTGTTTTCTTTCTTTAGATAAGGCGGAGATTTTTGAAAACATGGCGAACATCATGTCGCCCAAAAAGGTAGAAGATTTGCATATGATTCACACTAAGTTGGATATTGTTCCTCAAGAACCAAACCCTACGGTAAGAATGGTTGTTCTACAATTAAGTATAAGTATTTGAAAGAAAATGAGATAGAAACTAGTGCATAATATGGATTTAGAACGAAGAAACGCTGCAAATTCATTAAAGGGGTTGGTTATTTCTCGGACCAGGAGCATGGAGATTCATTTTAATCGATTCAAAATTTAGTGGAAAATGATACCTCACACGCCTGGATCGCCGAAAATCTCTAAAATTCTTTTTCGGGATACACATTATTATCGCTACCCTACCCAAATTTGGTCCGATCGGGCTGAAAAGTTTCGAGGACGAACTAGGACTGAGAACGGGTCCCTGACCCAAATTTCAGATTTTTACAAAATTTTCTACTACCTATGTCGGTGCACAACGTACGGGCATTTGCTTATTTTGATCTAAATACCTTTAAAACGCCCAGAAAAAATTATATTCTATAAATTTTTGTGCATTATATTATAAATTGGTGTTGTGTATTTTAATCATGATAATTTTTATATCGAACGGTATTGAGGTTAGATTCGTAAATAGCCAACGAATCCCAAAACTTCATCTTGCACGTACGTTTTCTGGATGGCCAGTTAGGCGGAGTCCAATGACGTCACGTCTCCTGACGCCGGAGCCTCGTGACCCCTACTTTGGTGCAAGGTGGTTGGCTAACGGAAGAACGGCTGCAGCCTTGCACTTTTATGGTCAATACAGTGCAGGTTACAGTCAACGCTTCTTTGCTTCCCTCTTAGTAACCCTAGTCGAACATTTAGCTACCCGTCAGAGTTTATAGCTTCTTCTTATCATTGCTCCGATGTTATCTCTAACCAACTCTCTTGTTTTTTACCTTCAGGTGAAAGCAATCATTGCCGACTGGGATTTTGGAGGCGTGGAGGTGGAATCGGAAGCTGAGCGAAGAGAAAGAGTCATAGCGAAATTCATGGATGGCATTGGTGGAAAAAGCGAAGAAGTTGCAGCTACTCCTAGAGGTTGTTGGATTGCTTTGCTTCACAAAAATTCCACATTTAAGAGGCGTGCTTTTCTAACTATAATCATTATTTGACGTAAACCCGCAGGGAGAAGAAGCAGTAAATGGTCGCCGCTCAAACCTTTGAATAAAAGGGGACAAGCTGTGCCCGTTCGTTCTATACAGACTCGGAGCATGCGGTTGCATCAAAAACCATTTGAAATGACAAGTAAGGGATCGTGTTTTTTTTATTTCTTTATATCTAAGAGTACGGGGCAAGCTTTAGTTACAAATGCATTACGTTCTGTGTGGCAATCCAACACAAAAAATCACCCAAGACAGTTACTCACAAAGAGGCAACAGAGGTGGTAAAAATAATTTGTGGAGGAGAAAGGCACCGCAAATGATGCAGGCGAACGTGACGCAGACCGAGGCACCTGGGAGAAGACCATAGATAGAAGATTTGGTGCGTCAATCCGACCATGCAGGAGCCTGTGAAGAAAGGCCGCAAGCGACGATCAACTGAAGCCCGAACCGAAGGCCAAGGGCAGGCATAATCCACCATGCGGGGCATGCCAATCTTAAAGGCGATGTAGCGGAGAAATGCTCGTTGAACCCGCTAAATCCGATCTACGAGACAGACGTAATACGAGCTCCACACTGACGGACTCAAGGACATGAGTCACTAACGAACGGTACAACGTAATAAGAGCAGAGGCGTCAGAGAACTTGTGAGTATGTTGCTTCAGAAACCCATGAGCGTTCAAACTTTGAGAAGCAAGATAGGCCACATGGTCTGAGAAAGAATGTAACACACCAAGGTCATGAGTCAGCAATGAGCGAGAAAGAGGGGTACCAGCAATGAAGTAGCCAAACTTAATTGCGTTCTGCGAGCGTGTGAAGGTGGAAACGGCGCACCTAGCAGGATTAAGAGCCAGACCATCAGCAGAGCACCACAAGGACAACATCAAGGTCAGACTGCCGAGGTCACGAATCAGCAATGAGCGAGAAGGAGCCAGCAATGAAGTAGCCGAACTGAATTGCGTTCTGCGAGCGTGTAAAGGTGGAAATGCACACTTAGCAGGATTAAGAGCCCAGACCATCAGCAGAGCACCACAAGGACAACATCAAGGTCACACTGCCGAGGTCACGAATCAGCAATGAGCGAGAAGGAGCCAGCAATGAAGTAACCGAACTGAATTGCGTTCTGCGAGCGTGTAAAGGTGGAAACGGCGCACCTAGCAGGATTAAGAGGCCAGACCATCAGCAGAGCACCACAAGGACAACATCAAGGTCACACTGCCAAGGTCACGAATCAGCAATGAGCGAGAAGGAGCCAGCAATGGGGTAGCCGAACTGAATTGCGTTCTGCAGGCGTGTAAAGGTGGAAATGGCACACTTAGCAGGATTAAGAGCCCAGACCATCAGCAGAGCACCACAAGGACAACATCAAGGCCACACTGCCAAGGTCACGAATCAGCAATGAGCGAGAAGGAGCCAGCAATGGGGTAGCCGAACTGAATTGCGTTCTGCGAGCGTGAAGGTGAAAATGGCACACTCAACAGGATTAAGAGCCATACCATTAGCAGAACACAGCCTCAATGACAGACTGCAGCAGGTGGCAGTTGGAAGGCTCAGGCACAGACAAAGAGCTTCAAGTCGTCTGCAAATATGAGGAAGTGGAATTGCTGGTTGACGGTGTCCACACAGTTCACTGCTATGTGAATAGCAGGGACACCAAATGAGAACCCTGCGGAACTTTGGATGAAGCGGCAAAAGACCTAGAGACAACACCAGCAACACGAACCCAAAGCTGTCGGTCCTGCAAGTACCTGTAGTAGCAGGTATTTCTTCATTATTAGAGAGTTCTTGTAGCCAATGGTTGCTTAAACTGAAAGAAGTCAGAGACGTTAGCCTCCGTCGAGCCAAGACCGATGCTAAGGAGGACGGGATTTCAGCTATAACATTAAAAGTTAAGTCAAGTGCTAGAAATTACATTTGGATGAAGCTGCGTATGGTGGACGGAATCGAATCTTTTTCGTTCTAAACATCATGAAACACATTTAGTGAAAAATGATACCCCAATGCCAAAATTTGTGGGAAGCAGGGGTCAAAATGTGTTTTTGAAAAATGGATTTTCCCACAAACTAGGCGTGTGGGGTATCCTTTTCGACTAAATTTTAGACGCGGAATCCATTAAGATGGGTCCCAGACCGATTTGCGCCCGCTGGAGGGAGGTTTGGGTAAAAATGGGGAACACATGTTGTTGCTGCCAGGCTGAGTGATGGAGTCATGGGGTTGCTGCCTAGTTTCAATTCTCACCTTCCCAGTTCATGACAGTTGATCATCTTTTGTCAGGTGAAATGCGAAAAGAAATGGAAAAAGGCTTCGGACATCAACCTGTCCTTCATTGTACGACGAAATTCACTCGACGGTACATCGAAGTTGACCAAGAAATCACGTCCACGATCACGGATATCGACGGTAAGTTGGCCGGAGCTGCCTAAAGTTAAATCACTCTTGGAGAATCTTCTCTTTTATTTCAATTTTTTTGTTATTCGCAGACGACATCAGCGGTACTGGTTTTCAAAGCGTCCTCCCCATCTCAGCGCACGGCTCAAGCTACTCGCAGATGGAAATGATCGCGAATGCCAAAGCAATGAAATTGGTGCGACGGTTGTCTTTGGTCGAATTTGACACGCCTGTTAGACGGTTGTGTACATTATTCGGTTCTTTTGCAGGGTATCCTCTGCGCTGTGGTGAGACAAGAGAGTTTGGATATTGAGCAACTTTGCTACAAGGCAGCCCAATTCATTTGTAAATTAGAAGGGTTCAGATTTTGGTTTTGCAGCGACTACGACACGGAAGTTGTTCGCGTGAGTGTCCATGCGTTGGATGATATGGCGTCACCAACTAAAAAAAGTATAATGGTTTTTTCAACGTGAGTAACGTGTGTCTTTCACTGTCAGGTGTGCCATTTGACTGGTGACGTCCTTGGGGTGTTGTTCATTCGAATGAACGCTGAAGATATCCGAGAGGCGCCTCCTGGTGAACAACCCGTCCCATTGTGAGTTTCACTTCATTTGGTTTGGTTTTGAAGATAGGGCAGGATCTCGTGTAGGGAACGACCTATTTTCACTTCTACACACTCCCATGCGTCCCCGATTAAGGAGAAATTAGTTTTTTGGGATCTCGTTTTGGTTGGTTATTCCTTGAATAATCAACCTATGTTTTCATGCAAATGGTCAACCTCTCCGATTCGGCTCAAAATTTTTTTCTAGACGTTTCATGATGTCTAGATCAAAAACATAGGTTGATTATTTTTGGAATAATAAACCAAAAGGTCAATGTCCGTCCGCCGTACGCCGTCCGCCGTCCACGCCGTTTTTGGTAGTAGAAAATTTTCTAAAAATCTGAAATTTGGGTCAGGGGTCTGTTCCCGGCCTAGGACGGTCCTCCAAGCTTTTCAGCCCGATCGGATCAAATTTGGGCGGGGTAGGGGTCAAAATGTGTTTTTTGAAAAATGGATTTTCGAGATTTTGGGCGATTTAGGCGAGTGGGGTATCATTTTCCACTAAATTTTGGACGCTGAATCAAATGAAATGGGTCCCAGAACGATCGGCACCCACTGGAAAAAGTTATGGGTCAAATTGGGTATTTATTACCCATTTTGAATATGTGTTTTTGAGATTTCTGGAACCTAGGCGTGTGGGGTATCATTTTCCACTAAATTTTGGATCCTGAATCGATTGGAATGGGTCTGGGACCCGCCGCACCCACTGTTCCCCCATTTCCCCCATGTTGAAGAAATGAGTCCATGCGCCTGGTCCGAGGAATAACCAACCCCTGTGTAAGAATTTGCAGCGTTTTTCCTTTTAACACGCCTAGGTCGGTTTCCATTAGATCCATCCGGTTGCACATTTGTTTCAAGGTTCGTAACAATTGGATTTTTTCCGGGGGGGGGGGGGGGGTTGTTAGCCCCACGCCCAACCCCCACCCTGGAGGGCCAGGGGCTGTGATTTCGGAGTGCCCATCTCCTAGAGAGGTTGCTTCCACTGCAGCTGAAGAGTCGTCTCTACCCTCGCAGTATCCAGCCTAGACTAACTGCCCTTTGTCCTAAGGACTCCAGGTGAGCTGACGGGGCTGCTGCCCCCCGTCAGGGTAGCTCTTTTATTAAAGGCGGAGCTTCCTCGCCTTATCGCATTGACTTCATTGGGTAAAGCGTGGAATTTGATCAGAACAGACGCACCACCACCTGCTCTGCCATGGCCCTCCGCCAATGCCGCCTCGGTCCGGGACTGCTTATTCAGGTTCCTCAGGACGGGTTCCCTTATTCGTAGCTAACCCCCATATCTGGGGGCCGTATCGCTATCCGCCACCTGCGACCCGCCCAGTAGCGGAGGCCCGCCCTGGGTCACGCTGAGTTTGGTAGTAGAAAATTTGCAAAAAATCTGAAATTTGGGTCAGGGGTCGGTTCCCGGCTTTAGTTGGCCCTCAAAACTTTTCAGCCCGATCCGACCAAATTTGGGCGGGGTAGGGTTCAAATGTGTATTTCGAAAAATATATTTTTGAGATTTTTAGCGATCTAGTCATGTGGAGTGTCGTTTTGGACGCTGAATCCAATGAAATAGATCCCAGAACTATTGGCACCCTCTGGATGGGGTTATGGGTCAAAATGGGTGCCTATCTACTCATTTCGAATGTGTTTTCGAGCTTTCTGGTACCTAGGCGTGTAGGCTATCATTTTCCACTAAATTTTGGACCCTGAATCGATTGGAATGGGTCCGGGACCCGCCACACCCACTGTTTCCCCCATGTTGAAGAAATGAGTCTCCATGCGCCTGGTCCGAGGAATAACCAACCCTTTGTGTGAGAACTTGCAGCGTTTATTACATTAACATTAGAGGAGTACCAAGAAATAAAGTTTTCAAAATGCCTAGGCAGAAGCCGTGGATACGAGGGGTACCCTCATTAAGGGGTAAGTTGATTCCAAACAACACAAAAATTTCTTAAAATTAAAAAAAAAAAGTTACGTAAACGGAGGGCATTATGAAAACCCTATTTCTTAGTGCTCGTTCGGGTATTTCCCAATACGTCACTTTTGACCGGTTTTTACTCACCTCATAACTGAGTTACTCAACGAGCTCTTGCGCCATGCGTTGCTCCTGATTATCAATTAAGTGTTAATATTTATTGTTTCAGGGAACGGATTGACATGAGGAATTTCTACGAGTCTCGGTGCCTTTATATCTGGTCTCCTTCCAAAGGCTGCGTCTTCCTTGAGGGTTTCAGAGGACTAAGAAAGGTGAGGATTTGAAAATGAATTGAATGTCATTCGTGTGTTTAATCGTGCATCAATCTCAACGTTCTACACGTTGTAGGTTCCTATGGTGGCCGCTCGACCGTGGTGCCCTGCTGGAAAAGAGGCGAAAAAGCTACGAAGTGCCGCTCCTTGTGCAGTACTTGAGGCTCCTCCTCCTCGCGCTATGTTCCACAAAGTTCCTTCAGTTGAAGGCGCTCCAGGTGAGTTGAGTTGCCAGTTTATTTATTTATTTATTTACAAGACACGGGAAAGAGCCCAGTTTACTGTTGTATTGTTGCGAGCTGGCACCTGCGCCCGTCAAATGGGCTGCCGGCGTCGCAAGATCAATGACCTGTGGAGGGCTAAGGGAGTCATTTCGAGGAATTGTGCGTCGTATCGAATTGGCTGGAACCTTCCAGAACCAGGGAAGGTTCCAGAACGTTCTCGGCCAGGCAGCAGGTATAAAACGGGCCCAGAAACGCCGCGGAGTCAGTTCAATTTGGAGTCCGGATATAGACGCTTCGGTTTATAAATTGTGCCGTGCCGCGTTATAAATAGTGCGACAACCGCATTACAACCGTGTATTGTGATTCTGTCATTGTGTAAGTGCGCGAATGTGAACAGTGTATGTACTCAAGTGAACGATTGTTAATAAATTATTTACTAAGAACATAAATCGTTACAGTATATTGGTCGAATCAAACATCGATGGATTATGGAGAGAATAAAAAATAAGAAATGAGTAGTTATAAATGGGGTAACCATTAGGAGTTCAAAAATTGTTGAGAGCTGCAGTGTCAGCGAGGAGCAAGGCATCCAGCAGGCGTCTCTTGAGGATGGCGGGGGGGAGGGTGAACAGATCCATATCCGCAAGCAGATGGTTAGCAATGTAGGGCAGACGGCTGAGGGGGCGGTGCAGCATGTAGTTGGTCGACGTGAAGGGGACCCAAAAGAGGTCACGTGTGCGGGAGCCTGGTCTTGGGACCTGGAGACCAATCTGGTCCAGGAGAGACGGCGCGTCAATACGCCCATAGAACAGACCGCTGAGGAAAGCCATATCCGCGATAGTGCGTCGGTCAGCAGGGCTGGGGAGGCGATACTGCGCGCGGAGTGCGACGTAGTCAATGCTGTCTCGAGGTATGCCTGACTTGAAGGCAAGGTAGCGGAGGAACGCCCTATGCACACGATCAATTTATGTTTATATATTAGGATTAATTTAGGTTTATGAGTGGGTGTCCACTGTAAGCGATGGATTTTCGCGATTTTCGGTGACCTAGGCGTGTTGGGTATCATTTTCCACTAAATCATGGATGCTGAAGCCAATGAGACGGGTCCTGTATCGATCGGTGTCCACCCGAAGCGGTTATGGGTCAAAATGGGTATCTATCTACTACCTCTTTTAAAGTGGATCTTCGAGATTTCGGGTACCCAGGTATCATTTTCGACTAAATCTTGGATGCTGAATCCAATGAGATGGGTCCCAGAACGATTGGCACCCACTGGAAGAAGTTATGGGTCAAATTGGGTATTTATTACCCAATTTGATTATGTGTTTTCGGGATTTCTGCTACCTAGGCGTGTGGGGTATCATTTTCCACCAGAAGAAATTATGGGTCGAAATGAGTACTTATTCACCTGTTGGTTGGTTATTCCTTGAATAATCAACCTATGTTTTCATGATAATGGTCAACCTCTCCGATTCGGCTCAAAATTTTTTTCTGGACGTTTCATGATGTCCTGATCAAAAAAGATCAATGTCCGTCCGCCGTACGCCGTCCGCCGTCCCTGTTGTACCTACGCTAGACTGTTTCCGAGGCCGTGTGGCCCATGACAGTCTTCCCTGATTTTCAGCGTCTGATCATATTGGGGAGCCCTGCTCTAAGGCTCTATGGCTTCCCCCGTACAACAGGCTGCCCCGCCCCCAGCTGAAGGGCGTAGGTGGGCTGTGGAGTTTTTGGGACTGCTTTTGTGGCGGCACTCACTCGCCTTGCCACTTGGCATCACTGAACTTACAGGCATTTTATAGAGGTACCAATTCAGGAAGACCCCACCTGTGTCCTCCGCACCGGCATTTTTCTTCACCCACTCATGTGTGTCTCCACAGTCCTGCAAGGGAGTCTCTTGCTAGAACGTTTTAGCGCCGTCCGCCGTCCATTGTCCACGCCGTTTTTGGTAGTAGAAAATGTTCTAAAAATCTGAAATTCGGGTCAGGGGTCTGTTCCCAGCCGAGATGGGTCCTCGAAACTTTTCAGCCCGATCGGACCAAATTTGGAGGGGGTAGGGGTCAAAATGTGTTTTTTGAAAAATGGATTTTCGAGATTTTGGGTGATTTAGGCGAGTGGGGTGTCATTTTCCACTAAATTTTGGACGCTGAATCCAATAAAATGGGTCCCAGAACAATTGGCACCCACTGGAAGAATTTATGGGTCAAATTGGGTATTTATTACCCTATTTGATTATGTGTTTTCGGGATTTCTGCTACCTAGGCGTGTGGGGTATCATTTTCCACTAAATTTTGGACGCTGAATTCAATGATGTGTGTCCCAGAACGATTGGCACCTACCGGAAGAAGTTATGGGTCAAAATGGGTATGTATCCACCCATTTTGTATGTGTCAGGATTTCTGGTGTCTAGGCGTGTGGGGTATCATATTCCACTAAATTTTGGATCCTGAATCGATTGGAATGGGTCTGGGACCCGCGACACCCACTGTTTCCCCCATTCGAGGAATAACCAACCCGTGTGTCAGAATTTGCAGATTTTTTCAAAGTGGGTTTCCGAGATTCCTGGTACCTAGGCGTGTGGGGTATCATTTTCGACTAAATCTTGGATGCTGAATCCCATGAGATGGTGCCCGGAACGATTGGCGCCCACCATAAGAGGCTGTGGGTCAAAATGGGTATCTTTTCACCTGTTTCAAAGTGTGTTCTCACTATTTCCCCTACACTCGTGCTCTAATTAATAATGAAACATTACGGAACATTTTGTAACGTATTGTATTTGTAAATTTGTTAAAACAATTTTTTCTATTTTTCCAGTCATTCCAGTCGACATGATCATCGACCTAGAAAATCTAATAGGCTTCCGTCGACTTCCCAACAGCGGTGACGTTGCTTAGTTTCATCTCAGCCGCCCACATTTTGACTTCTACTTGTAAACAATAATTTCTTTTGTATTCGCATCTTTCACTCAATTTAGTTTTAATATTTCAGTTCCTATTTAAAAAATGAACACATTTCTTTCTTGAATAATTTTTGATACGATGTTTTATTTTGTAGAAAGCAACGTTCTTAGAAGTATCAATACGTTGACTTCTGGTTGAATTTGTAATTTAATTGACTGTCAATACGTGACAGGAGAAGTATGTCGAGTTTGGAATGCCATATTTGCGTCATTTCTGGTCGTTAATTCGCTGGCTGTTGATTTCTATGTTCACTTTGTAGTATGCTAGTTTGGCTTCTCTCGTGTTTATTGTACAGAGAAAATTTTTTTCAGGACTTTTTTTTCTATAAGAACAGTGAATACTCCCGGTGCTTTAAAAGTCATTGGTTTAAAATTGAATCTGAATTGAATATTTGTGACCGACCAAAAGAAAAAACGTACTTTAGCTTTTGGAAGCTAATTTTTCAGAACGAAAAATCGCTGTTAGGGGTGAAAAATTGAGGACTTTTTGCGTTGTCGATTCTTACAGGAAATTTAGCGTAGTTTCTGGATCCGTAGGTTCAGCTGCCTGTCCAAAAGAACAGGGGGAGCTCGGTAGTCTAGTGGAATAGACGAAGGATTGGTTCGGTACTCCGAGTGGCCAGGGTTCGAATCCTGGCTAGAGCAACTTAATTGTTTGTCTTGACCCTCATATTCGTCCTCTTCACTTGAGGGGGTGTGGCAATAAGTAGCCACGAGCGAAATCGTCAGATCAATTTACGATCCTCTTTGGAGGACGGCTGACGACGTCCGCGACACCTGACCAAGGTAGTCGGACGAAAATCCAAGGTGAAAGTCCTTGTTTACTTTACTTACTACTTACTTTACTCCAAAAGAACACCAAGATTAGAGACCATAGAGGGACGTCTATGAGCAACACCATTGATGGTATGAAGGTGCATATGAGTCAGCAAGTGGTGATACGTCATCACTGAACTTTTGTCTGGGTTGAGGGAAAGGCCAGTATCCAAACACCAATGAGTAAAGTCATCAAGGCGAAGCTTAAGATTAATGGAGTCAGAGGGATCGAGCACCTGATGGAAGAGCTTCATATCATCTGCAAATATGGGAAAGTTGACATTGAGAACAGCATCAATGCCATTAATGGCCAAGATGAAAAGGAGGGGGCCAAGATGGGACCCCTGGGGAACACCAGACGTGGAAGTGATGGCTGCAGAAACAGCACAACGAACCCTGATTGAGGACATCACCTTCGTTAAGGATGAGGTGGCCGAGGGAGATCCGATCGAGAGGAGACATTGGCAAAGAGGCTGGCCGGGCAGGCTCGTAGACAGATGAGAAATTACTGGCAATGAGTTCGGAGATTCCCAAGAGGCTGTCAGCAGAGCAGGAGCTGGGGTGCATCTCACCTGTCAGTAAGATGATTGTCAAAGTTTTAGAAGCATTTTGGATTGGTGGTGAGGGAATCCTGAACACTCGATAGATAAGAGTCATAGCTCGTTTGTGAATTACTCTTGCACTCTGCCCTGATGAGCGAGGAAGCAAGATAATCGTCCTCCAATCCAGTGTGCAAATCGCTTCTGCTTAAGCTCTGGAGAAGACCACCGAAGGAAAGACTGGACAAACGGTTTAGTACTGGGAAAAAACTGCGCTATAGCATCTTCAACCACTGCATAGAATTCAGCAATGGCCTCATTGATTGAATTTGATTGCGTTCCTCTCAAAAACGCTTTTTTGCAATTTAGAGGCTCAAAAAATAATAAAATTCCAACAGATTGATGTATCGACATTTTGAAAACGGCATCGTGTCCAGAAACTTCTCGTTTGTCAGGATAAGCAAAAACCCTGATATTGAAATCCGGAAGCTAAGGTACGTTTTCCTGTGGTCGGTCACAGACTTTATTGATTGATATGTTGGGTCTATCGAGTGAGAATATTCAATAAGCTCCAAGGCTAACCTCTAACAGACACGGTCAGTACCGTTGGCTACACTGCTTGCTGGCCTATTCAGTTCGAATACACGGTTATATTGAAATGAAAATAACCTCAATAGAAAGTTCACATTTTAATTATACAATCGCAAACAAGGAGCGTTTCTCAAATTCGAATCATTTCATATCAGCTTGGAAGCTGGATTGATGTTGGCCGAAATATTTTGCTCAGTGAATCGTTTGATAACATATTCATATCGATTCTGAATCTATGTATAAATTCATTCTTCAGGTTTTTTCTTAAGCATGACAAGGTTTTTTGTACGTTGCTGTTTGATTTAATCTTGAATAACTCGATGAATGTGCCATGATGAAGAGTTCTGGGCACTGAAGGTTCTTTATTCAGGCGAATTTTTAGATTTATTTTACTCAATAGGTCGAATTGATTAGTTTGAATGGGTTGAGTTGAATGAATTTGGTTAGAACTAGAGAGATTTACAGCATTTTTCACGTCAAATATGAGTTTTGTTTCATTTTAATTGGGGTTTTACTCATCAAATTGGATGATATACAATTTAATTCTGAACGAAAAATAATGAACACATTTTTCAATGTAAGTTCCTCCTTGCAGTAGTGGCTGTTAGGTCTAGAATGAGGCGAATCAACAGGCACCTTCAAACAAATGGCATTTGGTAGAGATGGGTGGAATGTCTTCTTCATGTTGACCTGGTTGAAACTAGGGAGATATATTGCATTTTTCACGTAAAATCTGAGGTTTTCCATTAAAATTGGGGATTTTTACTTATCAAATTGGATGATATATAATTTAGTAATTCTGAATAAGAATGAATGAACAAATTTTTCAATGTATGTAGGTCTAGAATGAGGCGAATCAACAGGCACCTTCAAATGAAATGCATTTGGTAGAGATGGGTGGAATGTCTTCTTTATGTTGTGTTACATGAAATAGGTATAATCAGAATCTACGCGGGCGAGCGGGCTTTTCACCTCAAAACTAAAGTTTTCCATTTTAAATTGGGGTTTTTACTCATCAAATTTGATGATAACGGATATACTTGATATAATTCTGAACGTGAAGAAAGAAAGGGAATGAATAACGTTTTTAAAGTGAGGTTCTTCCTGCAGCAGTAGCTCTCAGGTTTAGAATGAGGCGAATCAACTGGTAGGTACCTTCAAATGTATGGCATTCAGAAGCGACAGGTGGAATGACTTCTTCATGTTGTGTTGCATGGAGTAGATGTTACCAGAATCTTCGCGGGTTAGCGAATCGGTGGCCAACAATCGATTTTTAATCGAAAGCTTACTATCAATTAGAGCAATTTTGGGGGGATTTTGTTGAGAAGGCATTGCTAAGGTTTTTATCCAATTCTCTCTGTACATTCTTCTTGACTTTGGATTTTGTCCCAATAAAAAAAAAAAAAACAATGATAATTGATTTGGCGGGAGGGGGGGGGGGGTCTGAGGTGAAAAACCTAGTTGCGGGTAGGGTTGAACATCGATGTTCACCACCGCTTCTACAATCGAACCAAAACTTCGATAGTCCTAAAACATCCGCTTGTGACCATTGGTGTTCGATGTTTTTCGATGTTAACGAAAACTTTGATTCACAGCAATTTGTATTTACATTACACATTATTCTGTTCGGCTTTTGTGAACCCGATAGTTAACTGTTTCGCTGCAATTTCTGAAAGAATTGGATACGTCGGATTCATTTGTCTTCAGAATTTGAAGGGGTTTCGATTTTTATCCGCTGGTGCCTTGTTGTATTGACTGGGTGACCTTGGAGAACCAGCCACTCCCAAATCCGATGATTCCATCTGTAACCAGCCCAAAATGATGCCATTTCCAGTCAAAAGTCATCAAAAAGTGTTGCCACATAAAACAGAATTATTGTAAAGTAATACAGTTCGAAAACCAACGTACTTTTTCCATTTCTTCTAGATTGTTAAGGTCGCTAGAAATTCCTTTTGGTTCTTCTTCTGCCCACTCTGACGAGTCTTGTTAAAGACGAGGAATTCCGCTTCTGTTCTTTCATTTTTATTTTCTATTTAATAAAGAGCAGATTTTCAGAGACAGTTTCCCCCTACCTCGAAATACTTGACTTGAAACAGTGTTCGATGGTTGAGGCTTGGGCCAAAGCTCATTGATCAATATATCTGAAACTTTAATGAGTAATCAAGTATACTGATTAGGATATTTGCTGTAAATTTCGGTAGAATCAATATCAGCTCAAAAATGATTGAAGTCGTGCGAATAATATTTCTCCAACGTCGCCTTTAACCATCGATAGTGAGGAAATATCGAACCGTAAACATCGACAATCGATGTTCAACTATACTTGTGGTAGTTCAATGTGAAAAATCTCTACTTTGAAATGGAAATTTTCTCAATTTGGCGTGAAAATGCTGTATTCATCGTTTTTTGTTAGATCTTAGTAAGACGAAACTTCAGGAATATACAGTAAAACTTTTCTATGTCATCACATTGTCTAGTATGCGCCATCTTACTTTAACTTAACCTTTTAACTAACTGAACCTTCATGTGTCTCATTCTTCCAAATTCAATTCCATTTTTATTTTATGAGCTCATTTCTACGTGTTATTTCAACCTATGATTCTTAGTAGAACATATTTCTGGCAACTGATGATCATTTTCAACACTCACACACCTAGTATTGTGTGCAACATTTCTGCATAGCATAAAAATGATTGGTGTGCAAACTCCAGGGCTACCATAGAGAAACGAAAAGTAAATTCGTGATGTTTTCAATAATACTGATGACGTTCTTCAGCAAATTTTGTTTCATTTCTTCAAACTATTTCAATCTCGTGATTCTTTACCAACATGTCCAATTGCTTTTCAATGCTTTCTATCTGGTGAACGAGCTTGCAGATGTGATTTCATTGAATTCACGCTAGTACACCAATAGTTGCGTTTAGGCTCAAGGTAGCGCTAGTGTGACACAGCGATCAACATAATAAAACAGTCTGATAATTTCCCATCATGAAACTTCTCAACGTCAACGCCAGGTGTCGCTACGTGCCCTTCAAACACTCTTCCAATAATAGCAGTATCGCTCTGGCTCTCGCATCGTTCGCACCTCTGTTGCTTCGCTCTGTGTTTTTCGTTGTTGTTGTTGTCGCTCTGTGTTGTTGTTCCAGACCACCTGATTCCCCTCCTCACTGTGATCTCCTTCCACTCGCTACTGGATTCCCCACCATAGGCGCCCCACCGTCTGCCTTGCTTTGCGCCTTGGTTCTTTAGCTCCTCTAGAACCGCCTTACTTTTGTGCCGTGATGCCTTGCGGCAGGTCTGACTGTCGGGAGCCTCTGCTGACTGAGGATTCCCTACGTTGCACTGTCTGTGCCTTGCCCCTTCATTTTGGGTGTGCTGGGCTCACGGAAACCAATTTTCGGAAGCTTTCAAGGGCCGCCATTGCTTCTTGGGAATGCGGGCAATGCAAATCCCGACCATCTCCACCTGATCTCAGCAATTTTCTCACAAAGCGTGACTTCGAGATGTCGTTGGAGAAACACATGAAGTCTGCAGTCATTCCTCCAGGATACTATTCGTGAGCAATTGGGCAGTCTAGAGGGCCGCGTTACTGCTCTGGAATCACAGGGTGCTCAGAGTGCTGCCGATATACAGGCCTTGAGGGCTGACATTCGAAGCTGTTAAGCTTGTTTCCTCCAACCCACCTCTGCTTGCCAAGGGGCCAGCCAATGACGGTCCCCACTCTGCCTCACGTACCTCTGCCCTGATAACTTCGGCTGATGAGATCTTCCATGAGATTTCAGATCGTCAGCGGCGCGCTTCCAACTTTCTGTTCTACAACGTTCCCGAGCAGGCAGGCTCTGCATCAGCTCAAAATGATTGTGCATTCATCTCCGACGCTCTCACTAAACTCAACTTTGTATATGATAGTGCCATTCATCGTTTCCGTCGTCTGGGCAGGGCGCCTAAGAACGATTGACCCCGTCCTCTCGTTACTCTGGACTCTCCTGGCTCAGTCTCAAGAATCCTCTCTGCCAATCGGGCTTCATCTTCGCCACTCTTTGCCATCTCAGCGGACAGGACTCCAGCCCAGTGCCGTCAGCTTGATGAGCTCCGCCTTGAGTTGCGTAGGCGAACTGACCAGGGTGAGTCTGACCTCACTATCAAGTTTGTATCCGGTATTCTTCGTATAGTGAAAGTTCGCCGCTCTCCTATTTCCCTTCCAAAAAACTCCGAAATAAGCCTAGTTCCATTAAACTAACTCTTCTATACCAGAATGTCTGTGGCCTAAATACCAAATCGTCTGATCTGCACCATCTTGCTCCTCATCTTACTTACGATCTTCACCTTCTCACTGTGACCTGGCTTCGTCCTGAGGCGGACTCCTCTGAAATCCGTCTCTCCAACTACACATCTTTCGCACCGACCGTTCCCATTCGAATAATTAGTTGCTGTCTCCACTCGTCTTCGCTCGATCCCCGTCTCTTGAGCGAATTTCCGTCGTGCTCCCGGATCTCTGTCTGATTGTGGGGACCATCTACCTACCTGGCTACTGTCCAATCTCTGCATACGTGCGGCACTTCAAGGACCTGGAATTCATCACCACTTTGTATCCTGGTTACCACCTTCCTCTCGCTGGGGATTATAATTTATCTAGTGTCCTATATTTTTCCTGGAATGTTGACTCTCCCTCCTCTCCACCATCGTCAAAAGGGTATGCTGTCTACAAAGTTCTTTAGCTGCTCAATCTCACACAGTTCATCGCCACCTGAACTACTCACCGTACCATCTGCCCTTCCAGGCACTTCAAATACTCTTTTTTCTATAATAATAATTTTTTTTAAAAACAATTTTCTATTGTAATTGGGCTTGTTTCCGTTATTGTAATAAATAAATAAAAAAAATAAAAATAAATAAAAAATAAATATCTGCATTATTATGATAATAACACTGAGAAATGAGCATTTGGTAATTCGACATTTTGATTTCGATTCACCTGCACAACCCCCCCCCCCCCCCTTTCGCCTTAGTCATGCGACACCGTCCTTTTTGCCAACTTTTAATTTCACGTTAGATGAGAAGAAAAAAAAAAGTTTATTGTGATAACGACGGCTTAATTTATGGAGATTGTAAGTATTCAAAAAAAAGAAGAAGAAAATGAATAAAATGAAAGGAAATCATGAACGACGACATAAATAATCAAAAAGGTGTTTGTTCTGTAAAACTGTAAAATAAAATAAGAAAAAAATGCGTTTTTCTGTGATTTAACATAAGGCTTACCATTACGATTCCGTGTTAAGAGAAAATGATTTGATATTATCAGTGTACGTCGTAATTTATTTGGTATTAAAAAAAAAATGTGTTTTTTTTTAATATTATACTGACAATTTCTTTTCAAATTTTGATAAATTTTTTTTCTATTCACGTGTGGATTTTGTGAAATTTGAGAGGTTTTTCGTGCTCCGTTACTCGTAGAAGTGAAATAGTTCTTTTTCTGTTGTTTAGTTTTATCTGATGTACGCAAGCCTATATTATAACTGAAATCTTGTAGATTTTCTTCGTAGACGGTTCAGTTGTGAAATACAAAGGTTTTTTTTCCGCAGAAAATCGTTGGCGTGACGAAATTTTGTCTCCCCCCATCAAGTTAAGAAGATAATAATTTATCTTTATCGTTCATCAATTTTCACCCCTGCTTTGGCAAGGCAGTAAATTTTGCGTGCCAGGCAGCGGTATTACTTTACTGGAGAATCGAGAATCTTAACACGTTCGCTGCGGAATTGTTGAGCTCGTTTGAGCAGCTGTGCGGGAGTCATCTGAAGTGAAGGCTGCCTTCACGCGCCAGGCGCGTGCGACGCACACATTGGAACAGAGCTCACGCGCTGAGCGCGTGACCCCCATACACGACGGAGCCACTTGGCCCGGAGCCAAGCCAATGAGTCCATACGAAAGTTGTGTTCGGGAAAAGTGCTTGAATCCCTACGAACTTGTATCACCTATGAATAACCAGTTGTTGAATTTAGCTGCCGTTTGCATTTGAGGAGCTTTCTTTCAAACCGGCTTATATCCACTTTTCACACTTCTAGTATTTTTTACGGATTCTGAATCTTTGGGATCAGGCCTATCACCTCATGAGTCATGAGTTTCGCCGTCGGGGAGGGCAGACGAAGTCAGCGCGCCGTTAAATCAGGTAAGGGGCAATTTTTTTCCAGGTAACTTAGCTCGTTTTGCCGATGCCTGGACCGCTCTCCTGCCTCCGGGGAGCCCGCTTTTACAATGGGTTCGCGGTTACCGCCTCCCTTTTTCCGGTGCTCCCCCTCCCCTGTCCGTGGCCCCCTTCGTTTCCCACTCGCCCCCCGTAACGGGGGGCTCCCCTCTGGCCACCCAGGTCACCGAACTCCTGTCTTTGGGGGTTATAACATATTTCCCGTCGTCCGAGCCGTGCTTCCTCTCGCCGGTTTTTACGGTGCCCAAGCCCGATGGCGAGGCCCGCTTTATTTTAAATCTGAAAGGCCTCAATCGTTTTCTCCGGCCTCCCCATTTTAAGCTGGAGGACCACCGGGTGCTTCTGCACCTTCTAGAGCCGGACATGTTCGCCGTCATCATAGATTTTTCCAAGGCTTTTTATTTGGTCCCCGTTCATCCGGCCGATCGACGGTTCTTAGTTTTCCGCTTTAGCGGTCGTTTATATTCAATGACATGCCTTCCGATGGGTCTTTCTACGGCCCCCTACGTATTCCATAAGTTAATGAGGCCCGTCGTGGCGCACTTGCGCGCTCAAGGGATTTCTATTGTTAATTACCTTGACGATTCTGTGCTGTTAGCGCGCTCCTCTTTAGCTTGTTCACGTGATCGAGACGTGGCTCTAAAGCTCTTCCGGAGCCTCGGGCTGATCGTCAACGTCAGTAAAAGTCGGCTAGTGCCCTCCACCGATTTTACCTTTTTAGGGTTCTCTTTCTCCTCCGGCCCGATGACCATTGGCCTTCCCGCCCCCAAGCGGGCGAGTGTTTCAGCGCTCGCCTCCAAGTGGGTGCAGAGGCGGAGGGGCTCTATCCGCGCGCTCTCGGTCCTCATCGGCAAGTTGGTCGCCGTGCTTCCCGCGGTCCGATACGGCCACACCCATCTTCGTCTACTCGAGCGGGAGCGGTTTTTGTCCCTCCAGCTTTTTCCCGATGACTACGAGGCTAATCTCGTGCTTTCGAGTGACGCGGTCGTGGACCTCGAGTGGTGGGTTTCTGCCCTCCGAGGTCCCCCGGTCCCTATTCTCTCCGATACTTATGATCACATAATTTTTTCCGACGCCTCCCTGACGGGATGGGGCGGTTACTCCCACCCCCACACGGCCCACGGGTGGTGGTCTGGCACGGAAAAAACGGACCACATTAACCTCTTAGAGCTGAAGGCGGCTTTTCATGCGCTACAGGCCTTTGCCAGTGCTTGGAGCTCGTCTTCTATCTTGCTCCGTCTGGACAACACCACGGCCATCGCCGTTGTCAACAAGGGGGGAGTGTCCGATTCCCCCGTTTTCAAGCGATTGCCAGACTAATATGGGATTTTTGCGAGCAGCGCAACCTCTTTCTGTTTGCCTCCTATGTCCACACGGCGGATAATTACGTTGCCGACCGTGAATCCCGTCGTCCCCTTGACACTGAAGAGTGGGGTTTAAATCCAAAATTTTTTCGTACCGCTGTGCAGCGGTTTGGAACCCCTGATATTGACCTCTTTGCCTCCTCAGCGCTCCACCTCTGTGACGTCTTTTTCTCATGGTTCCCTGACGACGGGGCGGCGGGAGTGGATGCGTTTACCTTTGACTGGTCACAGTATTTTTTTTACGCTTTCCCTCCCTTTTCCCTCATTCCTAGGGTGCTCCACAAGATGAGGTCGGACGGGGCCACGGGCATTCTAGTGCTCCCACTTTGGCCGTCACAGCCGTGGTTTCCACTTAGCCTAAGCATGCGTATCTCTGATGTTATAACACTCGGGCCCGATGTTAATCTCCTTTTTTCACCTTTCAGCAGCCGCCCCCATCCGTCTGCCAACAGCCTCCGCTTGACTCTGGCGATTTACTCCGGCGATGTTTCGCGGCCAGGGGTTATCCGACGGAGGTCGTCCTCACACTTCTCGACTCCCTAGCGGAGAGTACCCGTCACCAATATCACTCGGCCCTTACGAAGTGGCTTTCGTTCACGGCTGACAGATCCTGGAACCCGACGGTCGTCACGCCGTTCTCGCTCTTATCTTTTCTTCGGCGTATTCTTGATTCCACGGGGGTGGGGTATAGTTCCCTCAATACTTACAGGTCGGCAGTTTCCCTTCTGTCACAGTCCGAGGTGGGGGCCCACCCGGACGTGCGCCGTTTTATGAAAGCGGCCTTCCGCCGCAGGCCGTCTTCGGCAAAATATCGGACCTCCTGGGATCCAGCAGTGGTCCTTACTTTCCTCTCGGCCGCCACGGACAGCCGGCGCTCGTTCTTAACCAAGAAGCTGGCCACGCTGTTGCTGTTAGCCTCCGGGCAGCGCCTCCAGACAATTGCTGCCGTTAAACGGCAGCATATCGTCTTCTCAGAGCGGGGGTGCACTATTTTCGTCCCGGCCTTCCTCAAAACTACTAGACGGTCGGCTCCTGCCCCGGCCATTGTTCTTCCCTTCCTTCCTCAGGATCCGGCCCTTTGCGTGCCCTCCTGCCTTCGGGCCTATTTGGCCTGCACGCAGGACACCCGTCACGACTCACTCCTCCTGACCACTACCCGTCCTTTTTCGCCGGCCTCAACGGCCACCATTAGTCGATGGGTGAAGTCTATTATGGCCGGGGCGGGGGTCGACACGTCCATTTTTTCGGCTCACTCCACTCGTCACGCCTCCGTATCGGCGGCGGCGCGTGGAGGCGTTCCGTTGGATGCCATTTTCCAGGCGGCCGGTTGGTCACCTCGTTCACATATGTTTGCGCAAGTTTATAATCGGCCACTTTCGTTTCAGGAGGACTTCGCAGATGCGGTGGTTCGGCGGCACCTCATCGACTCGCCCTCCGGCCTCTGATTTGTTCAGTTTCATTTTTAACGTCAACTTTCCATTTCAACTGCAATTCCGTTTCAACAATTTTTCAATTTCACTCCTATTTCCAAATTCACTTCAATTTCAGTTTTCAGCGCATTGCGCATACACGTAATTCTGTCTCAATTCCGTCATTGTACTTTCCGTAAGTCGGCGGATACGACCGCGGTTGCGTCAGAAGCATTTTAATGTATTTCTTGCGCATACACGTAATTCTGTCTTAATTCCGTCTTTGTACTTTCCGTCAGTTGGCGGGTACGACCGCTTTGGCATCAAAACCATTCATTATATATGTTTCTTCCACATCAAGTATATTTCTTTTTCTTCCTGCGTAGCTATTGCAACGGCCCTTCCTGCACATCTGAAGGCCGTTTTGCTTTATGCCAACCCCATATAGCCTTTTTGTGCTCCGTTATTTCGGGCTCCGCCCGCCCCCTTTTTTTTCCCCTCAGTGGACTCAGTCTTTCAACAGCTGCCAGTGATGACCACTCTCCGAGATACCGAAATATAATTACACGATCAGCCCACCTGCTGGGCAGGCTGATCTAGATTATATTAGGTATTAGAGGGGAGTGGTCACTCATGTCCCACCCGACGGCCCCACCCGGGACGTCCACCGATCTCTTTCAAGTAATGGCGGGCACGGCCCAGGTGATCAGGGAGCTGGGAGCAGGCAGGGTTGCCAACCCCAGCTCTGATCCCGCGTTTTTTCAAATTAAGCGACCTTAAGGTCGCCCCCCTCTTTGAAACGTTGTACCTAGCGACCCCAAAGGGTTATGCTGCCAGTGATGACCACTCTCCTCTAATACCTAATATAATCTAGATCAGCCTGCCCAGCAGGTGGGCTGATGGTGTAATTATTCCTAATAATAGCAGCTCGTCAGATGCGTCGCGAGATAAATTGAAATGCTCTTGGGACCCATAACATCTTCCGGTGGGTGCAATCGTTCTGGGACCCATTTCCTTGAATTCAGCGTCCAAAATTTAGTGGAAAATGACACCTTACACGCCTAGGTTGCCAAAAATCACGGATACCCCACTTTCAAAATGGGGTGGTAGGTACACCATTTTGACCCAAAAGCATATCCGGTGGGCTCCAATCAATCTGGGACCCTTCCCATTGCATTCATTGTCCAATGTATGTGGAGAAAGATACCTCGACATTCCTAGATATTAGGATAGTGAAAAATATTACCCTACACCCAACTTTTCAGGCTGATCGTACCAAATTTGAGGAGAATATGGGTCAACATGTGTTTTTTTGTAAAATTGATTTCGGAGATTTTTGCGATTTAGTTGTGTGGGGTATCATTTTCGACTATATTTCGGATGCTGAATCCATTGTGATGGGTCCCGGAACGATTGGCACCCTCTGGATGAGGTTATGGGTTAAAAAAAGGTATCTACTACCCGTTTTGAATGTGTGTTTTCAAGACTTCTGGTGCCCAGGCGTGTGGGGTATTATTTCCCACTGAATTATGGACCCTGAATCCATTGGAATAGGTCCGGGACCCGCCAAACTGTTTCCCCCATGTTGAAGAAATGAGTCTCCATGCGCCTGGTCCGAGGAATAACCAACCCCTGTGAAAGAATTTGCAGCGTTTTTTAATTCTGAAATTATGGTCAAAGACCTGTTTCTTGGTCCTAGTTCTAGCTCCAGTTGGTTTTGAGGAACGTTTTAGCCTGATCGGACCAAATTTGGAAAGCGCAAGGGTGAAAATGTGAACTAATGTTCCCATTATGGTGATTATATGCAAATGCAAACCGAAATAAAGGTCCCTAATAAGTTTTATCGCATAGTTACAAATTTGGATGTTGTCAATAAATGTAGTTTTAAACACAAAAACATGGATATGGTTAAGAAGAAATGAATCAAGCTTTAGCTTTCACACATACTCCGACTAGTAGTCCTTAGTTTCATACTAGTCAGTATAAATCTGTTAATTGAGTACACAAATTGTTTCAAATCCCTCCGGATTTTCTTCTACCCCCTTCCCTCTCGTTGTCAGGCCAGACTATATCCTGTGAAAAGGATAAATCGACCGAAAGTGGAAGGGGTGGAAAAGGGAAGCCTGTGCTCGGGCGATAGACTTATTGCGATGCGTACTCCGCTTCAACCACCTCCGGCAGATCGGAAAGCGAACTATTGTTGTCGCACTGGGATCCACAAGTGGAACCAGCGAAAGACCCTTTTTCAGAAATAAAGGTAAAACCCGCGGCAGGGCGTTAAAGGCAAAGAGCTTAGAGAAAAAAAAAATCTGCGAATTCTCACACACGGGTTGGTTATTCCTCGGACCATGCGCATGGAGACTGATTTCTTCAGAGAAAATGGGTAAAACAGTGAATGTGGCGGGTCCCGGACCCATTCCAATCAATTGAGGGTCCAAAATTTAGTGGAAAATGATACCCCACACGCCTAGGTAGCAGAAATGTCGAAACCACATATTCAAAATGGGTAATAGATACCCATCTTTACCCATAACCTCTTCCAATGGGTGTCAATCGTTCTGGGACCCATTACATCGGATTCAGCGTCGATAATTTAGTGAAAAATGTTACCCCACACACCAAGATTCCAAAAATCTCGAAAATCCATGTTTCCAAACACACATTTTGACCCCTACCCTACCCAAATTTGGTCCGATCGGGCTAAAAAGTTTCGAGGACCGACCAAGGCCGGGAACAGACCCCTGACCTAAATTTCAGATTTTTAGAACATTTTCTACTTCCGAAAATGGCGCGGACGGCGGACGGCGGACCCTGCCAGTCTCTGGGGAGGCAGCATATTGGTTAGGTTTGGTTATTTCTGTGCCTGGCGCAGGGGCCTTATTTATTGATTTTAATTTTATTTATTTATTTATTTATTTTTTTCCTGGGCTGTCGGCTCTTCTGGGCTAGTAACACCCTGCAGTACGGGAAACCCTTAAGACGGGAACCAGGAGGGCCACTTTAGGAAGGGTGGGCTCGGCTGGCTGGCGGGGATTTATCCCCCTCCCTACCGGCCAGGTGGTGGGTGTGCTCAGGGTTGGTCTAGACCTAAGCCTTTGGGGAAGGAGGAATAACAAGTACTCTCTTCCCCCCCTAGTCTTTTAAATAAAATGTGATATGCGCCTGTGATAATTTTTTTTTAGGCTAGGCATAGTTAAATTTAGGTTTTTATCCAGGCAGGGAAGGAATATCCTAGTACTCGCCCTACCTACAGCGTTTTAGCAAAGGACTCCTTCGCAGGACTGTGGAGCACAAAGAAAAGGGTAAAGAATAAACTGGAGTGGAGGACACAGGTGGGGTGTTTTCTTATTTAGGTACCCCTACAAAATGCCTGTACGTTCAGTGAAGCCCAGTAATGTGGCGAGTAAGTGCCGCCACCACCACATTAAGCACTAAGTCCCAACAGCTCCACAGCCACCCTAAAGCTCATTACATGCCAATGATGGAAGACCGCAAGCACAAGAAGAGGCGCGTTAGTACGGAGGCCTAGCAGAGCAAAAGATTGAACTAAAAGGCCCCTTGGAAAACCCGGCACCTCCACGAGATCCACCCTGGGCTGCCACAGGCAGGCGGACGCCGGAAGAGGGTGGGGTGCCTGATATACGGGGAAGCCATAGAGCCATAGAGCGGGGCTCCCAGATGATCTAGCGCAAAGAAAAGAAAAAGGGAAAACACGACTGGGATAGACTGTAATGGGCCACATGACCTCAGGAACAGTCTAGCGCAGGTATATCAGGACGGGCATTTGCCAATTTTGATCTAGACACCTTGAAACGTCAAGAATAAAAATTTTGAGCCGAATCGGAAAGGTTGACCTGAAAACATAGGATGATTATTCAAGGAATAACCAACCAAAAGGAACACTCCCCTATAACAGGTACAGGACTGCAAATCCGTCGTTATCATCCCAACACTTGCCTGTATTTACAGGGGGTTTAGTCTCTTAAATACCCGTTAAAACCCCATGAGTCATTTGTGCGGAATATTTCCATCCAATAAAGTCTTCTCATGGTCTAAATAGATTTTTCATTGTTTTCGTGGGACTCTATAATATAATAGATTCAGTGATTTCAGCGAGAATCGTATGTGCACTTCATTCCCTAAAAACAACCGTTTCTCTGCATGTTGCATAAAATACAATGATTTGAATTTAGACAGTAAACAGTACAGTAAATAAACTATTACTTATTAGGGACCTTTATTTCGGTTTGCATTTGCATATAATCACCATAGTGGGAACATTAGTTCACATTTTCACCCTTGCGCTTTTCAAATTTGGTCCGATCAGGCTGAAACGTTCCTCAAAACCAACTAGAGCTAGAACCAGGATCAAGATACATGTCTTTGACCATAATTTCAGAATTAAAAAACACTGCAAATTCTTTCACACAGGTTGGTTATTCCTCTGACCAGCAGCATGGAGACTCATTACTATTAATTTTTGGGGTTGCGTAACCGGTAGTGCGCAATCAAAAGAAATTGTTTGAGGTGTCAACTTTCCATGAATTTTCGAGGTTGCATCCAAATCTGCAATGATATAAATTGGGGTTCCCATTTAGAATAATAAATTTAGTATCAATTGCGCATGGTTGAGCGGAAATGTGATACCTTTTTGAAATCCCTTAAAAAAAAAAATAATAATAATAAAAAAAAATAAAATAAAAAATAAATAAATAAATAAATATTTTGTTGTTTACTCCGATTTGGACGATTTTAGAAAGGGGAAGGGGGCAACTCGTAGGACCGTGTATATTACTCAAACAAGAGCGATTATTGTTATATTGAAGACATAATGCCCTTCTCTCCCATTCAACGAGCATTGTAAATATCTGGGGGTTACTATTGATAATAATTTGAAATTTGACGAGCATATTGATTCTTTAATCTCTAGACTGCGGAAATTATTTTACGTTTTTAAGGAGACTGTTAGTTTCTTGTCCCGAAAACATATAAGAACAATTTATTTTGGCTTAGCATTCTCCATCATCAAGTATGGCATCATTCTATGGGGTAGTGCAAATAAAACTCTAATTAAAAAGGTGCAAACAGTTCAAAACCGTATTTTGAAAATTATATTAAATAAAAATATGAGGTACCCAACGTCCCAACTATAAAAACAGCTTGATTTAAAAAACATCACTCAAATATTTTTAATTCAATCATGCATACATTTATTTCGTTCTGGGATCAAAAGTGAGCATGTTTCAGTTGCTTCTAGCAGTCGAAACTTTACTTCGTCGGGTATAATGTTGCCAAGAGCTAACACTGAATTCTACAAAACGAATTCATACGTCAAAGCTCTTGGATTTCTGTATGAAAAAGGTATTAATGTTTTTCTTTTTGACAGCTTGGGTTCTTTTAAGAAAAAATTAAGCTCTAGCTTATAGCTCACTGGCTTTCATGATGGTTTTTCCTTTCTCTTTCTTTTTATATTCTTTATTTTATAATTTTTTGGTTCATTAGATAGTTATGTTTATGTTTATTCTTCCATTTTGGCACACAGTTCACCATTTTGTGCTTTGCATTTTTTCTGATTGTCTGAACTCCGCCGAAGAGCACAAGTTTTTTTTTTTAAACTTATTCTTCGGTGGGCAACGGTATTTATTTGAGTTATGTTGGATTTTCAAATTTGTATAGTTTTGTCTTTTTTGTTTCCTTTTGGTTTGTAGTGAATTTTATGTTGTTGCCAATAAATGAATATTTGATTTGTTTTGATTTGATAATAGGTGAGTTTTCCATATCCAAACGGATAATTTGACCTCCTCAACATTCCTTTTCACTTTCCGTTAGTTTAGGGTGGTCGATGTTCCTCTCTGACCAGGCTAAATGGAAATTAATACCCCTTCGTGCCGACCAACGAACGCCCCTAGCAGTTCAACTAATCACCCAATCCCGAGCGGAGCTTCTTAGTTGTGCTCAGTAATCCTAAGTAAGCAACGAATAATTTGGTTAATCTGTTGGGGAGACCCTTCGGTAAAGCAAAAGTGGTTTTTTCTTTAAATTTGAGAAATTTGTTTATTGACTAGAAGCTATTTACAAATTTTAGGGGTAGGCGTCAGAATTATTTGAAAACTTTTTTTCGATATTATCTGGTATCCACTAAATTTTGGACGCTGGATCCAATAAAATGGGTCCCGGAACGATTGGCGCCCAACGGAAGAGGTTATGAGTCAAAGTATCCATCTACCCATTTCGAATGTTTTATCAAGATCAAGGAAAATCTTGATCGTTGATCAAAAAGTTGCTCCTAGGCGATAGAACTATCTAGAAAATGCTGCAAATAACATTCTTTTTCGATAATTTTTTTTAAAAATTGGCCTAATTTCTCTGATGCACTGATGTTAGATGCATGGTGCACACTGGAGAAACGCGTTTCGTGAAACGTGAAACAAAAGCTGCTCGCAACATGAAATTACGCAGGGTTGTGCACGCTGCATTTCAAGAAACTCCAATTTCATCAGTTTCATGAAACTCGAATAATCGGTTTCCTCTAGCTTCAATTTCACGTTTCAGGTCGGTATTCGGTTTAAAATGTGTTTTTCGAAAATGAATTTTCGAGATTGTCGGCGATCAAGGCGTGTGGGGTATTATGTATACAAGTATACATATGTATTCTTAAGTATATATTAAGTATACTCTCTAATTCTCTAAAAGCGGATTCAATTTGCAATTACCTTCAGAATTAGTCTTTACTGGCATCCTTTATGCTCGCTGGGGTAAAATGCGGAGCAGCCTCTGCGCACCAAAAATGCCTCCGCAGCGTCACTCTCAGGGTGCTTAAAAAAGCATAAGTAGTAATCCGGGGGTAGCAACATCAAATAACCGTAATTATGAACGCCAATGGGACTTCGCATGGCCGGTTCCCCACAGGTCGGCGCCGGCAAGCAGCCTATAATTCCCCCCACAATGACGCCGACTAAAGCTCCACATTTAACCCCAGCGTCCCTCCGCATGGTGGAGTATGTCCCGCTAATCCCCCTCTCCAGAGACCAGTTATCCATTAAGCAACCTTTGTTTCCCACATTCGAGGAATAACCAACCCGTGTGTAAGAATTTGCAGATTTTTTTTCGAGATCTTTGGTACCTAGGCATATAGGGTGTCATTTTCCACCAAATTTTGGACGCTAAATCGATTGGAGTGAGTCCCCATACTCCAAGAGTGAGGAATATTCAACCCCAGTGAAAGGATTTGCAGGGTTTTTAACAAGTACTAATCCTACGTACTTGAAATTATTGTGTTCTCGTATGTATTCATTTCCAAACCGGTACCTCCTGACCACCCTTTTCCGTTTCAGGGAAAACGTAACAAACTACGGTTTAAGGGATTTATCATTGTGTTTGTCTCATTTATAAATTCTGGGACCTGATAAAGGCGGTGCCATCTGCAAATTGCGCCACCATATTGTAACGATTCATGTTCTTTGTAAATAATTTATTACAATTTTTTACTCAAATACACTGTCCTCATTCACATACTTACACAATCACAAGGCACAATACACGGCTGTAATGCAGTTGTCGCACTAATTTATAACAGGGCACAATTTATAACATGAAGCATCTATATTTGGACTGCTCTCTGTAGCGTTCCTCGGTCCCTTTTTATGCTTGCTCCTTTGGCCAAGAACTTTCCCGAGTCTTCCCTGGTTCTGGGAACTTCCCTGGTTGTCTCCAGCAAACGGGAAGGTTCCAGCCTATTCGATATGATGCACCAATGTTCCAGAGTGACCCTTAGCCCTCCACATGCCAATGACCTTGTAATGCTGGTTGTCCAGGAGACTGGTGCAGGTGTAATCTCGCAACAATATAGTTTCCACCTACAGGGTATATTGTATAGGAGATTTAGGTATGGTCCCAAAACACTCCACTGCAGCACTTCAGCCAATATAGACCTGACTGAAGAACACACATTGCCAAAGATTTTGGGGTATGAGTTACAAGCATTTGAAAAAAGATGAAGGACGTCCAAAAGTAGGTACACAGTAACTTTTCGCAGGTTAAATGAGGTATTTTAGGTCTATCCAAGTGGATCCGTCGAATGTTGATGAAATTCCAAGATTGCTCCTCGTGAGAGCCTTTAAAACTATTTAATTTTCTCGTCTGCTCGTTGAGCAGTAAACAGGGAATGGTCGTTTTTACAACTAGCTACCGAGTTATAGAAGACCGAAGCCCTCTAAATGATACATCCCACGAAAGAGGCTATAAAACTAACGTCGGTCTATTATTTAAGGGTTGAGTTAGCGCAATTTTATACCTAAAATTTCTCAGGGTCCCCCCAAGACGTTTGAATTGATATTTTACGGCGTATATTCCCCCCTCATGAGGCAGTATGTTGGAAGAAATAAAAACAAAATTAAATCATTCATGGGCTGATATCTTGCATTGCTTGTGGGAGACATACCTGTCTTCTCCAAGTTATGACGTGATAAATAGTGATTCAATTTTTCAATTTTTAAAAAGTTTTGATTCAATTCTAAAACGCAAAAAGGATGTAGCATAAAAATTAACGCACTGCTGTTGTAGCGACAATAAAATTGGAAACTTCGTGTAGAAAAAATAAAGGATAAAATAAAATGAATCAAGAGTTTGGGGGAAAACAGTAAGTGAGGAGTGTCCCGGACTCATATCAATCGATTCAGGGTCCAAAATTTAGTGGAAAATGACACCCCACACGCCTAGGTACCAGAAATCTCGAAAACACATATTCAAAATGGGTAGATGGATACACATTTTGACCCATAAATTCTTCTAATGGGCGCCAATCGTTCTGGGACCCACTTCATTGGATTCAGTGTCCAAAATTTAGTGGAAAATGATACCCCACTCGCCTAGATCGCCAAAAATCTCAAAAATCCATTTTTCGAAATACACATTTTGATGGACCTACTCCCCACATTTGGTCCGGTCGGGCTGAAATGTTTCGAGGACCAAATAGAGCCAGAGACAAGTGACCCTGACTCAAATTTCGGATTTTTTAAAAAAAAATCTACTACCGAAATACACGAATTTTGTTCATTATTCTGCAAAATCAATGCGAAACAAGGGTCAAACCAAGAAATGGATAGCATCTTGTGAATCATATGCCAAAATTCATGTTGAGTCTGGCAGCATGATTTTCGAAAATTGGCCCAGTATTGATGAGTTTGCCTTTGTATGTATCATTACAACATGGAAAAGTGGACAAAATGGTTTTTTGAATAAAAACTATTCATCTTGACTAACAGGTCCTTTCAGTTGTGTGGCCAAGCTTGTTGGGGCCGCCATTTTGAAACAGCCGCCATCTTGGAACAGCCGCCATCTTGGATTTTCATCCAATGTGATATTTATGGAATTGATGAGGGGAAAAAAACCCCTACATGATCTCCCATGAAGAATTCTTACCTCAGCAGCGATATAAGCGGGAATGACGCTGAGTAACAGCTGTTCCTGTTGCTCTTTTTCACATTCCAACTTGACTCTCGACTCAATGCAGACCCTCGTCCCTGCGAAAGCTTCTCGATGAGCACATTCGGTCATTTTGCAGTAGTAAACTCCGAGGCCCACACCAGCAAGAAGAAATAGGAGGTCCGCCAGCGCCTGACAAATGGGAAATGTGCAAGTTTTAAAAATATATTTTCATCAATTTTTATTATTGAAGAACCGAGTCAACGAATAATTCACTCACTTCGCAAAGGACAAAGACTTCCGAGTGCATCATTGCAATGTTGGCCGTCATAAACGTGAAAGCCAGTGCCAAGGAAGTGGTGAGAGAGAATGGAAGACACGTGGACAACGCTATCAGCGCAGCGAACAGCCACGTGGGGGTGAAAACTGCTGGCATCAGCGCGCATACGGTCATTGAAGTTGAAGCGAATTTCAACGGCCCCTGTCAACCAAAATTTAGAAATATTGGAATGAGTACTTATAATAACCAAGTATTAAGCACAACGCAACGAAGTAGGCCTAAGACAGAAGGATAAGTGATAATTTAGGGAGATTTCTATTATTTGTAACCATTAAAAAGCAGCTAGTGTAACATGGCCGTTCTGATTCTTCTTCTTCGCTACAATTCATTATCGAATATGTATACAACTTTTCACAAAATACTTTGTGTATTGCACATTACTCATGCTGGACTCGCCTGCTGCGCTCTCACACGTCTGGAGAATGAAGTAAAAATGCTGCAAATTCTTTTACAGGGTTGGTTATTCCAAAGAGCATAGGAAAATAGTGAGTGTGGAGTGTCTAGGAGTCATTCCGATTGACACAGCGTCTAAAATTTATTGGAAAATGATTCCCCACGCGCCTAGGTACTCAAAAAACCCGAAATCCCTCTTTCGAAATAGATGAGTATTATTTAGTATATATTTAGTTTATTATAGTATTATTTGCCAGACTAATTGGGATTTTTGCGAGCAGCGCAACCTCTTTCTGTTTGCCTCCAATGTCCACACGGCGGATAATTACGTTGCCGACCGTGAATCCCGTCGTCCCCTTGACACTGAAGAGTGGGATTTAAATCCAAAATTTTTTCGTACCGCTGTGCAGCGGTTTGGAACCCCTGATATTGACCTCTTTGCCTCCTCAGCGCTCCACCTGTGACGTCTTTTTCTCATGGTTCCCTGACGACGGGGCGGCGGGAGTGGATGCGTTTACCTTTGACTTGGTCACAGTATTTTTTTTTTACGCTTTCCCTCGCTTTTCCCTCATTCCTAGGGTGCTCCACAAGATGAGGTCGGACGGGGCCACGGGCATCCTAGCGCTCCCACTTTGGCCGTCACAGCCGTGGTTTCCACTTAGCCTAAGCATGCGTATCTCTGATGTTATAACACTCGAGCCCGATGTTAATCTCGTTTTTTCACCTTTCAGCAGCCGCCCCCATCCGTCTGCCAACAGCCTCCGCTTGGCTCTGGCGATTTACTCCGGCGATGTTTCGCGGCCAGGGGTTATCCGACGGAGGTCGTCCTCTCACTCCTCGACTCCCTAGCGGTGAGTATCCGTCGCCAGTATCACTCGGCCCTTACGAAGTGGCTTTCGTTCACGGCTGACAGATCCTGGAACCCGACGGTCGTCACGCCTTTATCGCTCTTATCTTTTCTTCAGCATATTCTTGTTTCCACGGGGGTGGGTGTTGGTGGTTCACCGTTTTGTGCACAAATCCCAGCCCGATTTTGGACAACGAAAAAAGGGGGGGCACTATCCATTACGATTTTTTCTTCTTTTCACCAACATTATGGCACATCATTTCACTTGACACTACATTTCTGGATTTGAGATTAGCAGATTGCATTGTCAACTTTGACCTGTGTTCCGATCGCAGATGGAAGGACAGAGCTCGACGGGACCCTCAGAACGCACACCGAACTGGCACCTTAAATTCAATGTTATTACACTGAAAAGGTATTAGAGGTGTCGAAAGGTTTGTTGGTATAATACTTAATAATGAAAGAAATTATTGATATACCACCCGTTGACTGTTGTTATTGTTGTGAAAATACTCAATACAAGAATCGATATTTGAATGATATCGATTGTTATGACTCGATGTATTTCCTCAAAAGAGGCCCAGATCACTCTCTTCGTTCTGCATTCATTTCCTACCAAAATGTATTGAATGATATTTTACTTTAATGTCTCTTTTTTGTATCCATTATCTGAATTGATAATATGCATCAGGATGTCAAAAGTAGAGTGAAATGTTTTCGCTCTTATAGCTTCATTTAGAAGGCTGTGGATAAGATTTGCACAGTCATCCTGCCCCACTCTTCAGTGCAGTTGTATTCCAACGCCCTTGCCGTCTATGCCTCTAACGCATCTCACGAATCTTACTTAGCCTCTGTCTCTTTCTCTGATCAAGTGTCTTCTTATTAATCATTAAAACGTGTCTTAAGAACTCTGAAGTGTTTTTCTTCAACTACTACCAAGGGTGAGTCGATTACAATAATAATGATTTCAAAATAAGTTTCTGAGCTATCGATCCAAGAAGCACCTGTAGGCGATTGACTTTTGAATTAATAATTGTGTATCGCATCTTGTCCTTTAGGAAAACTTTTATTCATTATGATTTGTGCTGCGCTAGTGGAAAATAGTAGTAGAGATTTGGAATGATTCTAACACCACCTGTAAGTGAACTGATTATTAGTTGGCCACAGTGTGAATCTGTGAATACTCGTAACTCGATCGTGTCAATATGACGAAGGTATTGTTTCCTATCGAGTTTGGATCCTCTGACGTCATCTACATTGAAAGCATTGCCTCGAAGTGCGTCGAGTTACTCGGAAAGCTTTCGAACTTGGTCGCGCCAAATGTTCGATACTCCCGTTACTAACGGAAGTGCGACCGCCAAACCTCGTCAATAAGCTCGACATCAAGTGTGGACGAAACACTACATCTTGAGGGAAAACCAAACTTAAACTTGTCGAGGGGTGGAAAGTTGCGTTATGAGATAGGCACTCCACCTGCTCTCAAGGCATTACCGGCACAGTTTTCGACATCGACGACAGACACGACTGAGGGGAACCCCATTTGTTAAATTGGAAACAATCACTAGTGGTAACTTTATACGAAGTTGGTCTCCAACTTTCTGGTCGGGTGATTTCACGGAACCAAGAAAGTCCATTATCACTGTGGCTGTCGTATTTGACTTCGAGTGCGACTTTTTACTCTCTGGTCCATTAATTCACTTGCTGAGCAGTTTTCAACAAACCTCGATTTTCTGTTTAAAGACTGATTTAACGAAAGTTTTACTGAGAGAGGGGGTCGTGCTTCAACAGAAACGAAACCTAACAGAAAACATTCAGTGGGGGTGTCAGGAGGGACACACAATTCTCACTCATCTAGGGGAAGATCACCCCTTACAGGGTCTGCAACGTTTTCTGGAGAAAACCACCTCTTACCCACACAATTCTCACCCATCTAGGGGAAGATCACCCCTTACAGGGGTTGCAACGTTTACTAAAGAAAACCACCTCTTACCCACACAATTCTCACCCATCTAGGGGAAGAACACCCCTTACAGGGGCTGCAACGTTTACTAAAGAAAACCACCTCTTACCCACACAATTCTCACCCATCTAGGGGAAGATCACCCCTTACAGGGGCTGCAACGTTTACTAAAGAAAACCACCTCTTACCCACACAATTCTCACCCATCTAGGGGAAAATCGCCCCTTACAGGGGCTGCAACGTTTTCTGGAGGAAACCACCTCTTACCCACACAATTCTCACCCATCTAGGGGAAGATCACCCCTTACAGGGGCTGCAACGTTTACTAAAGAAAACCACCTCTTACCCAAACAATTCTCACCCATCTAGGGGAAGATCACCCCTTACAGGGGCTGCAACGTTTACTAAAGGAAACCACCTCTTACCCCACACAATTCTCACCCATCTAGGGGAAGATCACCCCTTACAGGGGCTGCAACGTTTACTAAAGGAAACCACCTCTTACCCACCCAATTCTCACCCATCTAGGGGAAGATCACCCCTTACAGGGGCTGCAACGTTTACTAAAGAAAACCACCTCTTACCCAAACAATTCTCACCCATCTAGGGGAAGATCACCCCTTACAGGGGCTGCAACGTTTACCGGAGAAAACCACCTCTTACCCACACAATTTCACGAGTACATAGGATTAATTTTGGTTAACTATTCCTTGAATCATCAACCGATGTTGTCATGCCAGAGGTAATCACTCCAATTTGCACTCAAATTCGAGTCCTTGGTTTCTATACTGTCTCGATAAGACCTTGGACCAGGAGCATGGAAACTCGTTTCAATCAATTCTGGGTCCTAAAATTTAGTGGAAAATGATACCCCACAGGCCTAAATCGTCGAAAATATCGAACATGGGGAAAATGGGGAAGCAGTGGGTGTGGCGTGTTTCAGGACCTATCAATCCTCAAACTATTAGACAATATACCTGAAGAATTGATGACAATCTATATATCATCCTATAGGGCTTTGGAGACCAGTTGCCAATACGAGGGTGCCTGATGATGCCAGGCCTGGCCCTGGAGAAACGTCTCAAATGATATGAAAGATGTGAATAAGAAGAACTGGCGACCTGTTTAAAAACAACCCTTACCAACATATGAAGTAATAGAACGCCAACTCAACACAACTGAAATCATTTCAATCGCTTGGTATCTACCCATTTTGACTCATACCCACCTCCGAAACCCGTCTTAATAGATTCAGAGCCCAAAAATGTAGTGGGAAATGATAATTCGAGTTCCAAAAAATAAAGTTGGTCCCCAAATTTGGTCCGATTTGACTGAAATGTTTTCAAATTTTTTGAAAATATATTTTCGATATATTACCATTATTTCACCTAAAGTTTTGACACTGTATCGATTGGGATGGGTCAAAATCAACTCAAACCAACCCATTGAAATGAGTCCTGGACACTCCACACTCACTGTTTTCCCCATGTTCTCGCTCCAAGGAATAATTTACCATTGTGGAAGCGTTCTCATAGGTTTTTCCTGTCTGTTCGACGTCCACTCTCTTGGTTCAATATTCGTTCTTCTATCGATTCGTTTCTTTACCTGGGTGCAAATATATTTTGCAAAAGCTCTGCGGTGAGAAACCTCGTTTATTTATTCTCAATCCGACTCTATTCACACGAGACAAGCTGGCCAAAACAAACGAACATCAACTTGACGGAAATATTAATTTGCATCCCCTCTCCCGTCTGTAGGACTAGAAAGATGTGTTGTCCCAGAGACTGTTGAATGCAAACGATAATAGCTTCGAACTTGAATAAACCTGGCACCAAGGAACATCATTCTTCAGCAATAGACCTGCACTTGAAAAAAATCCCAAGTGCACTTGAGCTCCTGTCGGGACAAATCTCAGGGAAGGATTGAAATGCGCTCTGAGATAGATTTTATTCAATAGAGGCCCTTTCCGATTGATTTGCATCCGACAAGCATACGCGCAAGTTTTCTAAATCCATTTATGCATCTCTATTTCCGCAGCGGATTCATTCGGAGTGGGGGTAGGGTGGATAAAAACCAAGATTTGTGCTATATGATTACCTAAAAATAACATGTACAGCACCATATGTAACCTAATAGCAATTATTCATCGATACATATCAAATGTTAGGGGAATTCAAGACAAGATTTGTAAGATTTGTTGAAGCCTCATCGTATTTCGATTCACTCCTCAGTAAGATAGAATTATTCTTTCGTTATAAATTTGTAAGGCAGGTCTCCTGTTATCTTATATCCCATGAAATCAATTGAGCTCGAACGAATTCACGGATAATTTATTAGAACACGAGGACATTACTCATGTATTTACAGCCGTACAGTCCATGCTCTATCAGGACGGCTTAATCAGACGTAGGTGAACAAAACCTGATGCAGGATTTTATTAACACCTAACGAAAACAACAAAGCTCCACACAGTTCCAGTCTGGGAATCGTGGTGGATGACAAAGGCACCAAACATTAGTTACTGATGATGACTTAACTGTCGAAATTGATTTAACGAGTGTTCTCATCACTTTACGTGGAAATAGACTCATCTCCAAACATTATTCACTAATCAAATTTCAATCCTCCAAAATTGTTTCAATTCAATTTAGATAGATATTAGAACTATTATGTTGAAGTTGATGTTGAAGTTGATGTTGAAGTTGAAGTTGATGTTAAAGTTGAAGTTGATGTTGAAGTTGAAGTTGATGTTAAAGTTAAAGTTGAAGTTGATGTTGATGTTGAAGGTGATGTTGAAGTTGGTGTTGTTGTGTCGATTTAACGAGTGTTCTCATTGTGTGTCTCATTCCACACTCTATGTGGAAATAGACTCTCATCCCCAAACATCATTCACAAATCAAATTTCAATCCTCCAAAATGATGCTTCAATACAATTTAGATAAATATTAGAACTATTATGTTGATGTTGAAGTTGAAGTTGATGTTAAAGTTGAAGTTGATGTTAATGTTAATGTTGAAGTTGATGTTACAGTTGAAGTTGAGGTTGAGGTTGATGTTGAAGTGGATGTTACAGTTGAAGTTGAAGTTGATGTTAAAGTTGAAGTTGATGTTAATGTTGAAGTTGATGTTACAGTTGAAGTTGAAGTTGATGTTAAAGTTGAAGTTGATGTTAATGTTGAAGTTGATGTTACAGTTGAAGTTGAAGTTGATGTTGAAGTGGATGTTGAAGTTGGTGTTGAAGTTGATGTTGAAGTTCATATAAATCCTTGCCTGTTTATTACCCATTTAATTTGTTTGACAGCCAGATAGGGGCAATTGTCCATGAATAATCATCTGAATTTTCTCTTTTCAGACATGTTTTTGCACCATAGTTGTCATTCTAACACATATTGGAAGGTTGCAACCATTCACAAGGTGTAAATCATTCATCCTGACAACCCTATACCTTGTGAAAAAAACACTGAAGTATTTTGGGTTTGAAGAAACAGCCGAAAAGAAGTTCATTGTTCATATAAAAAGATTTCTCTCTTTTAAGACGTTTATTAGCGCTGATTCTTTTCCATTCAGGTTGAAGCTCCAATCACAGTAACCACTCCCCGTCAGATGGAAACTCCCTCTGGAAAAAGTAGAAATCTGAATATTGGATCAAACGGCTCTTTCTTCATTTTTCCAGGGGTGGCCGACCGATACAGTTGAGTGTTGATGGGTGACGAAGAGTGGAAAATTCAATTATGAGCCTCAGGATGAAAAAGAGGGTATCACCGCTTCCAAATCCTCTTGCCATCCACCGAACAATGCGAACCGTATTATCATTCTAATGTGATACGGAAGGAAAGGTAGAGGGGGAGGTGTTTTCTTGTGGTTTTTGAGAGTATTATAATTGTACTCCTACTTTCAGTGCGTTCATTTACTTACAGCACTGCCTGATACAACAAAGGTAATCAAGGAACAACCATAGGAAAGATATTTTACAAACGCTGCAAATTCATAAACAGGGGTTGCTTATTACTCGGACCAGGCGCATGAAGACATTTCTCCAACATGGGGAAAATGGGGGAGACAATGGGTGTGGCGGGTCCAAGACCCATTCCAATCGATTCAGGGTCCTAAATTGTGTGGAAAATGATACCCCACACGCCTAGATCGCCAATAATCTCGAAAATCCATTTTTCGAAATACACATTTTAACCCCTACCCCGCCTGAATTTGGTCCGATCGGGCTGTAAAATTTCGAGGACCATCTAAAACCGGGAATGGACCCCTGAAATTTTGAAAAAAATTTGGAAATTTTGGACGGTGAATTCAATGAAATGAGTCCCGGAACGATTGGCGCCCTCTGGATGAGGTTATGGGTGCCTATCTGCCCATTTCGAATGAGTGTTTTCGAGATTACTGGGGTCCAGGACCCGCCAAACCCACTTCTTCTCCTCATTTTCCTCATGTTGAAGAAATGAGTCTCCATGCGTCTGGTCCGAGGAATAACCAACCCCTGTGAATGAACTTGCAGCGTTTTGAAGAATGGCTCAGATGAAATGGAAAAGTAGCCCAAAGGAAGAATATGAATGATTCGGTTAAGGAAATATACGCAAAAAATTACGACTCACCTGAAGAGGACCAGCGAGACAGGAGGCGAAAGCAATTGAAAGGCAAACGATCAAACCAGCTCCGCTCACAAACAAAATTCTTCCGTTCTCGTCGGAGTTCTGAAAAAATAACACATTAAGCTTGAGAATTTAGAAAGATAGTTGAAAATGGTGGACACCAGTTATCAGTCTTTTCACTCAGTGAACGGCATTTTTAAGACATCCGAACCATACCGTATATAATACCTTCAGGGCAAGACTAGAGGTCTACCAGAGGTCGATCCACATACATGCGTGCCGTGACGTGGCGTACCGTACCGTGACCTTCAGTGGTAAAAATATATCAGCGAACGAAATTCATCGTAAAGGGAAAACTACGGTGTGTGTTCAGACTTAAACGGCAACGTGACTCTCCGACACGTTCCGTCCTCTTCCGACAGCCACCGTGAAAACTCAAAGTACGGACGTGAAAAAGAGTTTTTTGTAAATATTTTCTGCAGTGTGAATGGCAAAAAACAATTCATCACGGACGTCCCGTCACGGATATGTGTGGACCGACCTGCTACGATTGAAATAAATCGTGCAGCGCGAGAAATGATACTTCATGCTGACACAGGTTTTCCTTCCTTAGTATGAACCAGTCTAAAGCAAAATGTTCGAGTGTTATGAGAAACCATTTTTACAAAATACCAAATTTTGGTTGGTTATTCCTTGAGTAATCAACCAGTTTTCATGTCAGAATGTTAACCTCTCCGATTTGCCACAAAATTGTATTCTGGGCATTCAAGATTTATTGATCTAAATAAGCCAATGTCCGTCCGCCGTCCGAAAATTGTCTAAACCACGAAAACCCACTTTCTATATCGATAGATAGATACCAGATTTTGACCCATAACCTCTTCAGGTGGGCACCAATCGTTCTGGGACCTGTTTCAATGGGTTCAGCGTCCAAAATTTGGTGGAAATCGTTACCCCACGCGCCTAGATTGCCCAAAATCTCAAAAATTGAAACAGTACATTTTTTGGGAAAATTTTCTACGTCCAAAAACGGCGTGGACGGTAAAAATTGGACCACCAACCAACCAAACAAAATCTGAAATTTTCGTCAGGGACCCGTACCCGGCTCTAGTTGGATAATTTGGTCGATAATTGTCCACAATTTGGACAGAATTGGGGGAAAGGGGAGGTTTTAGGATCAAAACGTGTTTTTCGAAATTTTTGGCGATCTAGGCGTGTGGGGTATCATTTTCCACTAAATCCTGGACGCTGAATCCAATGAGACGGGTCCCGCAACGAGTAGAGTCAACTGGAAGATGGTATGGGCCAAAATGGCCACCTATCTACCTATTCCAAATTTGGGTTTTCATAATTTCTGGTACCATCGTCCAAACATTGGAATGAGTCTCCAAGCACCTGATCCGATGAATAACCAACTCTTGTGAATAATTTGAAACGTTTTTATCTATTGTGTCGATGAAGGAATTAATAGGTCTAAAATGGGTCTGAAAATCAGTGGTGGGTGGTACAACCCAACATCAAAAATGATTTAATTATTCAAAATATCAATAAACAACTATCGCAACGATCAATGCCGAAGTAATGCTTGTAGAACAGCCATAACATATGCGTTATCTCCTCAACAACACATACCTAAATTACCATGTAAGTAATTGTTGGACCACCCCCCACCCAAATTTATAGAGCCTTTGCTCGGCCTCAATGTAGACTATAATGCAAGGATGGAGCCATTATAGGCCTTATGCTGTTCGACACAATTCAAAAAGGTGAATGTTTTGCCAATTTCTGCAGTCGCAAGGAATCCAGAAATGTTTCTAACGAATAAGAATAATGAACCAATACCCAACGACCCAACAAACCAACAACCAACTTATATGAGAAGCCATAGTTCTCATAAATCGAACTCACATTCGAAATAAGTAGATAGGTACCCATTTTGACCCATAATACCCCATATGATACCCCACACGCATAGGTACCAAAAATCTCGAAGTGATTTTTCAAGAATCACGTTTTTTTGGAAAAATATTCACCTCCAAAAACGGACGGCGGACGGAAGAAACCAACCAAAATGTGTTTTTCGAGATTTTCGCCGATCAAGGTGTGTGGGGTATCATTTTCTACTAAATTTCGGGCGCTGAATCCAAAAAAATGGGTCCCGGAACGATTGGCACCCACCGGAAGAGGTTATGGATAACAATGGGTGTATATCAACCCATTTCGAATATGGGTTTTTAAGATTACTAGTACCTAGGCGTGTGAGGTATCATTTTTCACTGAATTTTGAACGTTAAATCAATTGAAATGAGTCTCCATGCTACTGGTCCGAGGAATAACCAACCCCTGTAAAAGATTTTCCAGCGTTTTTGGTTGCACCTTTTGTGCTGTACAGTTTATTTTTGAAGCAACCTGAATCCTCAAGGAACCGGCATTAATCTTATCCTGATTAAAATACCTCCATATTATGACCGAGAAAATCTTCTCGTCTCATACCTCATCATCATTTCAAAAAGGTTCCAAATCTGCGGTTTTTCTTTCGCCACCACTTGAGTAATGACGAATATCCATCCCCGCAGTGAAATGTTGAGCACCTGAGAGTGCTTGTACTTGAAGATTAAACGAATATTTTTGTCAAAGTCATCAGAGAGGATATTCCTCTGAAATGTCTCAATGTGTCAAATTAGTGCGTAAAGTGTAGAATTACTTGAAGTTGCGTTTATTTAGGAGAATTAATGAAATAAAAATATTCATAAAAAATCTGCAAATTCTTACACACGGGTTGGTTATTCCTAGGACCAGGCGCATGGAGACTCATTTCTCAAACATGGGGAAAATGGGGAAATCAGTGGGTGTGGAGGGTCCCAGACCCATTCCAACCGATTCAGGATCCAAAATTTAGTGGAAATGATACCCCAAACACCTAGGTACCAGAAATCTCGAAAACACATTCAACAAAATGGGTAATATATACCCGATTTGACCCATAACTTCTTCTAGTGGGTGCCAATCTTTCTGGGACCCACTTCGTTGGTTTCAGCGTCCTAGATTTAGTGGAAAATGATACCCCACTCACCTACATCGCCCAAAATCTCGAATTTTCAAAAAAACACATTTTGACCCCTACCCCACCCAAATTTGGTCCGATAGGGCTGAAAAGCTTGGAATATCGTTCTAGGCCGGGAACAGACCCCTGACCCAAATTTCAGATTTTTAGAAAATTTTCTAGTACCAAAAATGACGCGGACGGCGGACGGACATTGATCTGTTTTGATCTGGACACCATGAAAAGTCCAGAAAAACATTTTGAGCCGATTCGGAGAGGTGTAGTAATGTGTAGTAAAAAACGCTGCGAATTCTTACACAGGGGTTGGTTATTCGTCAGACCAGGCGCATGGAAACTTAATTAAAACATGGGGGAAATGGGGAAAACGGTGGGTGCAGCGGGTCCCAGACCCATTACAATCGATTCAGTGTCCATGATTTAGTGGAAAATGATACCCCACACGCCTAGGTTCCAGAAATTTCAAAAACACATATTCAAAATGGGAAATATATACCCAATTTGACCCATAACTTCTTCCAGTGGGTGCCGATCGTTCTGGGACCCATTTCATTTGATTCAGCGTCCAAAATTTAGTGGAAAATAATACCCCACTCGCCTAGATCGCCCAAAATCTCGAAAATTCATTTTTCAAAAAACACATTTTGACCCCTACCCCGCCCAAATTTGGTCCGATCGGGCTGAAAAGCTTGGAATATCGTTCTAGGCCGGGAACAGACCCCTGACCCAAATTTCAGATTTTTAGAAAATTTTCTACCAAAAATGACGCGGACGGCGGACAGACATTGACCTTTTGGTTGGTTATTCCTTGAATAATCAACCTATGTTTTCATGCAAATGGTCAACCTCTCCGATTCGGCTCAAAATTTTTTTCTGGACGTTTCATGGTGTCTAGATCAAAAAACGCTGCAAATTCTTACACAGGGGTTGGTTATTCCTCGGACCAGGCGCATGGAGACCCATTTCAATCGATTCGGCGTCCAAAATTTAGTGGAAAATGATACCCCACTCGCCTAGGTTCCAGAAATCTCAAAAACACATATTCAAAATGGGTAATATATACCCAATTTGACCCGTAACTTCTTCCAGAGGGTGCCGATCGTTTTGGGACCCATTTCATTGGATTCAGCGTCCAAAATTTAGTGGAAAATGATACCCCACACGCCTAGGTTCCAGAAATCTCAAAAACACATATTCAAAATGGGTAATATATACCCAATTTGACCCGTAACTTCTTCCAGAGGATGCCGATCGTTTTGGGACCCATTTCATTGGATTCAGCGTCCAAAATTTAGTGGAAAATGATACCCCACTCGCCTAAATCGCCCAAAATCTCGAAAATCCATTTTTCAAAAAACACATTTTGACCCCTACCCCGCCCAAATTTGGTCCGATCGGGCTGAAAAGCTTGGAGGACCGTCCTAGGCCGGGAACAGACCCCTCACCCAAATTTCAGATTGTTAGAAAATTTTCTACTACCAAAAACGGCGTGGACGGCGGACGGCGTACGGCGGACGGACATTGACCTTTTGGTTGGTTATTCCTCGAATAATCAACCTATGTTTTCATGATAATGGTCAACCTCTCCGATTCGGCTCAAAATTTTTTTCTGGACGTTTCATGATGTCCTGATCAAAAAAGGTCGATGTCCGTCCGCCGTACGCCGTACCCCGTACGCCGTACGCCGTACGCCGTACGCCGTCCATCGTCCGCGCCCTTTTTGGTAGTAGAAAATTTTCTAAAAATCTGAAATTTTGGTCAGGGGTCTGTTCCCTGCCGAGACGGGTCCTCGAAACTTTTCAGCCCGATCAGACCAAATTTGGCGGGGGTAGGGGTCAAAATGTGTTTTTTGAAAAATGGATTTTCGAGATTTTGGGCGATCTAGGCGAGTAGGGTGTCATTTTCCACTAAATTTTGGACGCTGAATCCAAATAAATTGGTCCCAGAACGATTGGCACCCACTGGAAGAAGTAATTGGTCAATTTATGGGTAAAAAAAAACTTAAACTCCACCTGGGTTCGAACTGAGTACCTTCCGGGTACTGCCGAACGCTCTAGCCACTTGCGCCATGGTGTAACTTAGGCTAGGGCGAATAGCGTGTGGAATATCATTGCCACTAAATTTAGGACCCTGAATCGATTGGAATGGGTCCGGGACCCGCCACATCCACTGTTTTCCCCATTCGAGGAATAACCAACCCGTGTGTAAGAATTTGCAGATTTTTTTGATCAGGACATCATGAAACGTCCAGAAAAAAATTTTGAGCCGAATCGGAGAGGTTGACCATTTGCATGAAAACATAGGTTGATTATTCAAGGAATAACCAACCAAAAGGTCAATGTCCGTCCGCCGTCCACGCCGTTTTTGGTAGTAGAAAATTTTCTAAAAATCTGAAATTTGGGTCAGGGGTCTGTTCCCGGTCTAGGACGGTCCTCCAAGCTTTTCAGCCCAATCGGACCAAATTTAGGCGGGGTAGGGGTCAAAATGTGTTTTTTGAAAAATGGATTTTCGAGATTTTGGGCGATCTAGGCGAGTGGGTTATCATTTTCCACTAAATTTTGGACGCTGGATCAAATGAAATGGGTCCCAGAACGATCGGCGCCCACTGGAAGAAGTTATGGGTCAAATTGGGTATATATTACTCATTTTGAATATGTGTTTATGAGATTTCTGGTACCTGGGCGTGTGGGGTATCATTTTCCACTAATCATGGACACTGAATCGATTGGAATGGGTCTGGGACCCGCCGCACCCACCGTTTCCCCATTTCCCCCATGTTTTTAAATCAGTTTCCATGCGCCTGGTCCGAGGAATAACCAACCCCTGTGTAAGAATTTGCAGCGTTTTTGATCTAGACACCATGAAACGTCCAGAAAAAAATTTTGAGCGGAATCGGAGAGATTGACCATTTGCATGAAAACATAGGTTGATTATTCAAGGAATAACCAACCAAAATGGGTGGAGTAACATCATATTGGCGATCCTCCGCAGTTTCAAATTCAAGAAACCCCTCAACTCACCACGACATTGCAAAGAAGCACTGTGGAAAACATCATTGTAAGAGTTATATTCCTGCCAGTTTTAGCCTCTAAGCGGACATCACTGACGGGAATCTGTTTGTCCACCCAATGCCTAGATGCAACCTTTGAACTTGCAAGGAAGGAGAAAAAGAACAACTGTTTTTTTGATTAGGTGATTAATATTCTCCGAAATTGAGACAATTAGGATCTATAAAATATTAACATGGCAAAATGAATTCCTACTTATCAACTCAACCAGATTGATCTTTCCTACGTCGCCTATTCTTCTGGAAGGTCGGAGAGGGCGTGTTCCGGGCCGGACTTGAACTCCTGCGGTCCGGCTCGTGATTCTAGAGGTCTTCTAAGGCTGCCGAAGCATACACTTCACCTGCTGGACATAGAATGCTTTTCCTCGGTTTCTCGTGTTTTCTCCTGGGCCCAAAGTTTGCGCAAGTTTTCCTTTGGGCCCACCCCTCAGCCAATCGCTTGGTTCTAGGCGTCCCCAAAATTGCTCCAGACTCTTGGAGGGGGTTCGAAAGAGGATTTTATTCGGTGAAGTAAGCAGTGGTGGGATCTTGAAGTATCCAATCGCTCGATGGGCGGTGTCTTCCCATCTGCTGACTCGCCGGACACGTGGAGCTTTTGAGAGCGCCTCAAATTCCGAAATGTTGCGGATTTCTCAGCGCTCGAGTTTTCTCACGGTCCGTGAGAAAATGCATTGCTGGTGATCCTGCGGCGACGGATGTCTGGGTTTCGAGTTTCCCAAGGGTGTCGTCTCCTCGCTGCTGTCGGGTCTGAGCGTACGACTTCAAATTGTACGGTTTTAAGTCGTACAATCATGTTGGCGATCCTCCGCCCTTAACTTACGACAACATTGCAAAGAAGCACTGTGGAAAACATCATGTTGGCGATCCTCCACCGTTTCAAATTCAAGAGACCCCTTAATCACCACGACATTGCAATGAAGCACAGAGGAGTAACATCTAGTCGGCAATCCTCCGCCGTTTCAAATTCTAGAAACCCCTCAACTCATCTCGACATTGCAATGAAGCACTGTGGACGAACATCATGTGGGTGATCCTCCGCCGTTTCAAATTCTAGAAACCCCTCAACTCATCTCGACATTGCAACCAAAAAATGGGTGGAGTAACATCATGTTGGCGATCCTCCGCCGTGTCAAATTTAGAAAACCCTTCAACTCACCTAGGCCGGGAAGAGACCCCGGACCCAAATTTCAGATTTTTACAAAATTTTCTACTACAAAAAACGGCGCGGACGGCGGACGGACATTGATCTGTTTTAATCTGGACACCATGAAACGTCCAGAAAAAAAATTTGGGCGGAGAGATTGACTTTTTGCATGAAAACATAGGTTGATTAATCAAGGAATAACCAACCAAAATTACTACCATTTTGGCCAGTCAGTTTTCACATTTGTCAACTTCTCTCACCGTCTCTGGTTCATGTTGATAACACAAACCTAAATGGATTTACTTTCAGATAGTAAACGACATTTAACCCGTGCGTCATGGATGAAAAGAACGTCGGAAAAACCTATAATGGTGTCAAGGGACGTTGACTGAGTGATGGCTTCAACGTCTTACTTTTTTTTCTCAGTTATCGACATGCGCGGCATATCAAAGTGGTACGATAATAAGATGAAATTCGAGCAGAATTTTGATGTTAACATTTAAAACCTTGGCAAGGTCAAACTCAAACATCCACTTTATCCGCAAGGAATCGAATGTATTCTGTAGATGGGTGTTGCCGTATTTTAAACAGGGGTTGGTTATTCCTCGGACTCATTTTAATCGATTGAGCGTCCAAAATTAGGTGGAAAATGATACCCCACACGCCTAGGTACCAGGAATCTCGGGGGAAAACTGTCAAAATGGGTATATAGGTACCCATTTCGACCCAGAACCTCTTCCGGTGGGCGCCAATCGTTCCGGGACCCATTTTATTGAATTCAGCATTCAAATTTAAGTCGAGATTAATACCCCACACGTCAAGATCGCCAAAAATCCGTTTTTAAAAAACACATATTGACCCCTATACTCCCCAAATCCGGTCCGATCGGGCTGTCACGTTTCGAGGACCAACTAGCGCCGAATAAAAGTCCCTGACCCAAATTTCAGGTTTTTAAAAAATTCTACTAAATATGTCGGTTTTGAAGAATGGATTTTTGAGATTTTCGACGATTTAGGCGTGTGGGGTATCATTTTCGATTGAATTTTGGACGTTGAATCGATTAAATTGAGTCTCCATGCTCCTGGTCCGAGGAATAACCAACCCCTGTAATGAATTAGAAGCGTTTTTGATCTGGACACCTTAAAACGCCCAGATTATTCACGGAATCAACCAAAAAGGCGAACGGTTGTCATTAAGATAATATCACACCGTTCCGAATTCAAGGCGTTTGGAGGAAGTTGCCTGGACGTTGCCTATTTTATTGGCTCTTCAATGTTATTTTTTATTAATAATGCTAATTTACTGGTAAATTACTTTATGTATTACCAGCCGTTAGCTACCCACCATGGATTACTTCATCAACTCGTCTATTCTTCAATCTATCGTTTAGAATTTAGAAAAAGTTGTATTGAAAAAAGCCGCAAATTCATTCACAGAGGTTGGTTATTCCTCGGACCAGGCGCATGGAGACTCATTCCTTCAACATGGGGAAAATGGGGGAAACAGTGGGTGTGGGGGGTCCAAGACCATTTCAAATCGACTAAGGGTCCCAAATTTAGTGAAAAATGATACCCCACACGCTTAGGTACCTCTTGAAATCATGAAATGGGTACCCATTTTGAGCCATAACTCATCCAGAGCGCGCCAATCGTACCGGGACCCATTTCATTGGATTCAACGTCCAAAATTTAATGGAAAATTATACCTTACACGCCTAGATTGCCGAAAATCTCGGGAATCCATTTTTCGATACATACATTATTACCCCTACCCCTCCCAAATTTGGTCCGATCGGGCTGAATAGTTTCGAGGACCGACCTAGGCCGGGAGCACACCCCTTATCCAAATTTCAGATTAATGGAAAATTTTCTACTACCAAAAACGGCACGGACGGTGGACGGCGGACGGACATCTGACTTTTGAATGTTTTCCAGATTTATGGTACCTAGGCATGTGGGGGCATTTTCCAATAATTTTTGGACCCTGAATTGATTGTAATGGGTCCGGGACCTGTCACACCCACGGTTTCCCCTCATTTTCCTCATGTTTAAGAAATGAATCTCCATGGGCCTGGTCCGAGTTCTAAAATTGTCCATCCATGCTTTTGATCTAGACACCATGAAACGTTCAGAAAAAATTGTTGGGCCTAATCGAAGAGGTTGACCTTTTGCATGAAAACAGGTAAATTATTCAAGGAATAATCAACCAAAAGGTTCCTACGCTCTGTTGTCAAGAACGTACATTGCCACTACCGGTTCTCACTCAAATCAACCGTACCAGGCCACTACGGAAGTGGATATTAAGATTGGTGGTGAGCCGAGAGGATAGCGTCTCTCATCATCCTGTTTGGCTCACCCTCCTGACGACAGAGCAGGCCGTTTATCAACTGCTAAGCCCGAGTGTGAGGAGTCTCATCTCATCTATTCTCCACCCAAAATAAACGTGAGACCCAAGAGGAAATCCCAGGTCCCTTATTGAGGATGGCCCTACAGTTTTCAAGATTAATGTACAAGCTTTGGTGGAGCTGGGAGTGGTAATTGAATTTTTGTTGGTTATTCCTTGAATTTCATGTAGTAAGTCAACCTCCTCTGTTTGCCCCAAAAAATGTTTTCTTGGCTGTTCAAGGTGGCAAATTTTGGTGAAGGACCCGTTTCCGGCTCTAGTTGGTCCTCAAAACACTTAATTGAGAGGAAAAGGGAGGAATCAAAAAATGTTTTCAAAAATGGATCTTCTAGATTACCAGCGATTTTAAGGCGTGAGGGAAACATTTTCGACGTAATTTTGGATGCTCGGTCGGTTGAAATGAGTCCGTGACACTCCACACACTGTTTCACACCATTTTCTCCATGCTCCTGGTCCGAGGAATAACCAACCCCAGTGATTTCGTTGGTGAGCAGGTCAGTCACGGTTGAATCTCATAAGAACACAGCGAATTCATTCACAGGGGTTTGTAATTCCTCTGACCAGGAGCACGGGGACTCCTCCAATCAATTCAGCGTCCAAAAATTAGTCGAAAATGATACCCTACACGCTCGAAATCTCGAAAACACACTTTCAAAATGGGTAGATAGATACTCATTTTGACCCATTTCCTCTTCCATTGGGCGCCAGTTGTCCTGAGACCCATTTCATATGATTCAGCGTCTCAAATTTTATTTCCAATTTTTATATATTTTAATACTACCAAAATCGACCTGGTTGGTGGACTTTTTCTTATTTCGATCCAGACACCTTGAAACGTCTAGATAATAATTTTGGACCAAATGAAATTTGGACTCTGAAAACATAAGTTGATCATTCAAGGAATAACCAAAAGAACCCTTCCCAGTACCACTGCCAGAACAGGGGGTTGCCATTAGACGACCTGATCCACCCTGCCCAAGACCAATTGCTCAGACTGATGCTTTAGCCATCAATTTAACACCAATAAATTGGTTGCTCAGCTTCCTCATGGCATTCAATGATCATCTAAGCAAGGAGTTTGGATAAGCTAAACTGTCTCCAAAACTTCTTTTGAGGTTAGGATGAGTCATCTTTTGCATTGATGACAGAGTAAGTCGTGATTGATTGATGGGGTTGGTTGCTTCGTGTAGCCACGATGAATATCATACAGTTCTTCAAAATGTATTGGTTATTCAACACCCGTTAATTGAACCGCAGCTGCTAATCACTTTATAGCCTCTCCTCTCCATCAAGTTCGTCTGTGTGAATGTTAATCTCGATTTCTTGAAAGAGTTTATTCCACTTATGACGTTAACTCTATGGACTTCATGATACGTGGCAAGAATAAGGCATATATCACCTTGTTATTCTGATCAACAACAAATACTGTTTATCGTCCGTGTCAAGATGGCCAATCTGATAGCTTGTCCGCCACGTGGTGAATATAAACATTTACTTTCATTCCCCCACTCCATCTTTCTCTTTGTTTTTCCGCAATACACTGAAGAAAGCACGACGTTCACCTGGTTTTACTTAAAACAGCCGCGCAATAACGCTGAATAATGCAAAACGACCCGCATCACGTGACGTCACTTTTGGCAGGGTGGGAGGGTTGGCAGGGCACTCTGTAGTCTGTACCTACCGGAGTTTGCTAAGCGGAAAGGCCACTTTAATGAACGCAATTTACCGGTTGGAGCGGACGGGGGTGGAGGATCTCATTAGAACCGGAGTTGATAATCGACATGAAACTAATTTTGAGGGAGAGGTAAGTCATCAGATTCTACCGCAGGGCAGCTCTGAAATCCTCCTGGTGCGGTTGTAAGTGATTTTGATGAAATTTAACGCCGGGTTGTCTGATACCTGCAAATATCAGGGGCTGGCCAAGACCAGCATAACGAGTTTATGATACAGCGCAAAGAAGAAGTAGCAATGAAGTATTCAGTCCCCGAACTGTCCATTTTAGGAGTGAGCGCTCTCCCAGCCATCCACGCTGATACGGGGTATACCGGCACATGCGGACGGCTGCCGGGTTAAAAGTTACAGCTTTTCTGGCGCAAATGGAACCACATTGCCAGCAGAGGCTGATACAATCAAAGCCGGGCTGAGCCAGAGCCGCGGTAGGTGCATTCCAATAGCTGGGTCCAATGCCATAGAGACATCTTCGCCAACCATGGCCACCACCGCAAATGTCCTTGCCTCTCCCAGTAAAGGGTTGGCAGCCTGCTTACCCATGAATGTCAACCAGCCAGAGGTCTACAATGACCTCCAGCAGGGAAGATTGCCCTCGCTGGACACTTTCAGGTACAGTGACAATCCTGTTAGGGTTCCATGCAAAACTCCAATCCCTCTGGACGCCATTTTGATTGTTTAAACAAGAACCATGGCATCCTGACAACCCAACTTGAGGCTGAGGAGTGAGGCCAGTCATATCAATAAGCATTGCATTTAGAACCAGATACCTTCCTCCTACATGTGGTAGTAAGGAGAAATTGTAAGTTCTGCCTATCATCAGCTGACTGATAAGAGCCCCCCTTCTGACATCATGACCATACCCTCCATGACAGTGTTGCCAACATAACAGGAAAAGTCAAGGTTCCAGTTTGCAAGGTAAACCTAGGTATGTGGTAGTTAGGTAGGTATTTTTGCTGTATTTTTTAAAATTGCAATTGCCCGCTAATAATGTCCATTGATTAGAACCTGCCGAAAATTATTTTTGGGGTAGGGCCAACTATTTGGGCAATTGACTTAATGTATGTTGTGTTGTGTTGCCCCTGATACCCAATATCTATTTTGTAATAATTTGATTACTGTAGTCAATATTAGGTGATCAGGGGCTTTACGAAGAGCCCAAACTCGACCCACCTACATAAAGTAAATTGCCCAAATAGTTGGTCAACCCTCGGAAATAACTTTTGGCAGGTTCTAATCAATGGGACACTGTCAGCAGGCGACCATAATTTACAAAAATACCACAAATAACTACCTACCTTCCTCATGGGTTTACCTTGCGAACTGGAACCTTCATTTTTGCCTCATGTTGGCAACACTGTCATGAAGGCCATAGATGTGATGTCAGAGGAGGCGTGGCACCAGAAGGAGGGCTCTTATCAGTCAGCTGATAATAGGTGAAACATACATCTTCTCCCCACATCTACTTGTAGTCTTAGGGCTCTTTTGCGCCCTAGCGGTAGAAACACATACTTTCATCAGGTTGCAGATATGAGGAAAGGAAATATTGCCTTAATAGTATCAACCCTTCATCGGTACCATGATATCTTGAGACAAATTAGGTACCACAGGTGTGTGCACACCCCAACTGTTTTTCGTCTAATTTAAAAATAAATAAACAAATTTGGCTTTGCTAGTGCCTCAAAATCTCCAGGAATTCAACAAATTTTATTTAATAAAATATTTTTTAAGGCTTGAAAGGTAAAGCATTTGCATCAAAAAACATAAAACACATTTTAGATACCCTTTATTGAGAAAACTTGAAACTGATCCCACTTTAAATGAAAATATAACTAAGAATTAACTGTTGAGGTTATCGTAACTAATACCTATCATATAAACTATGAATATCTTTGACATTAATTGGGGAATCACATTTGGTTTTTTCGAAGCATGAAACATAATATACAAAATCACACATAGGTTGGTACCTACACCAAAACTAACTCTCCAAATTCTACCAAAATATTTTTTTCTAATAAACGACTGAGAAAGTTAGTTCTAATTTTTAACAATCAATCAGTTTTTATCATTGACTAAAGGCACACTAGGAATAATTAACATACATGTCTAAAAGTAAACTATAAAAATAGTGGATAACTAATTCTATTACCATAAAGAACAATAAGTTGATCCAAAACCCTTCGCAAAATGTCGGTAGGTAACATGTAGACTTGAAATGAGCAAAGGAATTATGTTTCCATGAAATAAGCTGCTGAACTAAGAAACCATGGAACAAAGGAACTAGAATATGGTACAAATTCATTCAGAGTGGCCATATATATCACAATTTAGGCAAAAACGAATGTCTTCTTGGTGGCTCTTGCAAATTGGTTTCTTGCACTTTTTGCAAGAGATGAGCGTTTTATTATCTTGTTTGCGAGGACAAAAATGGCACCTCTTCTGTGTTTTGGGCTCATTTGTTGTGGTGGATGGATTTTCTTCAATGCCCAGTCCCAAAGTTCATCTGATTTCTGCCCAATTCTAGGCAATCTTGACTGTTGGTGTAGCAGTTAGTAGCTGTCCTTTGAGGGAATAAGCCAATTCCTTTGAGAAATCACTTCGCGCGCATTTGTGTTCTTCCAGCCTGCTACTGATGTGATTCAAGTGAAGAAATAATGCGCTGAAACTGTGATAACACAAACAGTACCATGGGAAGATCACCCCATCATCGTTTTGACCAATCTTTTCCAATGAAAAGGGTTCATTTACCTTATTCACAGGTCTGTCGCCCTCGACATCAGGTAGACTACTGGACAGGAGGCTACTGAGGGCTACAGCTCTGTCTAGTGTCAATGACAGTAACTTCAACAAAGAAAACTGATGATGGAGTGAATGGACACCCCACGGTACCGATTGAGGGTTAAATAAAAAGGAGTTACTAGGTACTAACCTGAGAACGAACAATAAGAAGGATCAGTAAAGCTGCGTAGAAAGCAGAAGCAATAAACAGAAGAGAAGCCAGGAGAGAATTCTTCAGGCTCTCTCGATATCTTCTGTACAGCGCTTCCAGCTCCATGTCTTCAGCTGCAAAACAAATGTACAGTTCTTATTGTGAACTAGCTGATACTGTTATTGCATAACAATTAGGTTTGTTCGCAGAAGCACCCAAACCAGTTTCCAATCGGTTGGAACCACGTTGGGGCGTTCGCACAAGCTCCTCCACTTGGCGAGAAGTGGACGGGCTGTTGTAATGGACTCGCCCACTGCCGTTTGCACAGCGCATCAAACTGGTTTGAGCCAGTTTGAAAACCATCAGAGAAGTCAGAGGCCGCTGACTGCTTCAAACTGTTTCGCCCCTCCCCCTTTCAGGGCTGCTCAGCCAATCAAATCATTCCATCTACATCCGTCTTCTGTAGCGTTCCATCTGGACCTGGAGATTCGCATTTTGCCGCAGATTTCATTCAATCAAATTCAACTTTTTTTTTGGTAGTAGAAAATTTTCAAAAAATTACCAGCACCAATATTGTAGGTGGGTGGGGGGGGGGGGGGGGTCTCTAAATTTGTTCTCTGAAAAATGGTTTTTTGGCAATCTAGGGGTATCATTTTCCACACTCCACACTCAATGCTTTCCCCATCCTCCTGGTCCGAGAAATAACCAACCCACGTGAAAGATGTTAGTCAATTTGTTTTGACATTCCATTTTGCACGTTGTTAGAGAACGGATTTTTATAAGGGTCGGATGTTATTTCGTGCTCATTTTATATTTTCTCCGACGTTTTGCTGGCGCCCAGGCCAGCATCATCAGGATGAGCAACTCGGTCTCCCCTAATTCTAAAGAACATACTGAGCCATTATTGGGCAGGCCGTCAAGAATAAGAAGTGGTACTTAAATTGAACATTTTCGAGGCAGACAAACACCGAATTTAGAGTGTAAACTACATAATTTAGTTCGCAGAACATCCTTGGTTCCAACCAGTTGAAAACCACTTAAAAGCTGGTAGAGGTCGCGCATGCGCACTGAAACTAACCAGTTTCAAACGGTCAGCAAATTGTTGGAAACTGCTACTGCGAACATACCTAAAGTCATGCAGATTACATTAATGAACACGCTAAAAGACAAGCAACAGTTACTAGCAATAGTTGACTAATCAACCAGGGAAACCCAATGAATGTTCAACAATTCTGGTCTGTTCCTATCAAAGAAACAAACAATACAATACATGTTTGTAGTAAGGATGACCCGATCGCTGGCTGCTGTTGTTCTGCGCTGGAACGGGTCCAATCCACGGGATACTTGGGGGTTACTTTAGATGTGGATCTCAAGTGGGATTGTGTAGGATGAATTTGAAATGGAACGACGCGTTAGAACTCACGAACTATATTTTCAAGTAAATTTTCATAGAAAGAACAAACGAACAATATGGTTCTTCTACATCAGCTGTTTGATCAACAGAAGCATTACTTGAAGAAGTAGACCGTTTCCGCTATTTTAGGTATGGCGGCTTCGGGCAAGAGTCTCTTCAAGTAGTAAGGTCGCCACACTCCCCCTGAAGATTGTCTCGAAGATTATTCGGGTACAGCCCCATCTGCTGCATCAGCTGGTGGTGGCGAGGCTTTGCCAATAGTTTGGTAAGAACGTCAGCTGTCATTTTTTCAGTGCATAAGTACTTCAATGAAGTGCTGCTTAATGTCAATATGCTTCGATTTGGAGCTTACCATGGGATCGGTGACAATTCTTTCAGCTGCTTGATTATCGTAGAAGATAGTAATTTTCTCTTGTTCAATGCCCATATCGTTGATTAGACGTTTCAGATGAATGGCCTCTTTTGTGGCTTCAGTAATGGCGTAGTTCTCTGAATGGGCAGTGGCAAGTGCCACAGTGCTTTGCTTTTTTGAGCACCAACTGTCGACTGCATTTGCATAAATGAAGCAGTATCCTGAGTAGGATTCACCGTCAACTCTACACGATCCCCAATCGGCATCACTTAGGCCAACCTGATATGCCTGCGTAAGACTGTGCCTTAGGCCATTAGGCCCATTACAGTCTATCCTCGTTCATATTATTACGCCAGGTCGTCTGGGAGCCCTGCTCTATGGCTTCCCCGCATATCAGGTACCCCGCCCTCTTCCGGCGTTCGCCTGCCTGTGGCAGCCCAGGATGGACCTCGTGGAGGTGCCGGGTTTTACAGGGGTCTTTGGTGCTCTTCTCTGCTCTATACCATATGGTATCTGCGAGCTAGGGCGGGTGGCTGTGGAGCTGCTGGGACTTAGTGCTTATTGAGTGGCGGCACTTACTCGCCACCTCACTGAGCATCACTGAACTTACGGGCATTTTATAGGGGTACCTATGTAGGAAAAACACCCCACCTGTGTCCTCCGCTAGTTGGTTCTCTTCACCCATTTCTTCTAGCTCCACAGTCCTGCAAAGGAGTCACTTTGCAAAACGTTGCGCGGTAGGGCGAGTACTAGAATATTCCTCCCCTACCTGGATAAAAACCTAAATTTAACTATGCCTAGCCTAAAAAATTTATCACAGGTGTATATCACAGTATGTTGGATGAACTAGGGGGGAAGAGAGTACTTGATATTCCTCTCCTCCCAAAGCTTAGGACTAGACTAACCCTAATCACACCCACCACCTGGCCGGTAGGGAGGGGGATAGATCCCCGCCAGCCAACCGAGCCCACCCTTCCTAAAGTGGCCCTCCTGGTACCCGTCTCGTGGGGTTTCCCGTACTAAGGGTGTTGCTAGCCCAGGAGAGCCGACAGCCCAGAGAAAATAAGAATAAAAAAGGAAAAGTGTGACAATTCAGCCCCAGTGTTAGGCACAGAAATAAAAAAGGATAAACCTAACCAATATGCTGCCTCCCCAGTGACTGGCAGGGTCCCCCAACCAGCGACACAAACATTTACTGGTCCTAATATCACAGTCGCCTATTCTATAAACATCCAGTCACATTTATTTACACTCACACATAAGAACAGATATAGAGGCACGCATACTGGGGAGAGGGGGGTACTGCTATAATTTCCTCCCTCTCCATCTAAAAGGACCTAACCTACGAATAAAGGCTGTATGTCATAAGCGCAAAAGTATACCAATCAAAAGCGCAAACCCGGGATCGGACACGTCAAAAGCGCAAATCTGTGGTAAATGTCCATTGCGCAAAAATGCACCAAGTGGCAACGTCGCGCCAGATGGAAAGTGCAGCCTCTGACGGTAATTGTGGAAAAACTCTTCTTATGTGCACTAGATTCGAAGTCCAGAATTGCAGTTGAAGGGGTGAACTCTACGCTGACTTTTTCTCTGATGACAGAACGGAGGATGCACCACATGTTTTCATAGGTTGATGACGCTTTTGATGGTAGCAGGAAATATACTACCGGTATGTACGATTTGTTGGCGTAAACATGAATAGTTTAAAGCTGCGTGAAAAAAAATAAAAAGTGCCATCAGCCAAAATCGTTGGTCCATGGTCAGCAAGAAACTTGAGACCTTTTTGGGAAGCGAACATCACGATTTCGTGGTCACAGAAGCCAAAGGCGAAAATTTCCCCACGACTGGTTGTTATAGGGTGAGTTGTGAGCTGCTCCATGAGTTCAGAAATTGTTTTTGCAGAAGCCGGAGTCACCTTTCTTCGTGTTCTGTACATACTTCGTTTGACATTGTTCAAGTCCTCGAAGTCTGTGCGGAGATGCGACTCAATAACATTTCTATGTCAACAGAACAGAGCTCAACATTACCCGGCGTTGCCGGAGTTCCCATCCAGCGAGACTTTGCGCTTCTGATGGCATCAAAAGCGCAAACTCAGATGATCCCTCATTAGGATGGAATTTGCGCTTTCGATAGTCACCGCGAATAAAACCTACAATAAAAACCACAACGATCACAATTCCCCGCTCTACCCTGCGACGTGGACTCCCTCGCCTCTCAGTGCAGCCCAGGCCAACGCGAACCTTCTGAATGCCCCAAAGTTTTGCCGTGTATCAATTAGTTCAGAAAGTTCGCCCGCCGTGTCAGCCCAGGACTGCAATTCAGTTCGTGTAGGGGGCAAGTCCTGATCACGTGCTCCACTGTCTCCTCCCGAGCACCGCATGGGCAGGATGGGTGCTCTCCTCTGCGGAAGTAGTGGAGCTACTTAGGCCAACCAAGAGCTTTCCACCTTTTGTGAAGACGAGAGTCATGTCTTTCGTGCCTTGCAAGTAGCGAAGAACTCTTTTAGCTGCAGTCCACTGTTCACGACCATAATTGGTTAAGTTAAATTGGCTTAAGTAGCTGACCGTATAACTAATGTCAGCTCTTGTTGCTACTGCTAGATACATCAAACTGCCAATAAGGTTTTGATATGGAAGGTTATCTTCTTCCTTTCTCTACTGAGGAGATTCATCAGTAGCAACATTGAAATTTCGAATTGACAAAAATGGTCGTTATGCGCCCGACTGTATCCCTAATATCACGTCAAACAGATAAATCCCCTTGCGCACTCTATCTTCTTCACCCCCAATTATCCACCACCCTTAACCACTAGGGAGTAAAGGGAGTAGGAATAAATCAGCTCCCGTCAGCTATATTTTTCTTCTCCCTAAATTACATCTTCCCTTTTCGTCCATTTCCCTATAACCTGATCATATTTGCTCTAGGAAGCTCCCTCTTGAGCTTCCAACCCTCCTGCGAACTCGCATGACGTTGTGAGGTCGATAAACAACCGCTAACTCCGTTAAGAGTAATTAGAAAGTTAGAGGAATTGCAACACTCGAGTTGGCGCGTCCTTAAAATATTAATTCACTCGCGATCACACACTAGGGTGTTTTAATAGTTAAGGTACAAGGTACAAAACTTCAGGTCGAACTGGAAATTTCGAGCTGCCCTGTGAAATCCGTCACACGCTTGTAGGATTTTCGATTCTTCAAATTAAGTAGCACCGCCTCTCATTTGTATCTTTCTTGTTTGTTTAGTACGTTCAAAAACACAAAACACGCAGGTTTAAGTTGAAAAAAAAACAATGATGCAGAAGAAAAAAGTGTGATACCTTAACGAATGAACGCCTTGTTCTTTCTGAAAGAAAATTGGCTGGTTAATAAATTTCAATATTGATCAACTTTTTTTTTTCTTTTTTTTTTTTTTAAATCAAACAGCAAGAGACTACATAGTTTAGTAGTAGTAGTAGTCGTAGTAGCAGATATAGTTATTTGTAAAAATCATTGATCATCACAAAATTGCACTGGAGCTCGGGCCATTGATTACAAGAAGTTAGGTACTAAACGAATATCAATCACAAGGCACAATACACAGTTGTAATAGTTGTCGCACTCATTTATAACATGGCATGGCAAAGAGTCTATATTTGGACTCCAAACTGAACTGCACTCTGCGGCATTCCTTCAATCCCATTTTATGCTCGCTCCCTTGGCCGAGAACCTTCTCGAGTCTTCCCTGTTTCTGGGAACTCCACATGTTGTCTGGAGCAAGCAGGAAGGTTCCAGCCAATTTGACAGAATGCACGAATGTTTGAGAGTGACCGGAGAGAGGCCGGGTACACACGTTGAGGATTTCCGGAGAGGAATTCCTCTGAGAAAAACCTCAGAGGCGGCCGGAGCATCCACACGATGCGCGAGGCCTTTTGAGGAAAACTGTGTAGTTGTAGTGGCCGGAACCCCAGCCTCAGGCGGCCTTTCCAAAAATTGGAAAGAACGTCAGTTTTTGAGATTTCTGGTACCTGGGCGTGCGGGGTATCATTTTCCACTAAATTTTGGACACTGAATCCATTGGAATGGGTCTGGGACTCACCGCACCCATGTTTTAAAATAAGTTTCCATGCGCCTGGTCTGACGAATAACCAACCCCTGTGTAAGAATTTGCAGCGTTTTTTGACAATTCTGTGGTTGCGCATCTTTGCTTGATCGCCCTTTCCCATCTCGACCCCTCTAAGGGAGTGGGCCCCGACGGAATTCCCCCCTCCCTTCTCCATCCCTGTGCTTCCGGTCTTGCTGGTCCTCTTACTTCGCTCTTCAATGCTTCGCTTGCTTCTGGGACTCTTCCTGCTCACTGGAAGAGCTCCTTCATAAAGCAGGAAACCCACTATGCCGTCACCGTCAGGCACCGTCCGGCACCGTCGGTCACCGTTGCGTTCCGGCAACATTGCTTTGCATTGATTTAAACGAACGGCAACCCACTATACCCGTCCGTCAGTCACCGTCGGCCACCATTGCTGTTTGGGGCATTCTTGCCGGATCGCCGGTCCGTCATTTCTCCAGTCGACATTCAACTATCAGTGAAGTCACATCGCCAGTGTTTCTTGTAGTGTGCCTTTTGTGTAGTGAGCGATGAGTAGGGACGAAATGTTGATAGAGGCTGTTAGGGAGTATCCCTTCCTTTATAATATTAGTGATAATAGTTATCACGACAACTGGAAGAAAGATAATGCTTGGCAGGAAATCTCAGAAAAGTTTGATAGCACATGCTTTTCTTCAGCACATGCTGCGGCTATTACTAGCAACTCCTCGTCTGATGAACTCTCCATCGCAACTGATGCATTTCTTCTGGTTAGCTCCGGTTTTTGACGGAGCAAGCCGGGCAAGTGGGTTATCGCCGAAAAAATGACGGTGCCGGACGGTGCCTGACGGTGACGGCATAATGGGTTTCCTGCTTAACTCCAATCTTCAAGAAGGGAGATCCGTCAGATGTCCTAAGCTACCGCCCCATCTCCTCACTGTCTACAATCCCTAAGGTGTTCGAGAAGCTTGTTGTGGCCCTTCTAACTCCTGCACTCTCCCCCTTTATCACTCCTGAGCAGCATGGATTTGTCCGCGGCAGGTCCACTGTTACCAACCTTCTTCTTTTTCAAGACTATGTCCTCCGCGCCTTTGATGATGGTGATCAAGTGGACCTCATATCAACGGACTTTTCCAAGGCCTTTGACAAGCTGCCCCACTCTGTTATTTCTGAAGTCCTTGGATCCCTTGGTCTTTATGGCCCACTTCTCTCCTGGATCCGAAGCTACCTTTCTGACCGCTTTTCTTCAGTCAGAATCCGGGGAGCTGCCTCAGCTCCATTTGTTGCTTCTTCTGGGGTCCCCCAGGGCTCGCATCTTGGCCCTCTTCTCTTTATCCTTGTGTTCGGTGGGCTCAGTTCTGTCCTTGTCGGGGTTCAGTTCCTGATTTTTGCTGATGACGTCAAAATCTTCTGCAGGATTCGTGAGCTTCCTGATTGTTATACCTTGCACTCCTCTGTCAACGCCTTCTACACTTGGTGCTCTTCGGTTGGACTTCTTCTCAATCCAGAGAAGTGCTCAATCTCTACGTTCCATCTGTCATCTGCACCCAGACTGCACACTTACACCATTGGCGCTGTTGTCCTTCGCCGCCCGCCCCTTGCCTCGGTGTCCTCCTAGATCATCAGCTGACCTTTTCTAGCCATATCGAGCAATGCGTGTTCTTGGGTTTTTGAAGCGGACTGCTCGGGAGTTCACTTCAGCTTCTGCCCTAATCACTCTTTATCAGACCCTTGTCCAGCCGCATATCGAGTATGCTTCTGTGGTCTGGTCTCCCTTCTACTCTAGCCACATCGACCAACTCGACCGAGTCTATCGCTCCTTCGCGCGCAATTTGGCGTTCCGTACTGGATTTGCCCGTGACGACGTCGATAATATTGGAGCTCATTATCATCTCTCTCGACCAGTGGACCGTCGCCGTGGCGCTGATGTCATTTTTCTCCGCGCTCTCTTTTCTGGCCGAGTCGATTGCCCCTCTCTGTTATCCCTCATTGGTCTGCGAGCCCCCCGCATTGGTGCACGTGCCAGTGAATTGTTTGCTGTGCCCTTCAGCTCGACGAATTACCTGCTCCACCGCCCCCAAGCCGCCTCCCCCGCCTTGGTAACCTCCTCATCTCATCACAGGATGTTGACTTCCTCGCCGTCTCCAGACCCCAGCTTCATCGTCTCCTGTACGGTGTTTCGGAGCCCTGTCGTTTGTACTGCTATCTGCTTTCTGTTCTGTCTGCCTAACCTATTTCTTTGTAATTGGGTTCGCCCGTAAATGTGAAATAAATAAATAAATCGCTGGTCAGGTTGCGTGCAATATAGAAAATTGGTTGACGGATCAAACTTTCATAAAATTTTGAGTAGAATCCGGATCTGCAATGAAAAATTGGGGTTTTCTCATTTAAAGTGCGAAGGTTAGAGTCGGTAGCGCAGTTGTATGGGGTGCGCATATGATAATTTGAATCCTTGCAACAAAATATAGGTTTTATTCAATTTGGACGATGTTAGCTGGGAACAACTTGTGGGACACCCTTGTAGGCAGGTACATTTTAGCGCAAGCCAATAAACTTGTTGGAAATGTACACAATTCTACTGGTTTCTTTGAACATAACTATTTCCTCAATCGGATACTACAGAGTACTAGAGTACTTACCTACCAAAAACCACCTGAGCCACAAACTAGGGGTTGAAATAACAGAAAGGTTTAGACCGTATTAGCGCACCCACAACAGCATTTCGGATTGAGTGAAGGAAAACACTTAGCTTTTAGCTAGTGTTTGTTGAGGTTACCTGTAGTCCAGTCTATGCACTCACCCTTCCATCTTGGTTTTAGACGTGAAGTTAATAATCAGATTACGTTGGTTATGAAATTAAAAATGACTATCTAAAATTCCTACATACACCTGCTGTTTATACTTCGAAATGAGGGCCTAACGAAAGGGTCAAGTTGGATGTTTCCCAATTGCAATAAATAGACGTTAAATATTCAGCCCCCGTGAAAGATATGGCTCCCAAGCGGATCCCTTTCTGTCCTAAAATACTCACAGGGTAATACTCACATGCAAGGTAACGGACAGAAAACAGGTAAAAGCTAATTTAAAGAGAAAATATGACCGAAAAGTCATTTAAACAAGCTCAGAACAAAGGGTAAAGAAAATCAGCGACGTTAAGGGATTTTAAACCACAAAATAAGACACTTAAAAGGTTCATTTCCTTTTTAACAAGCCTTCGTTTTCATATTTTGCTTACAAAGCATTCAATATTGTTTCCTCTACGTCTAGATGAAAATGTACGTATCTACGTACCCATTTTGATGGTGTGGTTTTGAGCTTTCTGTAACTTAAGCGTGTGGGGTATCATTTTCCACTAAATTTTGGACGCTGAATCCAATGAGACGGGTCTTGGAACGATTGAGGCTCATTGGATGAAGCTATGGGTCAAAATGGGTATCTATTTACCCATTTTGAATGTGTTTTCAAGATTTCTGGTACCGAGGCGTGTGGGGTAACATTTTCAAATAAATTTTGGACGCTGAATCCAATGAAATGGGTCCCGGAACTATTGGCGCCCACCGGAAGAGGATATGGGTCAAAATGGGTGCCTATCTACCCATTTCATGAGTGGGTTTTCGTGATTTCTAGTACCTAGGCGTGTGGGGTATCATTTCCCACTAAATAATGGACTCTGAATCGATTGGAATGGGTCTGGGACCCGCCCACCCACTGTTTCCCCCATTCGAGGAATAACCAATCCGTGTGTAAGAATTTGCAGATTTTTTTGATCTAGACACCATGAAACGTCCAGAAAAAAAATTTGAGCCGAATCGGAGAGGTTGACCATTTGCATGAAAACATAGGTTGATTATTCAAGGAATAACCAACCAAAAGAAGAAAAGAGATGAAGGTCGAGGATTGTTGTATACAAATCGTGGACAAGGTGGGGCGAGGTGGAGACCAGGAAGACACAAGGCGGAGGCGAAATGGAGACCAGAATGAGACAAGGCGGAGACCAGGATGAATCAAGGTCGAGGCATGGTGGATAGAAATCGTAGAAACGGTGGGGCGAGGTGGAGACCAGGTCGAGACAAGGCGGAGACCAGGATGACACAAGGCGGAGGCGAGATAGAGACCAGAACGAGACAAGGCGGAATGAAAGGCGGAGAACAGGATGAGACAGGGCGGAAACAAGGACGAGACAAGGTGGAGTAAAAGGCAAAAACCAGGGTGAGACAAGGCGGAGGCGAGATGGAGACCGGAACGAGACAAGGTGGCCTAAAAGTCAAAAACGCTGCAAATTCATACACAGGGGTTGGTTATTCCTCGGACCAGGCGCAAGGAGACTCATATCTTCAACATGGTGGAAATGGGGAAAACAGTGGATGCGGCGGACCCATTCCAATCGGTTCAGGATCCAAAATTTTGTGGATCCCACCACAACCACTGGTTCCCCCATTTTCCCCATGTTGAAGAAATGAATCTCCATGCGCCTGGTCCGAGGAATAACCAACCCCTGTAAAAGAATTCGAAATTGTCTTTGTTATCTTTTGGGTTTGATAACCCAAATAGTCAGCTTCACTTCTCAAGTCAGAATGACTGACGGATTTAGGCAGGAATCCTTCACGTTCTTAATTCAGAAGGTTGGATAGCTGTTCTTCCCCTAATCCACTTCGATTATTCGCGGATCGCCGATCTTAATAACAGGCGTCTAACAGTGACGACGCACCCGTGAACATCAATCTGCCTTTCAGTTTCATCACTTCGGATAATTTTCGTCTAGAGAATCGGTTACGGGTAAATTAAAAACAAACATTGTCTGAAAGCACACATACCTGAGAGGTCGAGATCCCTGGAGCGGCTCTCCAACCAAGAAGCGAGGCTTAACCTGAAAATCATTATTAGAAGATTAATTTTTAGGAATTGAAGCAGCTACGGGCAAGATTGAATTCCATTTTGGTTGGTTATTCCTTGAATAATCAAGTCAATCTCTCCGATTTGGACCAAGATTTTTTTCTGGACGTTTCAAGGTGTTGAGATAAAAATCTGCAAATTCTTACACACGGGTTGGTTATTCCTCGGACCAGGCGCATGGAGACTCATTTCTTCAACATGGGGAAAACAGTGGGTGTGGCGGGTTTCGGACCCTTTCCAATCAATTCAGGGTTCAAAATTTAGTGGAAAGTGATACCCCACACGCCTGGGTACCAGAAATCTCAAAAACACATATTCAAAATGGGTAGATGGTTACATTTTGACTCGTATCCTCTTCCAGTGGGCGCCAATCGTTCTGAGACCCACGTCATTGGATTCAGCGTCCACAATTTAGTGGAAAAAGATACCCCACTCGCCTAGATCGCCCAAAATCTCGAAAATCCATTTATAGAAATACACATTTTAACCCCTACCCCGCCTAAATTTGGTCCGATCGGGCTGAAAAGTTTCAAGGACCAACTAGAGTCATGATCGGACCCCTGACCAAAATTACAGGTTTTTAAAAAATTGTCTCCAACCAAAGTCAGCCTGGACGGTGTTTTCACGGATTATTCAAGGAATAACCAACAAAAATTGTTAACCCCCATTTGGACGATTTTTTGGAAGGGGTTGGACAACTTGAATGTCACCCTGTAAGTACATATTGACTGTTCAAGATAATGTGAGACGCATTGTGCTCATCACATCTCTTCGAACGAGTACATAACATACATCAGGGCAACCAACTTCAATGAGTCTTCCCGTACATGTCTGAATATAGGTAGGTAATTGAGGTCATTGTTTTGCTTTAATAATCGAAATTGACGGGACAATGAAGTGTTACAAATTCAACAGCTGGATATTTTTCTTCGAGTATTCTGAATATTTGATTGCACGCTGGTGGTTCAAAGTAAATCAAAGGCGACTCATTTTCCCTCATGAGTCCCCAGAGCAATCAACTGTATCGATCTACGATGTTCCTTTGCCTCACGCTTTCTCCTCTTGCTGTTCTTCAACATTATCCGCCTGTTGACACTGCTACACAACGAAAAAAACTTCAAGAATGAGTTCAGTGTCTGAGTCCTCACCAATTGATTTAGCGCCAAGGTTCATTACAGTTTCAAAATTGAATTTATACGATAAGTGTGGATTATCTGTTGCTGCTCGTCGCAATGAGAAGGATTGGGGGTACTGCCAGGGGATCTGGTATGGTACACGGATGGGTCCAAGATGGGGAACGGATCCGGCAGGGGTGTATGGCCCGGTGCCAGAATGGGAGCTCTTGCTCTCCCTTGGCAGCTGGGTCACATTATACCAGGCTGAGCTGCTCGCAATAGAGAAATGTGCTGAGGAGAACATGAGGAGGGCCTACCGAGGTAGGCGGATCCACATCTTCTCTGACAGCCATGCAGCACTCAAGGCCTTAATGGGATCGAGCTCTGACTCGAGGCTGGTGCTTGAGTGCTGGGAAGCCCTCCAATACTGAGTGGAACAAACAAGGTTGTCCTTACATGGGTCCCGGGCCACTCAGGGGTTGAAGGTAATGACCGAGCTGACGCTCTGGCTAGGCGTGGGTCGGGGACTGTTTTTACGGGACCTGAACCATGTTTAGGAATCTCCCGCACCCTATTATCGGGGTGGGTGGACAACCTGGGTTCGCTCCCAGCACCAGAAGCGCTGGGAGCGGACGCCGCGGCAAGAACACAGTCACACCATGATGACTGGTCCCAACAAAGGAAGGGCCACGAGATGCCTTAACCGTAACAGAGCTTCCCTGAGACTCACCGTTGGCTTATTTACAGGACACGGGGACTTCAGGAGGCATCTCTGCAGGATTGGGGTGCGCAGTGGTACCCCTGACTGCAGATTCTGTGGCGAAGACGAGGAGACAGCGCCTCACATCGTCTTCAATTGTCCTGCCCTGGAACACAGGCGTTTCAGAACCTTCGGGACTTAGGCCGAAGGGACATCCTCAACCAGGAGAACCTGGTCGGAGCTCTGCTGGATCTAGTCGGGAACACGGAGCTTCGGCCAAGATGAGCTCCAGGGGTCAGCACAATGGGCCACTAGGTCCAAGTGCGGGGGGTGAACACTGCAGTGGACGCCTCCTGTACCTCTGTGTAATTAATCTAAATCTAAAATGAGAAGGGTTGGTTTTCATGCAAAAAGTCATTCTCTCCGATTTGGCACAAAATTTATTCCAAGGCGTTTCAAGGTGTCTAGATCAAGATATGCAAAAGTCCTTCCGCCGTTCACACCGACTTTGGTAGTAGAACAATTTCTAAAAATCTGAATTTTTGTTCAGGGACCCATTTCCGGCACTAGCTGGTCCTCGAAACATTTCAACCCGATCGGACCAAAGTTGGGGGTGAAAGGGGTCAAAATGTGTTTTCTAAACATGGATTGTCGAGAGAGATTTTCAACAATATAGGCGTGTGGGGCATCATTATCGACAAAATTTTGGATGCTGAATCAAATAAGACGGTTCGCGGAACGATTGGCACCCACTGGAAGAAGTTATGGGTCAAATTGGGTATTTATTACCCATTTCGAATGTGTTTTCGGGATTTCTGGTACCTAGGCGTGTGGGGTATCATTTTCCACTAAATTTTGGACGCTGAACCGATTGAAATGAGTCTCCATGGGCCTGGTCCGAGGAATAACCTGCCCCTTTGAATGAATTTGCAGAATTTTTATCCATTTCTTGACTCAACAAAACAATCGACACGCGTTTATTTAACAGGTGTCTGAGAACGTTTGACAAACCGTCGGTGCGTATTGATTCGCTTCAACCTCTCATTGAATAAGTGATTTGTTTCCAATCCCCCAACGCTCAGCCGGGAAGACGCTCCACAGTTTGGTTCCTTTTGAATCATAGATGACGTTTTAGCCTCCGAGCTTGGCCTTTAGCCTGAAACTTTTACCCGTTCGATCATTTAGGGTAACAGGTCTGGGCGGAAAGACGTGCTCGCTGTTGAGAATAACAATTACTTCTGTATCCACACCTATAAACTCTGATGAGTTTCCTTCGTGAATTAGCTGTGGCAAACCGAAAGCCCTTCTATGGTAAGTTGTAGATATAGTTTTAGGCTACCATGACCAATGCTGCCGCCCACTCTCTATCATATCCTTTCCACATTCACCCACATTCCAATTCTTCACGGCTACTACATCAAAACCTCGGACCAGGCGCATGGAAACTGATTTAAAAACATGGGGGAAATGGGGAAAACGGTGGGTGCGGCGGGTCCCAGACCCATTCAAATCGATTCAGGATCCAAAATTTAGAGGAAAATGATACCCCACACGCCCAGGTTCCAGAAATCTCGAAAACACATATTCAAAAATCTGCAAATTCTTACACACGGGTTGGTTATTCCTCGAATGGGGGAAACAGTGGGTGTGGCGGGTCCCAGACCCATTCCAATCGATTCTGGGTCCAAAATTTAGTGGAATATGATACCCCACACGCCCAGGTACCAGAAATCCTGACACATACCAAATGGGTGGATACATACCCATTTTGACCCATAACTTCTTCCGGTGGGTGCCAATCGTTCTGGGACACACATCATTGAATTCAGCGTCCAAAATTTAGTGGAAAATGATACCCCACACGCCTAGGTAGCAGAAATCCCGAAAACACATATTCAAGATGGGTGTATCTATGGGGCACTACGACACTAATTTACTAATATAATATTGAGAAAACGTAGGTAATTTAGAAGGCTATAATAATTGTATTAAATTGAATTGAATGGTACGAATAAAAAGCTCGGACAGTAAAAAGAATTGTAGGTAACTGCTCAAAATTGGTTGCTAAGTTTAACAGCTGGTTATAAACAACAGGATATGACGATGTGTTTTGTTTGTCTATTCGGCTGAAGTCACCCACATGGGTAATAAATACCCAATTTGACCCATTACTTCTTCCAGTGGGTGCCAATTGTTCTGGGACCCATTTTATTGGATTCAGCGTCCAAAATTTAGTGGAAAATGACACCCCACTTGCCTAAATCACCCAAAATCTCGAAAATCCATTTTTCAAAAAACACATTTTGACCCCTACCCCCTCCAAATTTGGTCCGATCGGGCTGAAAAGTTTCGAGGACCCATCTCGGCTGGGAACAGACCCCTGACCCAAATTTCAGATTTTTAGAACATTTTCTACTACCAAAAACGGCGTGGACAATGGACGGCGTACGGCGGACGGCGTACGGCGAACGGCGGACGGCGGACGGCGGACGGCGGACGGCGGACGGCGGACGGACATTGACCTTTTTTGATCAGGACATCATGAAACGTCCAGAAAAAAATTTTGAGCCGAATCGGAGAGGTTGACCATTATCATGAAAACATAGGTTGATTATTCAAGGAATAACCAACCAAAATGGGTAATATATACCCAATTTGACCCATAACTTCTTCCAGTGGGTGCCGATCGTTCTGGGACCCATTTCATTTGATTCAGCGTCCAAAATTTAGTGGAAAATGATACCCCACACGCCTAGATCGCCCAAAATCTCGAAAATCCATTTTTCAAAAAACACATTTTGACCCCTACCCCGCCCAAATTTGGTCCGATTGGGCTGAAAAGCTTGGAGGACCGTCCTAGGCCGGGAACAGACCCCTGACCCAAATTTCAGATTTTTAGAAAATTTCCTACTGCCAAAAATGGCGTGGACGGCGGACGGACATTTTTGTTTTTTGATCTAGACACCTTAAAACGTAAAATGTCAAATTTTGAATCAAATCGGAGAAGTTGACTTTCTGCATGAAAACATAGGTTCATTATTTTTGGAATAATAAACCAAAAATCCATTCCCGTAGAACTGAGGAAGAACGCTGCAAATTCTTGCACGGGTTGGTTATTCCTCGGACCAGGCGCATGAAGACTCATTTCTTCAACATGGGGGAAATGGGAAAACGGTGGGTGCGGCGGGTCCCAGACCCATTCCAATCGATTCAGGATCCAAAATTTAGTGGAAAATGATACCCCACTTGCCTAGGTACCAGAAATCTCGAAAACACATATTCAAAATGGGTAATAGATACCCAATTTGACCCATAACCTCTTCGGGTGGTGGCCAATCGTTCCGGGTCTCGTCTCATTGGAGTCCGCGTCCAAAATCATGATCCTCTAATGATCATCCAATAATAACCAACCAAAATCCTTTCCCGAAGAACTGGAAAAAATGCTGAGTCCTTGTGAGCCCCAGCCATATAATATGCCGGAAATATGATGTTTCCATTCTTCCCGAAAAGTTCTCTCTTCAATAACATTCCGAGGTCACCTCGCTCTTCAGCTCAATTCAAAAGTTTGATGAAATCCTGATTAAAATGATCACAACCTGAACTTACTCATAAACACTAACGAAATACGTTCAAACTTTCAACGCTCTTCGAAATAAATCTCTCAAACTGAGCTCTTTTAGCGAACAATTTACATGTTGAATCCTCTTTTTCAACTATAATAATCACAATTTCATTTCCAGAATCGTTTCGAAGCAGATTAGCTTTTCTAACAAGGAGAATCCTCTGAGGAAAATGAACTCAGTTGTGAGTCACCAAGTTTAATCAATTCGGAGGTCCCTAAGCGGACTCTTATCGACTAAATTGGGCTTCTCTGGGGAAATACAGAGTTTTTCTTAATCCAACAGGAGAATTCCTATTTGAAAATACAAGTTTAAGGCAGTTACTGTCACGTCTACTGACCTATCAGTGTAATGGCGTTTGGAGTGATGCTGATAAGGGCTGCTAGCAACAACTGGACAAATTGGGTAATTATTACTCATTCTGAATGTGTGTTTTCGGTACCTAAGCGTGTGGGGTATCATATTCCACTAAGTTTTGGACGCTGAATCCAGTGAGACGGGTGCCGGAACGATTGGTGCCCTCTGGATGAGGCTATGGGTCAAAATGGGTGCCTATCTACCCATTTCGAATCTGTGTTTTCGAGATTTATTTTATTTTATTTATTTCACATTTACCCAATTTCAAAGAAATAGATTAGGCAGACAGAACAGAAAGCAGATAGCAGTACAAACGACAGGGCTCCGAAACAAGTCAGTGACGAGGGTACAGGAGACGATGAAGCTGGGGTCTGGAGACGGTAAGGAAGTCAACATCCTGTGATGAGATGAGGAGGTTACCAAGGCGGGGGAGGCGGCTTGGGGGCGGTGGAGCAGGTAATTCGTCGAGCTGAAGGGCACAGCAAACAATTCACTGGCACGTGCACCAATGCGGGGGGCTCGCACCAATGAGGGATAACAGAGAGGGGCAATCGACTCGGCCAGAAAAGAGAGCGTGGAGAAAAATGACATCAGCGCCACGGCGACGGTCCACTGGTCGAGAGAGATGATAATGAGCTCCAATATTATCGACGTCGTCACGGGCAAATCCAGTACGGAACGCCAAATAGCGCGCGAAGGAGCGATAGACTCGGTCGAGTTGGTCGATGTGGCTAGAGTAGAAGGGAGACCAGACCTCAGAAGCATACTCGATATGCGGCTGGACAAGGGTCTGATAAAGAGTGATTAGGGCAGAAGCTGAAGTGAACTCCCGAGTAGTCCGCTTCAAAAACCCAAGGGCACGCATTGCTCGACTAGAAGCCTGGGCGATATGGCTAGAAAAGGTCAGCTGATGATCTAGGAGGACACCGAGGCAAGGGGCGGGCGGCGAAGGACAACAGCGCCAATGGTGTAAGTGTGCAGTCTGGGTGCAGATGACCGATGGAACGTAGAGATTGAGCACTTCTCTGGATTGAGAAGAAGTCCAACCGAAGAGCACCAAGCGTAGAAGGCGTTGACAGAGGACTGCAAGGTATAACAATCAGGAAGCTCACGAATTCTGCAGAAGATTTTGACGTCATCAGCAAGAATCAGGAACTGAACCCCAACAAGGACAGAACTGAGCCCACCGAACACAAGGATAAAGAGAAGAGGGCCAAGATGCGAGCCCTGGGGGACCCCAGAAGAAGCAACATATGGAGCTGAGACAGCTCCCCGGATTCTGACTGAAGAAAAGCGGTCAGAAAGGTAGCTTCGGATCCAGGAGAGGGATATCACTTTCCACTAAATTTTGGACGCAGATTCCAATGAGACGGGTCCCGGAACGACTGGCACCCTCTGGATGGGGTTATAGGTCGAAATGGGTGCCTATCTACCCATTTTGAATATGTATTTTTGAGATTTCTGGTACCCAGGCGTGTGGGGTATCATTTTCCACTAAATTTTGGACCCTGAATCGATTGGAATGGGTCCGGGACCCGCCGCACCCACTGTTTCCCCCATTTTCCCCATGTTGATGAAATGAGTCTCCATGCGTCTGGTCCATGGAAAAACCAACACGTGTGTATGAATTTGCAGCATTTTATTTTTTAAACTAGATTTTGGGATAATTTGGGAAATAAACATATGAGGTATAAATTTCTAATAGGTCTCAGACGTTGAGTTGGACCGATTGGTGGCCACCGGGTCAAAATGAGTACCTACAAACCTATTAGAATGTGTCCTGGACACTCCGCACTCACTTTTTTTCCCATACTTATTTGATTTTGCTAAAAGGAATATAAAAGCGTTGTGAGAAAAAAATACCAGCGTCATGACTAAGCTGGTCAGAAAAATTACTTCAAAAATTCCCTCTCGTACTCATAGTTGAAATTTGTCATAAATGCGTATTCAAATTGTTGTTTTAAGTGATTTTTAATAAATTCAATTTCAAGGTGTTCTGATTATTTCTTCTGACGAACATTCGTTCATTTCTTCAGATCAATTTACGTACTTGGAATGATCGTGAGAGCGACGAGCTCTCGTCTCCGGCTCGAGCATTCAACTGGTGTCTTGTGTAACCGCTCGCGAATGACTGACCGCCTCCAGACCGCCCCTGCCGCCTTTGGGGGCGGGAAATGACAGTCGGCGCGAGTTGTGAAAGAAATTCCTCCCTAAACCACCCGTTTGAAACGCTTCCTCCGATATGGAAATATCTGTTTTCTGCCTGTGTTGGGTATAGAAGCGAAAAACTATGCAAATTTATACACACGTGTTGGTTATTCCTTGGACCAGGAGCATGGAGACTCATTCCAATCGATTCAACGTCCAAAATTTAGTGGAAAATGATACCCCACACGTCTTGGTACCGGAAATCTGAAAAAACACATTCGAAATGGGTAGATAGGCACCCATTTTGACCCATAACCTCATCCAGAGGGCACCAGTCGTTCTCGTTGGATTCAGCGTCCAAAAGTTAGTGGAAAATCATAACCCACACGTTAAGGTACCAGAAATATCGAAAACACAAATTCAAAATGGGTAATAGATACCCATTTTGACCCATAACCTCATCCAGTGGGTGCCAATTGTTCTGGGACTATTCTCATTGAATTCAGCATCCAGAATTTAGTGGAAAATTATACCCCACACAACTAGATTTTAAAAAATCTCAAAAATCCATTTTTCGTAATACACATTTTGACCCCTACCCCGCCCAAATTTGGTCCAACGGGTTGAAAAGTTTCGAGGACTAACTAGAGCTCGAAACGGGTCCCAGACCAAAATTTCAGATTTTTAGAAAATTGTCTACTACTTTTCTACTGAGACAATTGGGTAAACACGATTGGAATAGAGCTCACGCGCTGAGCGCGTGACCCGCAGCGAACGTGTTAAACATCCTAGAACAGGAATAAAACTTAGAATTATTTCACTATTTTTTATAATTACATATCAAATTCCGACAGTTATCTGTAATTTAACCAAAACTTCGACTATCTTGAATTAAGACTCAATAAATAGGGCTAAACATCAGTCTATATGAAATTAGTGCTATATCGAGATGCAGTGGCTAATGTACTCGTACAATAGAATCAGGAGGTAGATGATCAAAATCAAAAATTTCGAAAAATCGCATTTTTTCACACTTGCCCCAGTGTGCGCCGTCCACGCCGATTTTAGGTAGTGGAAAATTTTCTAAAAATCTGAAATTTCGGTAAGGGAGCGGTTTCCGAGTCTAGTTGGTCCTCAAAACTTTTACGCCCAAATTTGGGTGGGTATGTGTATTTCGAAAAATGGATTTTCGGCTATCTAGGCGTGTGGGGTATTGTTTTCGACTAATTTTTGGACGTTGAATCGATTGAAATGAGTCTCCATGCGCCTGGTCCGAGGAATGACCAACCTCTTTGGATGAATTTGCCGAGTTTTCAATATTACATGCGTCCAAGAGACGACTGGCATCATCCAGGAGGGAGCGTGACCTAGCGGCGTTTGTATAGGCACGTGAAGGTAAAAAATTTGGTGAATAGCGTTCGATACAAGATCTCAATGAATATTTGACTCGGCCTGGAAGTTGTACCGACAGATAGGCATAAAAATGGCACCGATATAACCAAGTGACGATTTGTACTCACCACCAAACGACCTTGTGCCGCTGGGTTGGTCGTCCAGGAAGAGGGAAATGAGACATCCGATGCCACTAAATGTACTCAAAACTCTCTTACTGAACAACAATCTCGAATCAGAGGACTCGCTCAGCCATTACACGATCGGCTATGACGGTACCCGCCAACTATGTGATTGTCAGAAGATAAGAAACGGTCTGAAATGACTGAAGTTGAAGGTGGGAGGTTCAAAAGGTGGTCATTTCGAGTCTTGCCACGAACTTCGTTGACGTTGGCGGAATTCCAACCGAGGGAAAATATTTGTTCGCGACTCGAGACAATATTTGGCACTTTGATGTTTCGTGGTTTTTTGCAGTGGGTTTTTTATACTTGGAGGAGAATGCCCGAGAAGTTGGCCTAAAAGTCAACTATGAAAAAACAAAATACGTTCTAAGTAAAAGAAATGAGGAGAGAGAACAAGAGGAAGAAATCCTGATAAATGGAAAGTATTTTGAGAAATGTTCAACCTTTAAATATCTTGGAACAACTATCAACAAGGACTGCTCTCTTGAACATGAAATTAAAGCCCGAGTTAATGCAGGAAACAGGTGTTTATTTGCACTAACAAGTTTTTTCAAAAGTAGGTTACTTAGCAGGACTTCCAAAGTTAAAGTGTACCGAACCGTAGTGAGGCCAGTTGTGCTATATGGCTCTGAGACTTGGACCCTAACAAGGAAAGAGGAAGACCAGCTCAGACGCTGGGAAAGGAAGATCCTGAGAAGAATTTATGGGGGGATTTGTGAAGGGGGCAGGTGGCGTATCCGAACCAACGAGGAGCTCGCTCTTTTGTATGGACAGCCCGACATCATAGCAGAGGCGAAACGAGCCAGACTCCGATGGGCAGGACATATGGAGAGGATGCCTGTGGAAAGGGCAGCTGCCAAACTGTACAGAGGCCACCCAGGAGGAAGACGATTGCGTGGGAGGCCAAGGCTGCGCTGGATAGACGGAGTGGAGGATGATCTGCGACAGATGGGCGTCATGAGGTGGCGCACACTTGCCGCGGACCGTGCAGCGTGGAGGCTAGCGACTGGTCAGGCCTAGGCCCTCAAAGGGCTGTAGCGCCGTGGAGAAGAAGAAGAAGATGTTTCGTGGGGATAATTTAGCGAAGATCCAAAGAACGTCTGGTGGTGCGAAAATAATTTTATTTCTACAGTTGAATTGAGGCGTCGAATTTCAGAACTCGTTCTTTTCCTATTTTGAGCAAAATTAATAAGGAAGTGGTTTTTGAAAGGTTTTATCTTCACGCTCATTCCATCAGTCAAGTCCTTTTTGTACCAAAACTTGTTCTTTCTTGTCTAAAAACAGGTTTAAAACCCACGATTAGTAGCAAAAGTAGTTGTTTACTTCAATTGGTGAATAACAAGACTTGTCCTTGACTCATGACGGTTGTAGTGGTTGCAGAACTATTTTGTTACTCTCCATTATAACCTGCTCAAAATCTGAGGCACTGAGTTTCAAAACTCATTCTTCCTGGTTGTGGGCAATGTTCTTCCTGACCAGGTTTGTTCCAGCGCTTTGTTGAGCAGTGGGTATGAGTAGGTTTCACACTGTCAGGTTACAACCCAGTAATCATGAAAAAGGCTGCAAATTCATTCACAGGAGTTGGTTATTCCTCGGACCAGGAGCGTGGAGACTCATTTCAATTGATTCAGCAGCCAAAGTATAGAGGAAAATGATAACCCACACGCCTAGGTACCAGAAATCTCGAGAACACACATTCAAAATGGGTAGGTAGATACCCATTTAGACCCATAACCTCATCCAGAGGGCGCCAATCGTTTCGGGATTCATTTAATTGGATTTAGCGTCCAAAATTTAGTCGAAAATGACACTCCACACGCCTAGGTACCAGCAATCTCAAAAACCTACTTTCGAAATGGGTGGATAGATACCCATTTTGACCCTATGTATAGATCCAAGTTTATTACCTGTCATCCCTAGTTCACACCCAAAGGACAAACAATTTTTTCCAAAATTCAGGGCACCTTACATCACTTTCGTGATTGTAGACAATGGCAAAAGACGGTTGTATGAACAAATCTAGGTTAACATTTACTGTAGGAGCTGGAGGTTATAAGGTATAATCGATATATATATCGATATATACCAGCAAGTCAATGTTATCATTGTTATATCTCTTTTTTAGGGTCAGGTGGGGTAATTGGGAATCTGGGGTAAATGGGAACGAGCGACGTTAGCGCTCGTGGGGGGGGGGGGGGGGGTTTGAAGAACCAAAAAGCCGTGAAGCCCGAAGGTCAGCATCCCTTCTGAGTGATTCAAGGTGTTCCTGCCATTATTGGAGGTGAGCTGCCAGCTTTGTAATAAGGCTGATAACATCCGGGAATTTTGTTTGGAAACCGAAGCGTCATTCGACAAGTTGAGAGCTCCTGGCAACTCCAGATTTCGAAGGTGAGAATCATTTGGTACCAATAATTATAGCTAATTGAATCAATTGACAATATATGATGTGATTTTGGACAAAAAATCGCAGCACAGCTCAGTATGGAAGCGTTCCAAATTACCCCTGAGATTTTTACCTCAGGGGTAAATGGGAACAGAATTTCGTACCATTTTTTTATCGTCCTATCTTGAAATTAAATGTTTTTGACATAATAATAATGTATTTTCGTGAATGTATTTGCAGCTGCATCGAGGAGATGCCGCGAAACTACGTGAAAAAGAAGGCTCCACCTGAGCCGTGTTTCTGATGGATCAGGACGAGAGTCCACTACAGTCCTGGCCTGCGTGGGAGCAAATGGAGACTGTCTCCCTCCTTTGATCGTTTTCAAAAGACTCTCAGTACAAGCTCGTTGGGTTTCCGAAAATCAGTACCCGGGCACAATGTGCCCCAATGAATCAGAGGGCGTGAATGATGAATCAGAAAATCCTCATGACATCCCATATTTCACTGGGGAAATTTTTCCAACGATTGTATGTGACGACGCTGTCGTCTTGGATTTGAGTATGAAGAAAAAACCTGAAGCTAGTGAAAGCTCACCACCAAAAGTTGTGGACTTGATTGACATATTTTCGATGAGTATCTCCAGGAATAAATCAGCCTCAACCTCAACAGGAAGCCCAAAAAAAGGAGGGACTCGGCTAAAGCACCATACCTACGGCGAAGTTTCAACTTCTGAAGACGTACTGAAAAGTCTCAAAGAAGCAGAGGAAAGGAAAACGACTAAGAAAAAAAACTGCAACAAGAAGAGTGAAGAGAAGCATGTCAAGAAAGCCAGATTATGTGTCTATTTTAATTCTAAATTGATGATTTCGTTCCTTTGAAATTAGTTCTACATATCGACAGCCCCACTGCAAAACCCTGTATGTTCAAAACCAACAAGCTCTATCACAATACGATAACTTACAGGAATTTGCATTGTGATTGGAAGGTTTCAAACTTACAGGTTATTACATTGCACCACTGCAAACAAATGAGAAGTTATAGCCCGATTTTGGCTACACTGTGATGTGCGCAAGACCACAATCTATCGGAAAAGTGTATATCCTTATTTTTGGAAAATTTGGAACTTACAGGGTTTTGCAGTGGGGCTGTCGATATGCTACGTTTTCCTTCTGCAACATTAGTTCTTTTTTCCACACACTTCTAAATAAATATTTTTATTAAGTGTGAATGATTTCCAACTTTTGTTCAAATTTTGGTGACAGAGTCATTATGGCCAGTTTACCTCACGGGGTAAATTAGAACAACGCTTGGGGTAATTGAGAACGCATTGCGGGGTTATTGGGAACATATAGTGGGGTAATTGGGAACAGGGCGTTGGAATGCTCAATAAAAAGGCGAGTCGCAAAAACCAAAGTTTGCGAGGGTCCCGCCTCAAAAAGAACTCACAGACAGAAAAATAACGATTCCCAATTACCCCCAACTGAACGGGGTAATTGGGAATTTCTGGGGTAATTGGGAACATGGAAAAAAACGCCTCAAAAATCTGTTATTTCTTCCTTGGACGGCTTGGAAAGTGGAATTAGATGTAATTCAACGAGAATTTGGCGAAGAAAAGTTTGCAAATCACTTTTCATCGTCACAGTGACAATGCTACACCCCAAAATTCCAAAAACTGTAGATTTTGTTCCCAATTACCCCACCTGACCCTATATCTTTTCATGCCTTCAATTTTACAATTAACGGTTCTGAAATAAATTCAACTGCCTAATTTCAGAGAATTTCGTTTCTTGTTTAATGCCAAAGTTCTGCCACCGCATGAACAACTGAAAGAATCTCTCCTGTCACACGGCGTCTTGTATAGAATCAAGGAAAACGTCAGGCGAATTTTTATTTTTTCCTTTTTTCGGGACAACTCAACAGAATTGCTTAAACCCACTTGAGAAAGGATTCGGATCACGTCTGATAGGAACAGGTGGAGAAAGGGAGACGCGTCTGATCTGGATGCTCGTGACCTTCTTTCCTGTCGAATCGAGAAATATATAACAGACAAGAAAATACATGTATGATTGGTAGCCTTTTTCGTCACATGTACGTATTCTTACAATGGAATTTCTCACAACACATACGTTTTGCAAGTCGTTGCACGGAAAATCATAGTAGTAAATTAATGCAATTGAAATTGAAAAACGCGCAATTCCTTACACAGGGTTGGTTATCTCTCGGACCAGGCGCATGGGAGATCATTTCTTCAACATGGGGAAAATGGGACAACAGTGGTGTGGGGGTGGTACCCATTCCAATGATTCAGGGTCCAAAATTTAGTGAAAAATGATACCCACCCACACCCTAGTACCAGAATCTCGAAAACACATTCAAAATGGGTAGAAGGACATTTTGACCATACCTCTTCCAGGTTGCCAATCATTCTGGACCCCTTTCATTGAATTGCGTCCACATTTAGGTGGAAATGATACCCCACATGCTAGTTTCTCCAAAGAGTCCCGAAAATCGAGTTTTAAAATACAGTCCCGCTTTGGTTTATCCTTGAATGATCCAAATTTCGGGAGGAAGGGGTTGGGGTCAAACCATATATCTTACCTGGGCGTGTGGGTATCATTTCCTTATTTTTAGAGCTGAATTCAGTAAGACGGTCCCGGAACGAGTTGACACCACCAGAAGAGGTTTGGTCAAATGCGTATTTATCACCTATTACGATGTGTTTTTGATATTTCTGGTACCTATACGTGTAGGGTCTAATTTTCCACTAAATTGTGGACGCTTAATCTATTGGAATGAGTCTCCATGCTGCTGTTTCCGAGGATCGACCAACCCCTGTGAAAAAGAATATTCAGCGTTTTTTTAACCCTTCGAGGGTGGGGCCGGTGCACTGAGTCGCCAGTGACTGAATTTTCACTGGGAAGATCAAGAGTTTAGCTCCAGGAATCTCTCCTACCCTCTACCCTCCTATTTACACGTAACGTACACATTTCAATCATCGGAATTGTTCAGTTTTCCTCCCAGACCTTGCTCCAGATCGCGTGTCTCGATTTTCCGTGTTGTGGCATCGAGTGCGCCGCCGCACGCAACGATGTCCCAATCCATAAAAACCATACCTCCTTCCGAATTTGCGCGAGTTTTGCAAGAGTTGTCAGAGGAAGGCGAAGGATCGGGTCAAGAAGAAGCTTCGGATGTTGATAGGAAGAAGTTGTTGGGCAATCGAGACGTAGATACAGAATCGACAAAAGCAGCAAGGCCTCCCAGTGCAAGCTAAAGCCATCATCCGAAGGTTGCTTCCTTTCTCAGTAGAGATGAAGAAATCAGTCAGAAGTGAGGGACCACCGCCGAAGAAGCGAGGGTCGTTGTTCCACATGTGGAAATAGCAAAAGAAAACATCAATACAAATCCCATGTTTTTCTCAGTGTCTAACAATTTCACCTGCAAGGCTCACCTGGCAGAAAGTGCACCACTGTGCCAAACTTGTGCGGCTTCTGATTCCATGAAGAATGAGTTATGTGAAAATGGGCATCGTCAAGGAGTTCTTGAAGTTATCTTGACTACCTACTTGACATTTACGATACTAACTTCGTATCAGTCAACTTTTTATATATGTTGCTTTTTCTGGTATTAAAAAATAAAAAAAAAAAACAAAAAAAAAAACCTACTATTGGTATTGTCTGAATTATATTCAATGATGCACCATACATTGATTGTTCGAAAACCTGGTAATAAAGGTGAAACTGAAACGAAAAAAGTCTCCACCCCACCCCGAATGAGGACGCAAGACCTCCCCATCCTCGAATGTTAATTTATCTCGCGCAATAGGTGACAGAAGACTCTTGACATGAACAATGCTCCAACAAGGAACTGGAGAGAAATATAATTAAATTACTGAGCCTCCAGGTGCCTCTCCTCATATTGCATGTCCTTCTGAGAACTGATGCTATTCCCGTGTGAAATATCATTTTCCACTGTGTCCAACTTAAGTGCCTCACCAATCCACAGATGTCTTATGTCAAGAAGGATGACAAACTAACAATGAAGAGAAAATGAGACCAGACCAAATTCCATGAAATTGTCAAGTGAGTACAGAAGTCCTTATCCTCTCCTGCAGGAGAGACGGTGTGACGTGGACAGGGTACCGGTTCAACAACAATTCCATTCCAACCAAAGGTTAACAAGAAGTGCAGATGTCGGATAAACAAGTTCCACAGAGGAAAAGGGTAAATAGGATAACTGTGCTTCCAGGTGTTCTCCTCAAATTGGATGTCCTTCTGAAAACTGAACCTATTCCCGTGTGAAACATCATTTTCCACTATGTCCAACCATCTCCACAGATGTCTTATGTCAAGAAGGATAACGAACTAACAATGAAGAGAAAATGAGGCCAGACCAAATTCCATGAAAGTGACAAGTGAGTACAGAAGTCTTTATCCTCTCCTGGAGACGAGAGTGATGTCAGCAGGGTTTTTTTTAATTATCCCAGGACAAGGTTAACAAGAGGTGACAGAAGATTCTTGCCAAGGACAACTTTCTACAAGGAACTGGGTAAATAGGGTTACTGTGCTTCCAGGTGTTCTCCTCAAATTGGATGTCCTTCTGAGAACTGTTCCTATTCCCGTGTGAAACATCATTTTCAACTGTGTCCAACCGAAGTGCTTCACCAATCCACAGATGTCTTATGTCAAGAAGGATGACAAACTAACAATGAAGAGAAAATGAGGCCAGATGAAATTCCATGAAAGTGACCAGCAAGTCTTCATCCTTTCTCAAAAGAGGACTGATGTGAGCAACAGTTTTCAATTATCTCACAAAAGGTGGCCTCTCCTCAAATTGCATGTCCTTCTGAGAACTGATGACATTCCCATTTGAACTACCCCCCACCACAAACCCAAAGGAGGGCACAGTAGATTGGAATCTTCCAAACTCCAGTCAGTGGTTCTCTCTTTCCGTTCGTCTACTGTGGCTGTGCTCTAGTTTTAATTCCAAATAAATTTACCTTGTTTTATATTTTTTCTTTATTCGCGATCGGCAAATTTAAGTGCGTTTTGGGTACAAACTATGTGAATATAGGTTCTAGAGTGCCGTTCTAGTCCAGTGCCCAAGTCAGTGTAAGTGAAGAGTGTGCCTTCAGTTGTGGTCATCCAATGAGGAAGATCACTCTCTCTGGTAAGACAGTCATATATTTTGTCCTTTGAAATAGGTACCTAATAGAATCACTCGGGAAGTTGAACAGAGGTGTTTTTGTCACCCATTTGCATTGTCCACAGAACATCATGCAAACAGATCCCACAACAATTCATGAACTCAACCAGTGAGCTTGGAAAGCTTTTTATTTTGACCAAGCAGTTCTCGGTAAAAATATCAATGTTGATATCGAGAGCACAATCTGTTGTTATTGATGACGTCATATGATTCACGACCATCGTTCAAAAATATAAACAATACCTGATAATATAAAATATAAAATCATTGTCAGTGTCAGACTGAAGGAGTGACGTCAGATGGACGATCGATCAGCTTGTTGTTCGAGTTCGATTGGAATCGACAGTTTGTTATCTCTGCCCCATATACTAGAGTTCAGCCTTATTTCGACCAAGCAGTTCACTTTTATGGCCAAAGTTCTTTCGAATCTAGTGATCTATATATCGAATCTAGTGATAACAGCGGGTGGGCACCTAATAGCGCAGTTTTACCGAAAAATGTTGTAAATTCTTCCAAAAAGCAATGTTATGGGTAGAGAGAGGATGGATTTTATTGGATCTCTAACCGAAAACTGAGGTCAGTTGAGATAAACATGAGCATTTTGCGGATTATTGGGTTTTCCATGTCCATGTTGAGACTAAGCAGTTACATTCTACCATTCAATTGTGTGTATTCTAAATTTGGGAATCCATTCCAAACTTCTAGGCTATTGAAATGGCCCGTAAATTGGAAATTAACTGCAATGATATGGCGAGGGTTTTACTTTGACTCATTTTCTGTTTAGTCGCCCCAAACGGAGGCAGGATGTGGGTATACAATTTTATAGAATTTTGAAAACTGTGATTTGAGATTTTTGGGCGTCAATGATCAGTAAATTTGTAATGGATAAACTATTGAAATGGGTATCAGACCAACTACCGATCACATTTTTTTGTCCACACTTGGTTTATTATTCATTGCATAATCAACCTATGTTTTCATGCTAAAATTTAATCTCTCCGATTCAATCAAACATCTTTTTCTGGACATTTCGTGTGTCTAGATCAAAATAAGCGCAAGTCCGTCCGCCGTCCAGGCCAATTTTGGTAGTAGGAAAATTTCTAAAAATCTTGAATTTGGATCAGGACCCGTTCCCGGGTCTAGTTGGTCCTTGAAACTTTTCAGCCCGATCGGACCAAATTTGGGCGGGGTAGGCGTCAAAATGTGTATTTCGAAAAATCGATTTTCGATATTTTTGGCAATCTAGGCTTGTGGGTATCATTTTCCATTAATTTGGACTCTGAATCATGAAATGGGTCCCGAAAACGTTGGCACCCCTGGAAGAGTTATGGGCAAAATAGGTATCTATCCACCCACTTTGTATAACGTGTTTTCAAGATTTTTGGTACCAAGGCGTGTGGGGTATCATTTTCCACTAAATTGTGGACCCTGAATCTAACTAGACAAGTCCCAGAACAACTGACGCCTCCGAAGAGTTATGGGACGCTGAATCGATTGGAATGAGTCTCTGGTAAAAGTCGAGAATAGGGACCGTTGTCGCGTTATCAGCTGATATCGATAGTACGCTTAGTCGATATGCACTATCGATATATTCTACACGAAATATTTATCCCTGTCGGCCATATTGTTTTTTTATAAAAGGAGGGAAATACTAAATTGAAATAAACTAAAATAATTAATAATAAATAAAGAATAATAAATAAATTGAAATAAACTTACCTCGTGCTCACTAAGCTTCACTAAGCCTCTCACTCCCACAAAAACTTTCGATTATCGATTATCGACCGTATGCGCGATATCATTGCTATCAGTTGATAACGCGACAACGGTCCCTATACTTGACTTTAGCCTGAGTCTCCATGATCCTGGTCCGAGAAATAACCAACCGCTGTGAATGAATTTGCAGCGTTTCATAAGTACTTATACAACATTATAATATCTATATAACAAGAAAATAAAGGCTACTACAAAGAATTACGTGTCTAGGTCATTAAAAATTCCAAATAAGTAACGAAAATTATGTAATTCACTTGCCTTTACACCTATAATCAACCACTCCTAGAAAGCATTCATAATTTGCCAACGTCTTAGTGTAACGGGGCGGCAGATTCCGGGCCCCGTCAAGAAACTTCGGCGGCGGGTACGGATCGGGCCCTCTCCCCTCCAAGCGCCTGACCCCAGCTGGGCGAAAGGCGTGACCTCATCGGATTGGTTGGGCGATGCGGCGCGAGACACCAGGAGGAGTAGGAGGGGAAGGCGACTTGACGAGCGGACTGGGGAAAGGAACATCGTCAGTCGTGTACGAACTCAAGTGAAGGAAAGTTGGATCTCCGAACGAGGTTGGCCCCCCCTGCGCGCCATAATCTCGAGAGGACGAGGCGAGGCGGGGCGGGCGGAACAACCTGTTTCGGGGCGGAACAACCGGAGCGGACAAACCCCAGCGAAACAACCTGTTTTCGGGGCGGAACATCGAAGCGGAACAACCGACGCGAAGCAAATCAACCCCTTGTGAAGCCGGTGTTGTGAATGACCTGAGGGAACAAGTGTATCGTGGTTCCTTCAGGGTGAGAACTCGGGAATTGGGAGATCAGCCAATTCCTCTCCCGTAACAGTGGGCCCTTATACGAACTGAAAATCCCCCGTCGGACCCGAGTGTTGATCCGTTCGCGCCCGATCGCCGGCCATAGTCTAGGTTCCCCACGCACCGCCAGTCGTCGGACCTCCGTCGGAAAGAGCCTCGCCTCCTCCGGCCTGGACGGCGTTCCCCTGACCGAAGCCGAGCAGCGAAGAGAACATCACCCTGTTGTCTCCATCCGAAGGAGTTGGTACACGTAAGTGGCGAAATACCTCTATCTCGTGAAGAGAACATCCCCTGTGGTCTCCATCCCAAGACGTTGGTACACGTAAGTGGCGAAATAACTCTGTCTCGTACCCTCGCAACGCGAAAGTCGAACTATCTAAATCTGCCAAGCCCTGACGTTTAGTCACCAGAAAGCTGATCATAGAGTTGTAGATTGTGACCGTATTATGTAGCATTTCGTCTGCCGTGCGTTAGGAAAAGAGAAGGAATTAGAGGAGGACGCTAACAAATCCACTTTCATTTACCGTTCTGTTAAATCAAACATTCCTGAGCCTTCAGCTACCCGTAAATTCTTTGGCCCTCAGCCTTCACTTTGCCTACTCAATAATTAGATTCGTATTAGTCAATATCCTTCTCGGCCGAGACATTCCCTATTTTATAGTTCTGTCAATTTGCGTTCATTACAAGTCAATATTGAATCCTTGTCTTTTCAATCACGAAACCCCATTCCTCAGAGCTTGGTAAATTCAGGTGTACTTGGCGTCCTGACCGACCATTGCAGACATTCCGGACGGTAAGTGAAAGTCTTTAATCTCCCACTAATTATTCGCCTAGGTCTATTTTTGGATCCCTAGCCCGTTACGTGAAAACGACGGGTTACATTATCACTAAATTGCCATGAAATGAAGACGACCAAATATAAGAGACCAAACCTAGGAATGATTTTGACGAACCAATGTTCTTGGAGAAATAAAATAAAGGTTCGGGACGTTACGTTGCTGTGACAATGTGAACTGACTGTAGATCCCCTTGAGAGGCACCTACTATTCGAAGCACGCATCGTTCGACGTCAAACCTTTCCACACAGGGTAGTATTCGTTTAAAATAAGCTAAGCGAGTAATTCGTAGTTGTTCCATCGCCTTTGGCTCTGTTACTGTTGGACTCTTCCACACGTGGATGGGCACCGTGCTGGTTGTGTCTGATGGACTTCTGAAAGTTGCTTCTAGAGACTATACGGTATAAATTGAACCGACAATGAAGTATACAAGGAGTAAGTATAAAGTTGAATCATAGAGAAATGATTATGATGATTGGTGCAGTCCACTTGGTACTAAAGACCTAGAGGAGCAAAACTACCACACAGCCAAGGAGCAAATTATTTACGCTTTGAGCCACAATTGTTCAGTATTTTAGTGAGACCGCTAAATTGTTCTTAATTCAGCAACAAATTCGGGGGAAGTCAAGACATTGGAGCAGCAGGGGAAATTGGTTATACCCTGAAAGAGTTATGCAATCTCTCGATAGAGCGCGTTGAGATCAGTTGTTTTCAGAGTGCATTTCAAGTTCTTTTCAAGCTAGGAAGAAAAAAATTGGTTGAAGTAAAATTTATGAGAGGAAAAAATACATAAATAAGTTCCTTTATCATGAACAAAATCTCAATTTTAAAAGAATCAAGTCATTTCAATAAATAAATTTATTTATAATAGGTACAGGTATTTAGGTACAGTTATAATAGGTACAGTTATTTATAAACGCCAAATTATCGGTGTTTCTTCACCTGAATTCCATACACATGAAATGAACACACTCTTGTTTACCTATTATCTAGAATATGAATTATACTGGATTTGATAATTGAACAACACTTAGTCACTTGAACACATTATATTCTTGACTCTCAACAAACGAACAAACTCTAGGACGCCATAGCCAGAAAGACGCCACGCCAAACGTCAGGAGAGATAAATCAAGAAGGCCTCGCAGTGTTGACAACTGCGAGGTGAACTTCATTATTTTGATATGACTTGAATACATAAAATAGTATGGCTTGTTGTTTATGTGAGAGTAATATTTCTTCTAGTTTTTCTTGAGGTTTCTCTTCTATCAAGTCAGGTAGATCATATCTCAACGAGTAAGGATATGACTGGTAGTAGTTGATTCTTCTCCCGCTAGGTAGGTAGTTGGTGCTGGGAGCAATTTGAGCTGTCCCAAGTGGTCAAATATTCACGCTCCCTCACCACGAGTGGGGAGCTCACTGTTGCTACCACAATAGCAGAAAAGCTCACAGGGAACCCCCAAGTTCAACCCTTAAGAGCATCAATGATTGATCCGTATCATTTATCCCAATATGGAACTCACCAGATTCTCCAGAGCTTATTGTGTTCTTACTTGGATTACCCGAGTTGTCATCCAATATTTTTCTGTCTTTTTCATGTTCAGCTTCCAGTACCATGTTCACGAATCCCAATCCACATGTACAAGCTTTTAGTTAAGGCCAGCGTGTTCCTCAACATTCGCTTGATGGGGGGACATTTATTGCCACATTCCTGAAAGCAATAAGGCTGAGTTAGCACAGAGTCAACAGCATGTTTTCTGAAATACTCAATACTTTTTCTTTGTAGAGGGGTTTTGTCAAAACTCCAGCCAACAGATCGCCTGTTTGACCCACTGGATGTCCACATTTCCCATCTGAAATTCTTCACAAGGTGATAACTTGGTTTTACTATGTAATTAAGTGTCTTGGAGTCCGTCCTAGCCACTGAAATAGCAGGACAGCAATCTCTATAAGAAAGGTTTGATCACACATCATTCTAAAAACATAACCATGTTTCTAATGCTCACTAAGTCTAGCTACATACGCTGGACATAGCCACATACTCCCTCACACGTTGATAGAGCCACGGGTGACTGTTTCTTTTTGATCTCCACATGACCAAGTCCCCAAAACATGAGCTATATACCCCGTGGTAGAATGACCGTTTAGAGCATTAGTCCCCAGAGACGCATCGGAATAACCAACAATGCCCTATGTTTCTCCTGAATACAGTGGGCCAGAACCCACGTTCCTTTTAAATACTGGAATATTTTAGCACATACTGCCAGTCTTGTTCGGTAAAGTTTGCTTGCTTTCGACTCAAAAAGTTTACTGCAAAAGCTAGTCAGGACGTGTCAGTAAGTACAGTCCAATAACCCAATAGTCTGTACGCATTTGGTTATTCACCACAATTGTTCCACTGAACCGCGAGTGACATTATTGAAGGATCCATGGCGAAATTGGCGATTCTTTGAGGGATGGGGAACGAATTTTTCCAGAATCTCCAATACAAACGATGACTGGTTATACACTAAGAGAACGGCTAAATTCCTCTTGTCTTCCCATTTAAAATACATTTCTGATGTGATATCTCAGGAAGCCCAATTTGTCCATTACAGAGCTAAATTTTTTTTTTTACCACAATTTAGGCGAAACTTTTAGTCCATACAATGATTTAACTAATTTACACATGTGAGTTTTTCTAAAGTTCTCTGGAAATTCGGAGAACTCAACAACTCCATCCGAAATTTCCATGTAGACTGTTTTCTCAGTTCTCCATTCAAAAGCAGTCTTAATGTCCAGCTGGAATAACTCCAAATTGAATTTGTTGGCCATGGCTAAGACCAATTATTGTACATCAACCAGCCTTGAGACTGGGACACAAATTTCACTCACATAATAATAGTTAATATCTGCAAAGACTTTCGACTTACGAGCCAACTCTTGTATCAGTATGATTTTCAGCCTCTACTTTCTGTGATTTTATGACCCATGTCCCTTGGTTTAGTGAAGTTTTTGGTACACGCTCCAAGTCCCCTTGTTTTGGTGGGACTCTAGCTCATCACAAATGCTCCCTCCCAAAATCGAATCTACGGAAGAAACACTTTCTACATATGAGGTTGGCTTTGCATAGAATAATACATTTAATTTGGGACTATTCTCACTTCAAATACCTGAGACTCACAAAAGGTTGGATCAGGAGGAGTCAGTTGTAGTCTCCATAGACTATGGATTCTACGCACTTGCAACAACTTTTTTTTTTTGTAATTTTCTCATCCAACGGCAAATAATCAGTTTCCCCACATTCCAGCACATAAGCTCCAGCATTAGGTCCAAATTTAGTTTTAGCTTCCTTGTCAACATAATACTGCCAAGCACCAAAATCTCTTAATATACCAGTGATTAGGAATTTTCTTGTGGCTACACTCAAAAGGGCTCAAAGAGCAGTTTGAGGCATTTGGCATGCGTATCCCCAAAATGATGTGGGCACTTTGCTGAGACTAAATTCACTCTCAATTTCTAGATTAAGTCTTTCACTACAGCCATTCAAGTCAGGAGTATGAGGGGGTGAGATTTGCACAGAGATATCTCTAAACTCAGGAGCTCCTTCATTTCAGCTGTCTGATACTTCAGCCCACCATCCATCCAAAGGAGATTACCATGTGTTTTTCCTTAGTAATAACTGAGATTTCTGTCAGACATTTCCAAAAGCTAAATGAACTTGTTTCTTGTCATGAGTTGGATATGCAAATGCATAACTTGAAAAATCACATATAAATAGACTATATACTGAGCCCCAGTGTAGAAAGTTGATGGATGGGATTAATTACATCAGAGTGTAGCCTCACAAAAAGTTTCTCTACTCTTTCACGCACTGTTTTATGTGGGTTTCTAACTGTCTAAGCCTCTAAGCGTCTTGACATTCCAAAATGTCGTCCCCTACTTTGATTCCCTTCATTTTGCTAAGTTTTTAACGGCAAGTTCTAGGTAGCACTTAGATGCATGATTTAGCCTTAGGTGCCACAGCACAGCAAATTTTCTTCAAGGCTAGGCCTGAAGTTTTGCGAGAGCTTTTCTTGGTCAAAATGGTGCATCCTATTATCAAGGTGTTAGGGTCAATGTTTCTTTCAGGTTCATTACTAGACTATTTATCAGGAAGTTTCTTTGGTTGACCCCACTTGAGCTAGATAGAGAGTTGACTCTTCCTCATTTTGCTCCCTCCCACAGTAACAACAACCCCTGAGTTTTCTTTACATTCAGTAGCATTGGGCCTATATTCCGAACTTTATTTTCCTGTGGGATGTTGTATATATCTGCAACGCCTTTTTAGGTTTTTGGTTTGATCAAGTTCAAATTCTAACCACCTCAAGTTGTCCCTAAATGACCCTGTCCTAATTATTTCATTTGTCTTTTCATTCCAAAACTCCACTGAATCATTTTTTTAAGCACAACTTTGATCCCTGTTTGAACTACTTTCCTAACTGAGAACAAGTTAGATCTAAGTCCTGGAGCAAACGGAACATTTTTCTACATATACTTTTTGCCATTATTAACAAATACTACGTCCCCTTGATATTCTACCACAAGATCTGCATCCCAACTTTCAGGGGAATGGTTAACTTAGTAACATTGGATAGAGGTCAAGGTCATTAGTTAGATTTGGGTTGCCCCCGAGGTTACAATTTGCTAAGAAATTTTTCTTACCCTCAGAGATGTGCAATGTCCCTTCCTGGGACTCCCTCAGGTAACAGGCAATATCAGAGGCCATTTCCCGTTTTGTCCAATAGCCACCCAGACATCAGATTCTTCTGGACTATCCTGATCACCGACGATCTGGAAAATTGAGTGCTTTTCTGCTTCAAACCGCTGGTAACATCCTGGCGCTCTCCAACTTCATTTTCATTAGTTCTGGGGGTTTGCTGCGGCGAACGTCCCATGACTGTGCTCCTCTCATTTCGTTGTAGCATGTTCTTCGATTCTTGAAGCAATTTCTTGTAAACTGTCCGGGCTTGACACCTGTCCAACAGTGGACAGCTACTTCCTGTGTATTTCGTTTTGGCTTTTCACTTCTGAGGTTTGCTGCTTTTGTTCTTTTATCTCCTTTTATGGTGCCTTCGTTGAAACATGTTGATCTCAGGTTTCCCCATGGCTGCCTCCTATCCTGTTCCCATTTCTTGATTGTGATTGGCGGTAGTGAGAGGTCTGAACCATTGGCACCTTACAACCACCAGAGGTCCGAGCAGACAGAGCTTTGTTTCTCCCACTGACTATGATGTTCAGCTGATCTTCCCGTACTTCATCATCACTCGCATCTCTCGATCATTCGAAGCAGTAGTGGCTTGTTGGGTCTGTATCTTGTTCCGTCCAAACGTAGTCTCCATTACCAATAACAGATAGAGTGCTGTGACGTCAGGTAAGGCATCATTGGAGCGCGCAATGCCACTCCCTGTTCCACTCTTCAGACCAAGGTGGAGGTTATGAAGAGGCTGTTTGGTGTGTCACACCATTCCTTTCCAAACTTTGTACTCTGAGCATCTTCTAGTTTGGGAGTCCACAGACTGGAAACGGATGTTTTCAGACCGTTTGCTGCTGAAGCTGACCTGACGAGTACCACTGAAGCCAAGGTGTTCTCATTTCTCAATCTCTCAAAGCGTTCAGTAGATGCTGCGATTTATTCTCTTAAGTCTCTCTGCTTGTTCCAGGTCTGCTGAGAGGTTGAGGGTTGGTTCAGATCTCCTGCATTCTCCTTTGTGTTGGACTTATCCCGAAATTCCAGGCGACCTGCTTCTGTATCTCTGGTCCGTTCTGCAATATCCGCGATTGGTGCGAAGCTTTTTGTTGAGAGGGAGAGCTGACTAGCCTCCTTTCCAGTTGGCTTAACGGGCATTCATTCGAGCAGTATGTCGCTCCTCCCATTTCTTCAAAGAGATCGCGAACCTTCTGAAGCAGGGATGTATTCATATCTCCGTCATGGGACACCTCCATTAGGCCTTCCATGTCTCTTTACTCTGCCACAGGTTTCCCGCAATTCCTAGGAAAACAGAAAAAACTGGAAAGGTTACATTGCTCACAGTTCCAAAACTTATCAAGTTATAGCAAGTTCTATCACCCAGTTCTTCTGAGGAGAGTGGTTGTGATGGGTCTTCTGGTATCCCGAGATTGGCGAGAATCACTTTGTTGGAGGTAGAGCTGAATCTTCTTTCCAGTAGGCTTATCTGGGCGTCCACTGAGCGTTATGCCACTCCTCCATAGTTCCAATGAGGTCAGGGGACATCTCCTCTAGTCCTTCTGTATCACTTTCCTCTGCCATGGACATTCCACAATTCCTAGGAGAACAGAAAACCTGGAAAGCTTAATTGCTCACACATTCCAATCAAATAGGTAGTTTCATGTTATTCACAAAGCAACAAAAATCCGAATTTTTGTTATAGAAATTCAGGAAAGTAAACCCGTAATTTAAAATATCAGCGTCCGGTGTGGCGTTAATTTTCAGACGTTCCCGATCCACAAACGGCCAGTTGAAAAGGTCTTGAGCTCATACCCCAAATTTCCGCAAATTAATGAGCTATATGTACCTTAAGACATAACTGACGTACACCAGACATGTGTCCAACCCTTTACCTGACGTGACCACCAGTGACGAGCTGAAGTCATGTCCAGACTTACCGTATGATACCCAGCAGGTGTAAGTTCCCACTGCTGACTTACTCGTTAGTCTGATGACCAATCATCCAGCAACTGCCGTCGTGACCCATTTATGGAGAGTATATCAATACAACAGCACTGAACCAAATTCAAGCAACAGTTACCATTAACAAATTTGCGAGCATTTTCCAACTTACCAGGTGAGGTGTACCCATTCACTAAGCCAACAACCTCTGGTGAACGTAGGTCAGTCATAGTATAAACTATAACAGCTCCGAGTGAGACCTGATCTACTCAAGCCAACTTGAGTAACACATAGCTGATCAGATTCCTAGGAAATCCGTTTTCTCACTTAGCTAGGATCCCATCCTCTTTACGTTCGTGCGTTCGGGTTCCAATGGGCTAAGAAATCCTCGAACTATTACCCACTTAGCGCTCCTTCACGCATCCATTACTCCCACAAGTTGGAAATTTTGCCTGGCGTTATTAAGTCTTGACTGCATCGAAATCTATGGGCCCTGCATCAATGACTTACACTCGAAACTAGGTCCAGGCACACTACAAGTCTTCACACAAAGAAAACGTTCACATCACCTACTTTGAGTGTGTACTGTGTAATGCAAAATTGAAATTCTCTCGACTCCGGCGATTCTCTCGGCTCGGTGATTCTCTCCGCTCCGACGATGCTCTCCGACGTGAACCTACTCTACGCAACCCGAAAACGCTGAAAAGGATTTAGGGAGAGGGATGGACCTAAGCATAGCAGAAACGAGAACGGAATTTGTGTTATCCATAAACATTCAAAACCAAATGTGCCATACCGTTTCATTATTGGAAAAATACTCGCATCGGCCGTCGGCCGTTTTATCTCCATTAATCGGATTACACTATTGCTCATAAAACTCGATTATGCAATTTACTTCAACTTCGTGGGCCAAGTTTGCCAGATACGATCGTATACACTTGGAAATGCAGGTTACATTTACCGTACCTTTCTCTTCAACCTTCTCTTCTCGGTACCCGCGCCAAATTATCGGTGTTTCTTCACTGAATTCCATACACATGAAATGAACCACTTCTGTTTACCTATTGATCTATGAATATGAATTATACTGGTTTGATAATTGAACAACACTTCACTTGAACACATTATATTCTTGACTCTCAACAACGAACAACTCTAGGACCGCCATAGCCAGAAAGACCACGCCAAACGTCAGGAGAGATAAATCAGAAGGCCTCGCAGTGTTGACAACTGCGAGGTGAACTTCATTATTTTGATATGACTTGATATGACATAAAATAGTATGGCTTGTTTTTTTAGTGAGAGTAATATTTCTTCTATGTTTTCTGAGGTTTCTCTTCTATCAAGTCAGGTAGATCATATCTCAACGAAGTAAGGATATGACTGGTAGTAGTTGATTCTTCTCCCGCTAGGTAGGTAGTTGGTGCTGGGAGCAATTTGAGCTGTCCCGAGTGGTCAAATATTCAACGATAAATTTAATAGGTACAGCAAATAAACATGTGTTAACTAAGCAAAACAACAATGCTGCCAACATAAAAGCTGAAATGAGGTTAATATTTAGGATGTCGCCATCAAGAGGTTGAACTGTGCTATTAGGTGCGTACCCCCTGTTATCACTTATGACCTTCCTACACGTTTCGATATATCGAGTTATATACACAACAGGGATGTTTTTTTCTTTCCAAATACGCCCCCGAGTTAAATACACAACAGGGATGTTTTTTCTTTCCAAATACGCCCCGGTTAAATACACAACAAAATGTTCAAATATGTTGCAGAAAAAATGTTTTAGGTTATGTAACCTCCATTCCTAAATTCGAAGTATCGAGGGAACTAAGTTCTTTCCTTCGATATATCGAATTTAGCGATAAGAGGGGGTGCGCACCTAATTCGACAGTTTTACCCCATCAAGATATCTGTTAACATGAATGTAATTGTAAACCACAGTACCTTTATAACAGACAAACTAGAATAATTTTTGTGAATTTGTATAATCTGAATGAAGCCACAGAACATTGCTTGGTTAGTAAGATTGAGCAGATATTATTGAATAATATATAAAAATGTCGGACAGCACACAGATGTGGATCTCTAATCATTGTCCACACCACCAGGTTTGTTCTACATAGATGCAGGTAAGCGACCATATGGAAGAGAAGTGATTGCTTTGACGACAATAAACAATATATCTTTATTGAGGATAATAAGTGATAACTCTCATAATATAGATTTGAGTCAAAATTTACCATAGGGGCTGCGCCGGTGTGACGTAATATCGATACTTTGTAAGCGAGATATCGATAGTAATGCAACTTCAAAATATGGTTGTGAATTTATTTCAGAACCGTAAATTGTAAAATTGAAGGCATGAAAAGATATAAATAAGAGATATAACAATGATAACATTGACTTGCTGGTATATATCGATATATATATCGGTTATACCTTATAACCTCCAGCTCCTACAGTAAATGTTAACCTAGATTTGTTCATACAACCGTCTTTTGCCATTGTCTACAATCACGAAAGTGATGTAAGGT
>CM034009.1:976809-1008689 GCA_019603395.1 Cyrtorhinus lividipennis
ATAAGTTGGTGCTTATCCTCCTGTGTAACGTGTCTTTATTCTTAATAATAATTCCTTTTGTTTCAATGTATTTCTCATCCTTGGTATCCCTCATTAACGCTCAGCGGTAAGCCTTGGACTTACACCCTGTATCCTCTCGCTAGGTCCATTCCAAATTCTCTGAAGAAACCCGAATTTAATTATAATCAATCCTAATCATTTAAATTCGAGAGAGGCTTACAGCTACAATGATCAATGGTGTACAAGGAACCTTTATAAAAAATACAAAGAGTATTCCCATTCATCAAACGCAACTGGGCCACATTTACAGGAATTTCCCACCATAAATATCCCTCCAGCGTGGAGTAGTTGTGACTGTACTCCTGGTAAGCCTTGCTGTAAGTGGAAAATGCCATTTGCTCGTAGTCTTTGTAAGCAGTTTTCGTCGTGAAACAATTTAACAGTTGCTGCCTATTATTTTTTACTTAATCTTATTTTTAACCTTGGTAGCCTTGTTATGCGTCAGCTTCGCGCCAGGGCTCTTCAGACTCGGCTTAATAATCAATTTAATTAAATTTTTTAATACATCGTTCCTCCTTTTTTCTTCCAGGTTCTGAAACATTTGGCCAAAGAGGTGAAAGTTTGTTCGTCGGCGGAAAGTTCCGGTGAGAGCGAACACCATCGACCGCCATCTTCTGGTAAACATTCGAGCTCTCGAAGTTCCCGTGTGCGAAATAAATTGAGCAAATCCCAACCGGATTTGACCGCTCTATCTATCGCCGACCATGAAAACAAAATTCTCGCCCACACTCTAGGAAATACGAGGTAAATAATGAAACCAACGTATCTAACAAACTGCCCCGCAATATTTTTATCCAACAGTTAAAATTAGCCTTCGTCTCCCATGTTTTTTCTTAACTGGGTTTCATTGTGACTCTCCTCTAATCGGTTTATTGGTTTTAATCTCTGAATAACGTACAAAACTACAATCGATTACCGATTGCAAAGGTCACGGATATTTATGAATTACTGACTGCGTAAAACGGGGATTTCGATAGATAAAACCACGTGCCCGTGAAGAATGCCGAATTTTTAAATTTTCTCAATGGTTCTGACTACAGTCATCCCTTCTCCAATTCACTTGGGATTCAAATTCAAGGGCCCTATAATCAATTTGCGTACATAATTGAAAGAAACTAAATCCGCAATGTTTATCGTTAAAAGACCACATATTCATTTCTATATATTTTCTGTTAACTATAATTGATTTTAATTTCCTCTCGGCTGCTCATCACCCCCCCCCCCTTTACAACCATTTGGGTTCAAGGGTTTTTTGTCTGGGGATTTCAAAGTGTCTGAAACATGCAAATTCTTACACAGGGGTTGGTTATTCCTCGGACGAGGCGCATGGAGAATCATTTCTTTACATAGGGAAAATGGGACAACAGTGGTGTGGCGGGTCCAGGACCCATTCCAATCGATTCGGGGTCCAAAATTTAGTGGAAAATGATACCCCACACGCCTAGGTACCAGAAATCTCGAAAACACATTCGAAATGGGTAGGAAGGCACCCATTTTGACCCATAGCCTCATCCAGAGGGTGCCAATAGTTCCTGACCACTTCAGCAAGGTGGCAGAGTTCACTTCAGAGCACAGGATAGACTGTGTGAGATCTCTTTTCTTGAGCACATGTGCACTTTCACAACACAGTTACATAAAATATGACTCCAATGGAATAGGCGCCTCAGCTGAGGCCTCAGCAAAGAGTGGCGCGCTGATGCACTCCAATATGAGCAATAGGCCAGAACGCGCATGTCCAGACCTTTATCTCAGGGGGTACACAAGAAACAGCTTTGGTCGACTTCAGCAAGGTGGCAGAGTCCACCTCAGAGCGAGCACAGGATGGACTGAGTGAGATCTCTGTTCTTGAGCACATGTGCACTTTCACAACACAGTTACATAAAATATGACTCCAATGGAATAGGCGCCTCAGCTGAGGCCTCAGCAAAGAGTGGCGCGCTGAGGCACTCCAACATGAGCAATAGGCATGAACGCGCATATCCAGGCCTTTATCTCAGGGGGAACACAAGAAACAGCTTTGGTCGACTTCAGCAAGGTGGCAGAGTCCACTTCAGAGCGAGCACAGGATGGACTGAGTGAGATCTCTGTTCTTGAGCACATGTGCACTTTCACAACACGGTTACAAAAAATACGACTCCAATGGAATAGGCGCCTCAGCTGAGGCCTCAGCAAAGAGTGGCGCGCTGAGGCACTCCAACATGAGCAATAAGCCAAAACGCGCATGTCCAGGCAGAAGCTGCGCGCACCTCCCTGCGCATGCTCTCTTCCAGTTCTCAGGAGGCAGTAAGCCTGGGGGCTTACATAGCGAATGCTTTTTGTGTTTTTGTGTAACACCAAGTCACCAGAAATCATTGAACACATTTTTCGTAGTTGCCCTCAGCTAAGGGACACAAGATAAAAATATTTTGGCATGGCGAGGGTGAGTCCTGAGTTTGTCAACAAAGTTCTATTTGCTGCAAGAATTGATGGTTGATGTGTCCAACTAAAAGCGCCCACCATCTCTCAACCATTTTATTGTGCATATTAAGCCCCCCCCCCCCTTTACGCCTGCAACAAGAGATGTGCTATATGTATATTTATTTCTTATTTAGTTTTACACCATGATATACTCAATACTTTTATTTTTATTGTGCTTAGTGAGCATGTGCGAACCTTTCTTGTTGTATAGGCCATAGTTGCCTCAAAACGACAAATTAAACATTTCATTTCATTTCAGGTTTAACATTAAATTCACCAAGTCAACTAGGCTGGAGCGCACTCTACAATCATAAATTTAATCTCAACAGACAAAACAGCGCTTACTTGAGATTGCTTCAAGTAGTCATCAGGTATGTCGGTGATTTCTCGAACTCTAGGGTCGTACATCCCTTCCTGGTTGATGATGTGGGACCCTTTGTAAGGCGGTGGATTATCAACGTGTCTGAAAATGACATGGCAATGAATCAATTTATTGTTCGGATGAGTTTTCTGTTCTGATGAATACAATCAAGCTTGAAACATGAGATGTGGCGCCGAATTAACGAGAGAATTGTATTTTCAATAAATCATTGCTACGGGGCAAAAATGCGGCAAATTCATAGGGGTTGGTAATTCCTCGGACCAGGCGCATGGGGACTCATTTCTTCAACATGGGGAAAATTGGGGTGGAGTGGCGGGTCCCGAACCCATTCCAATCGATTCAGCGTCCAAAATTTAGTGGAAAATGATACCCTACACGCCAGAAATCTCAAAAAACACACATTCGAAATGGGTATATAGGCACCCACTTTGACCCATAAGCTCATCCAGAGGGCACCAATCGTCCCCGGACCCATTTCATTGGATTCACCGTCCAAAATTTAAGGGGAAAAGATGCCCCAGACGCCTAGATCGCCATCATTTTCTTCTAAATTTTGGACGCTGAATCCAATGAAGTGGGTCCCAGAACGATTGGCGCCTACTGGAAGAGATTACGGGTTAAAATTGGTATCCAACTACCCATTTTGAATATGTTTTTTCCGATATTTCAAGTACCTAGGCGAGTGGGGTACCATTTTCGACTAAATTTTGGAGAAAATACCCAATGAAATGGGTCCGGTAACGATTGGCGCCCTCGGGATGAGGTTATTTGTCAAAATGGGTGCCTCATACTCATTTCGAATGTGTTTTTGGGATTTCTGGTACCTAGGCGTGTGGGGTATCATTTTCCACTCAAATTTGGACCCTGAATTGATTGGAATGGGCCTGAAGCCCACCACAACCCCTGCTTCCCCCATATTCTCCATATTGATGAAATGAGTCTACTCCGTGTAAGAATTCGCAGCGTTTTTCATTTACTTTGGAGCCAAATGTATACGTTCAACTGTAATAAAATTCCTCATCATTTCTGCCTCACCTCCAACTGTCATCGTGGATGATAAGTGTGTTGTACGCATGATTTTCCTGGCCTTGCGGTTCTTGACGAGCCGTATGCCTGATGACATAGCGCTCTTCATTGCTCAGATTCTCGTTCGACGTCGAAATGTCGGTCTCGCTGCCACTTACACTCTCTCTTTTTCGTTGCATTTTGCTTCCTGTAAAATAAAAAAATAAAAATTCAAAGTCACAAATATTAATTGGAAGGAATTGCAGTACTGTCTAACTCCTAGTAAAATTTACGTGACACAATATCATAGAGAATCAACACAACCCTTATATTTTCATGTGAAGAGTTAACTGTGATCACAATCATCAAATTCCCTTTTAAGTTGTTCGTTGGTATAGCGATAGGGTAAGATGAATTGGCAGAACAAAATGGAATTAGTCTCTTTCAAGAGTAGATATTCCAAAATGTGTAGTGCACATTTCAGTCATTATTGGTGCATCTTATTTGAAAGAATACACTGTTGGTTGGTTATTCCTTAAATAACAACCCTGCATGGTTTTGTTGTTTCAAAATTAATAGCTGTTTCTTATAGATTTTTGGGAGCTGAATTCAGATCCATTTAAATTTTCGTTCTATCACGTCTTGATTTTTCACAATTTCTAGTTAATAGCAGTTCATAGGCAGGCGGGAAACATTATTCCTGAATAAACGTCTGGCAGCTCTGGTCCACAACCATATCTTCTAGTAACCAGGTTTTGTTCTGCTGTTGGTAAACTGTGTGACTTTGTAGAATGTGGACTTTACCCCATGAATAACAATCTTCTAGTCGAAAAACCACTTTTCATTTGTTATTTCCATAGCACAACATGAGTACTTATCAGTAGAGATGTGTAGTTCGCGAACGAACTAGTTCAAATGAACTGCTCCAGTGTTCAGGCGAACTACAGTTCAGTTCGACTTGGCATGGTAACTACGCAGGCGCATACACACATAGTTCATATCATAGTTCACCTTCCTTATAGTTCAATAGTTCCTTTGGTCCTAATTGATTTTTATGTCTGAACTATTCAGAACTAGCTGGCGTTCGTCACCAGTAATATAGTCACTAGGCGTTCAAAATCTAAATAGTTCGTCCATTCCGTTGAGAAATTGTGAAAATAGTTCGCCATTGTCATTGCAGTTGCCTGCTATAAGATAATATTATTAGAGAGTCCCAGTTTCGATGAACGTTTGTTTCTTAAAAACTTATAGCTATTTTGACTTGTTAACAAGTTTCATTATGAACTTATCCTTAGTTTAAATAATAACTGGAAGCTATTTCGACTTGTTGACTTGATCTGGTCTAGAGGTGCAACAATGCAGTGCAATGAACCTAAACTGCTAAATGTAGTCAATCACGCATTAATTTAAAAATGTGAACTAGATAGTTCCATTGAACTAGTTCCTTAAACTAGTGAACGAACTAAGAAGAGATAGTTCAGTTCAATGAACTACTTTGCCCATCTCTACTTATCAGAGACGTAAATTTAAATACAATCCTGGTATTTTTGTTATATTTATGATCGTTTTATGACGGGAAAACAAAAGCAGGTGATTACTGGGTTTGTAATGAAAGCTTATAAGGCTTATTTTGGTATAAAGTTGTCCTTTGTGACTGTGTACATGGACGATTAGAAGTTATCATAATTCTTCTTTTCCCCCACTGAATTGTAACTTTCTTTTTTTTTTTTTTTCTTCAATAATTTTTGCCACGATTTTTTTTCATTGTAATTGGGCTTGTTCCCGTATTTGTAATAAATAAATAAATAAAGTTGGGAGGGCCCCCCACTGCATGTGTCATACATATTATGTTAAACAACTGAGATCTTGGAGCAAAGGTAAGCGTCTTTCAATGCCTTTTGCCATCTCTATGGTGTAGAGGGAATCCTAAAAGCATGTCACCGACTGTATTTTTGTATGACAAACGTGGCTGGGATGTCATCCAAAACCAAAAAATTACTGGCTTATACAAATTTGTCCTCTGCAGTAAGTCCCATGATCTTCCCACAAATTTCAAAGATTTCCAATAGATGACGATGATGCTGACGACCCACTACCCCATCTATTTGAGCGTGGTTCATATTTAGTATTTTCCCAAAAATCTTAAAGACTACAGCAAAGTACAGTGAGAGATTCCACTGATATCAAGACGATAGAAAAGCGTTATTAAGGGAATTTGAAGAGGGACAACGCAGATCCAAATTCATCGCGGATGTCCAAGAAAAGAAAATTTACCGAATCCCTCGCCTTGAAAAAATAAACAGTTTATAATGTTCAATGAAATTTCTAAATACCTAAGCACTATCTCATCCAGCTGGAAAAAAAGTTTCAAAAACAGAGCAATTGTGAAAAATTTGGACGTCTTACGGGAAAATTGCTGCAGTATTCGTGTTCAGCACTGAAAAACCTTCCAAAAGCAGCCATCAATTCAAAAAAAAAACGCTCAAAAAGTTTCAAAATGCAGACCTGTGTAATCATGCCAGGAGTAAACCTCTCCGACTAGTCCAAAATTTGACAGTACACATTTTATGAAAACCGAAATGTCCGTGCCGTACGTGTATTTGGTGGTCGAAAATTTTCTTAAAAAACTTAAATTTTAGTCAGGGACCTCATTCCGGCTATAGTTGGTCCTCGAAACTTGTCCGCATCGGACCAAATTTGAGAAAGTTAACTGAATTTTCGAGACTTTTTGGGATTAGGTTTGTGAGGTATCATTTCTACTGAATTTCGGACCCTGAATTGAGGTGGGTATGGACTAAAATGGGTACCTATCTTCATCATATTTCAAAAGTGAGTTTTCGAGATGTTTGGATACTTTGGCGTGTGGGGTATCATTCAACACTAAATTTAGAAAGCTGAATGAATCCGTGACACTCCAAACTCAGTGTTTTCCTTTAAAAACTTGCTCCAAGGAATAATCCACTATTGTGGAAGATTTGACAAGGTTATGGTTGGTTATAATGAATAATCAACCTATGTTTTCATGCAACAGGACTGCAACCTCTCCGATTCAGCCCAAAATTTATTTCTAGACATTTCAAGGTGTCTAGATCAAAAAGTCAAATGTCCGTCCGCCGTCCGCGAGGTTTTTGGTAGAAGAAAATTTTCTAAAAATCTGAAATTTGGGTCAGGGATCTGTTCCAGGCTCTAGTTGATCCTCGACACATTTCAGACCAATCGGACCAAATTTGGGTGTGGTAGGGGTCAAAATATATATTTCGAAAAATGGATTTTCGAGATTTTTGGCGATTTAGGTGTGTGGGGTATTATTTTCCACTAAATTTTGGACGCTGAATCCAATAAACTGGGTCCCGGAACGATTGGCGCCCTCTGGATGAGGTTACGGGTCAAAAAGGGTACCTATTTACCCATTTTGAATGTGTTTTCGAGATTTCTGGAACCTAGACGTGTGGGGTATCATTTTCCACTAAATTTTGTACCCTGTATCGATTGGAATGGGTCTGGAACCCACCACACCCCACAGTTTGGGTCCAAGAAGAATTTGCAGCGTTTTGGTTGGTTATTCCTTGAATAATCAACCTATGTTTTCATGCAAAAGGTCAACCTCTCCGATTCGGCTCAAAAATTGTTTCTGGACGTTTCAAGGTGTCTAGATCAAAAAACGCTGCAAATTCTTACACAGGGGTTGGTTATTCCTCGGACCAGGCGTATGGAGACTCATTTCATAAACATGGATGAAATGGGGAAAACAGTGGGTGCGGCGGGTCCCAGACCCATTCCAATCGATTCAGGATCCAAAATTTAGTGGAAAATGATACCCCACACGCCCAGATACCGGAAATCTCGAAAACGCATATTCAAAATGGGTAATATATACCCAATTTGACCCATAACTTCTTCCAGTGGGTGCCAATCGTTCCGGGACCCACTTCATTGGAATTAGCGCCCAAGATTTAGCGGAAAATGATACCCCACACGCCTAGGTTCCAGAAATCTCAAAAACACATATTCAAAATGGGTAATATATACCCAATTTGACCCATAACTTCTTCCAGTGGCTGCCGATCGTTCTGGGACCCATTTCATTGGATTCAGCGTCCAAAATTTAGTGGAAAATGATACCCCACTCGCCTACATCGCCCAAAATCTCGAAAATTCATTTTTCAAAAAACACATTTTGACCCCTACCCCGCCCAAATTTGGTCCGATCGGGCTGAAAAGCTTGGAGGACCGTCCTAGGCCGGGAACAGACCCCTGACCCAAATTTCAGATTTTTAGAAAATTTTCTACTACCAAAAACAGCGTGGACGGCGGACGGCGTACGGCGTACGGCGGACGGACATCGACCTTTTTTGATCAGGACATCATGAAACGTCCAGAAAAAAATTTTGAGCCGAATCGGAGAGGTTGACCATTTGCATGAAAACAGGTTGATTATTCAAGGAATAACCAACCAAAATGTCAATGTCCGTCCGCCGTCCGCGCCGTTTTAGGTAGTAGAAAATTTTCTAAAAATCTGAAATTTGGGTCAGGGGTCTGTTCCCGGCCTAGGACGATCCTCCAAACTTTTCAGCTCGATCGGACCAAATTTGGGCGGGGTAGGGGTCAAAATGTGTTTTTTGAAAAATGGATTTTCGAGATTTTAGGCAATCTAGGCGAGTGGGGTATCATTTTCCACTAAATTTTGTACCCTGTATCGATTGGAATGGGTCTGGAACCCACCAGACCCACTGTTTGGGTCCAAGAAGAATTTGCAGCGTTTTTTCTTCTAGTTGGTTGTCTCTAACTCAAACGAAGGCAGGGTATGAGCTTCTTTGCGTCACAGACGTGTATCATGTTCCATTACGGGAGCTGAATCGATTCACATGGGTCCCAAATTGATTGGAAGTAGTCGCCTGTAGGTCGAAAGGACATTTTAAAAATGATTACTTGCAAAAAGTTCACTCAAGGTTCACTTAGAATGTTGTTCAGTGCAGAGACGAATGAAAAGTATGCAGCGTAATGGTTTTTCTTTTCTACTTCAATCAGGTACAGCTTTGAGGAACATTTTGTTGATTTTAGTAGATTTCAGAGTCAAAATGGAAATCAGTTCCGCTGCCTGAATTACAGTGCGTGTACAGGGGGCGTTTACCGATACAACACGATTGTAAGCAAGAATAATAAATACAAGCATATAAGAGTACAACAAATGCCTAGTATGGTAGGATGATTAGAATTTCGGAGTGGTTTTGGGACAAGGCGTTCAGAGGCAGTGTGAAGTAATAGTCCAAGTCTTAGTCTAAATCAATGGAATGCGGAGCAAGTTACCCTGCACATGAGCAGTCGCAGGCGAGTACGACATGTACCGTCCTTGTTTCTTGCTGGAGTTCATCGTGGAGTTTCAGTTAGAAGCGGGTGCCATCCACAGTGCGGCTCTACAAAAATACAAAGAAAACGCGAAATAGAAAACTCGTACAATAATAACACAGAACAAACAAATTGAACGTCGTTACGACCACTTGTTGAGCCACACGGGACGGGATGGAAATAAGGAATGCGGGAGACGCTAGTGGGGGAGCGAAACGTCCGTGATTCATGTTCATTGCATTGCCTCGGAATTGACGTTCTTCGCATTCCATCCCCACTCGGTCCACGGTGGCCTTATCGTCGGCATCAATGTGGAATGGATCGTACGAGGACAACTTTCGGTTTCCACGGACAAAAACTCCGTGGTGGGAGGACGAGACGTCGTCACTAGTCAAAGGAGTCAGCGGATTGTCACGGCACACCAGCGCCCGTGGCTTCTGACGTCAAATCGCTACCCGACAAACGAATCCATTTCCAACGCCCCACAAATCATGATTTATTTGTTCGAAAATTGCAATTATCTTACCGTTCTTCGCCGCTTGACTATCTCACAAAATGGAAGACAAGAAAGGCAACTGCAGTGTGCACCGTGCACCAAAAAAACTGGTTCACATCAAGAAATAAAATTGAATAAACATGTACGGACATCGGTACAGATTTTTAAAAAACAGGCACTGAAATTAAATAAACCCTAAAGAAAGTAAAAAATATAATATAATTCTAGGAGAAATGAAGCAGTAAAAAAGAGAATGAAGGGAGGGACCAAAAAGGCAAAAACAAAAATAAAAGGACAACATTCGGCTGACAGTGTTGCCTCGGCGCTCGGCCGCCACGGTTATTATTAGTTCCCACTATTCCGCTGGTAGCGCTAGTGCCTCCAGGAGCCGTCCCAATGAATTCACCATCCAAGATTTTTGGTGGAAGTGTGGACGTGTAGGTCCACAGAATAGAAAAGTACCACCCTGTCCTTGGAGTCGCTTGGCGTATATGGATCACTCCTCCAATGGGTGGAGCAACTACCTATCGGGTCGTATGCTGCGTGTTCATTTTGGCGGTGTGCTTTCAGCGTCCTTCCAGGCAACCTCTGGAGTTCCGCCTTCCGCAGGGGTCCCACCTCGGCCCTCTTCTGCTCCGCGGTGTGCAGTGTTTGATCTTTGCAGATGACCTGACGATCTTTCTCACCGTGCGCGAGGTCGCGGACTGTGCTCTTTTGCAGAGTAATCTCGACGGCCTTTCTGTGTGGTGCTCTTCTAACGGCCTTTGGCTCAATCCCGCGAAGTGTGCTGCCTCTTCTTACTACCGCTCTTCAGATCCTCTGGTCTTCGATTACTCCGTGTGTGGTGCTCCCCTTTCCCGGGTGGCTCTGGTTAGGGACCTCGGGGTGCTCCTTGATCCTCAGCTGACCTTTTCAGAGCACATCTCTCAAATTTGTTCCCGTGCCATGAGATCTCTCGGCTTCATTAGGCGACACACGTGAATTCAGCCAGGCTCCGCCGCTGATCACTCTGTACAGGGCTCTTGTTCTGCCTTCCCTGGAGTACGCCTCGGTTGTGTGGAGCCCGTACTGCGGCTGTCATATTGACCAGATCAATCGTGTACATCGCGCCTTCCTCCGCTACGTGGCTTTCAAGATGCGGAGTTGTAGCTCAGGAGTCCCAGAGCCCAGTTTAATACCTTCAACAACTCTCCAGCAGCGTCCTCTACTGACTTCGTTATTGTAATTCTCCTAGTCAACCTGGATAGCTCTCATCCTGCTCTCCATTTCTGTGTCTCATCACCTTAAGCCCTCTACTTCTGCCTCAAATCGCTTCCAATTCAACTTCAAGCGAGGCAACTTCACTGCCGTGGACCAGTTCTGCTTCCTCCACTAAAAACCTCACCTCCTTTTCCCACGTTGGGCCCAGCCCGGAACTGTTTGGCACATTACTTCAGGCTGGGTTCCGATTTCTGCCTGCTAGCTGGTCCTGTTGCCGGGCCCTTTCCTCGACGAGCTTGCCTTCCAGGATGTTTTGGATGTGTCCTGCCACGGCATTCCACTTTGACCTGATCTCGAGCATCCTGGTCACCATATCCTCGGGGGTGGGAGGGCTGGTCATTTCTAGCTCCCTTGCAATCTGCCATCGCTCTTTCTCCCATTCGAAGAATGTGTGTTGAGCGTTGTCCTCTTGGTTGGTACAATCCAGGCATCCTGGAGATTCCACGGTACGCATTCTATGGAGATACTGATAGAACATCCCGTGACCCGAGAGGAACTGCGTTATATGATAGTTAACTTCACCGTGTTTCCTCTCCAGCCAGAGTACATTGGGCACCAGTCGAGCCGTCCATCTTCCTCTTGTTTCTGTCTCCCAGATTTCCTGCCAGGAGTCGAGTGTGTGTTCCCGCTCTTGTTTGGCTGATTGAGGCCATGGCTCCTCTTCCCGTCGCTCGTGCATCCTTTTCCTCTCCCTTGCAAGCAGATGTATTGGTATCATTCCTGCCGGGAGGAGCAGGGCTGGTTCTGATTCGCTCACAATGCGAAGCGCCCCTCTTCTTTGTACGGTGAGCATCCCTGAGTGTAAGCCCTGAGTCGACTAATGTCAAACATTCGAGGACCTAGACCGTGTAAAGAGACAACTATTAAAGACAACGACAAAGTTAAGTTAGACAAGGTTAAAGAGACAACTATTATTAATGTCAGTTTTACACTCCATCCTGCTATATGGGGTAGAAGTGTGGGCGAACACTTTGAATGTCAAATGCCACCAAAAACGGATGATCACAGTGCAAGATCAATTAATCAAATTTTTCTATTGAAATTGCTATTAAATTTGAGATTGGATTGGGCCCATCGTACCATAAAGTGGCTCTGAAAGAGCTCAAAAGTTTTCTTTTCTGATGTTTTAAAATTATGTAAAAAGTAAGGATATAGCTGTTAAGAACATTTGCTCCATGATGATAAGCCAACTGATAATACTGCGCATTGGGAAAAGGCATCAAGTCAACACGTGTTTGTCTGTTTGTGTTTTCATAAGTCGTTTTGTCTTGAGTTTATTTAAATTTGACCGTAATTTTCTTTAGGATATTCTTATAATGACGTTTCAACAACGGCTTTTGAAGAGGAAAATCAAAAAGACTGAAGCTCGTAAGCTGAAAATCCTCGCAAAGAAGAAGGCGGACACAGAATGTAAGTTTTGAAATATGTATCCACAGTTTTACTGTATTTGTAATATCCGAAGTGTTAATTTGATTGAATACAGGCTCATATATTTTCACGAACAAAGAAAAACCATAAACAACCAACAAAGTGAAGTCTAGCAAATTAAATAAAGTTGGGGTAGGAGTCGAAAATGAGCGTGTCAACCCCACCACGACATGGGAACGATTTTCTCAGTTATTGGGTATCTCTGTTTCCTATTTTGAGTTGCCATTCGAAAGTTGTCCATTTTTCGTTTCTGATTCTCACGAAACTTCAGAATTGTGAGCCCAACGGACAGCGTCTCTGCATCCTCTGTCTAATTTATTTTGCTGCTAACTGCTGACGATATATTGTTTGTGCTATTTCAGCGAAACCTCCGACTGACGAAGAATCAGCCAACGAACTCGTCGAAAGCAGCGAAATCTCTGCTGTGCAAGGTGAGTTATGCTATGTGCAGGGTGACCAAAGTTTGACATTTCCTTTTGGAGGGAACAGTTCCCACTAGGTTTTCCGTTTCCCTGGTCCCAAGTCCCATTCCAATCGAATCAGGGTCCGAAAGTTGGTGGAAAATGATACCCCACACGCCTAGGTACCAGAGATCTCGAAAACAGACATTCGAAATGAGTAGATAGGTACCCATTTTAACCCATAGCCTCATCCAGAGGGCACCAATCGTTCCGAGACCCGTCTCATTGGATTCAGCGTCCAAAAGTTAGTGGAAAATAATAACCAACACGCCTAGATACCAGAAATCTCGAAAACACTTATTCAAAATGGGTAATAGATAGCCATTTTGACCCATAACCTATTCCAGTGGGTGCCCACCTAACCATTTTGAATGTGTTTCCGAGATTTCTGGTACTTAGGCGTGTGGGGTATTATTTTCCACTAAATGTTGGACCCTAAATCGATTGGAGAGGGTCCGGAACCCACCACACCCACTGTTTCCCTCATTTTCCACATGTTGAAGAAATGAATCTCCATACGCCTGGTTCAAGGAATATTCAACCTACGTGAAAGAATTTGCAGCGTTTTTACTGAGAATGCCTGAGTTTAATCATCAACTGTTGAGAGTTTTTTTCCCCAACAGAAAAGTATGGTATTCAATGTTAGATTTTTGTTGTCAATTTTCAATAATATTTAAAAACGAATTCAACTATGCTACCGCAATATTTGAAGAGGTTTGTAAATCTCTAATTTTTCACCTTTCCTGTGATTCTGAACTAAGTCAGGAGTTGTTTATTTAGAAATTTTAGCAGTTTTTTGCTTGCTTTCAAGCGTTTTTTCTTTTAAAAAAATTGAAGATTAGTAGGCGGGGTTGCAGTATGGTTGGAATGCGATCAAAATATTTACTAACAATGTGTCATACCTTCATCTTGTACCACTGGGGGCGGATGTCCCCTTTACGTTCAAAAACGCTGCAAATTCTTCCACAGGGGTTGGTTATTCCTTGGACCAGCAGTATGGAGACTAATTTAAATCGATTCAGCGTCCATAACCTCTTCCAGTGGGTGCCAATCGTTCTGGGACCCATTTTATTGGATTCAGCGTCCAAAATTTAGTAGAAAATAACACCCCACGCTCCAAGAGTGCCAAAAAGCTTGAAAATCCATTTATCGAAGTACACATTTTGACTCCTACCCCTCCCAAATTGGGTCCGATCGGGCTGAAATGTTTCGAGGACCAACTAGAGCCGGGAACAGACCCCTAATTTCAGATTTTTAGAAGTTTTTCTACTACCAAAATCGACGTGGACGGCGGACATTTGCTAATTTTTATCTAGGCTCCCTAATTGTCCAGGAAAAAATTGTAGGCCGAATCTGAGAGGTTCACTTTTTGTATGAAAGCGTGGTCATCCCAATCATACTAGTCGCCATAAATGCATAATGCGGTCGTTAGAGCTCAAATCGTTTTCTGTTTGTTTCTGCAGATGTCCGGGAGCCCAAAAAGAAGAAGAGAAAGAAGTCTAAAAAGGAGTCCGTTTCTGAAGATGACCAGGACGGTGGTGATGTAGAAGCCAATGAACATGAAGTGTCAGATGATGTGAGCCACAATGAAGACATTGGTTCGAAACGTAAGTTAGGTCTCACTGCTCACCTAACCTTGATGAAAATAGTTCTATATAATCGGTGTTTCTTGTTTGCCTCCCGTGGCAGTGCTGGGAAGCCAACAGATGAGATGCTGACTCCATTTTGGGATGAGAGACAGGATGGTGTAAATTATGCAGGTTTCTGGCGTCCAATAATTGCTTTTTCTCGATGTGCAGTTCCTGGGAGCTCAGCAGGACTCCAAATTTCAACAGACACGTCATTCAGTTCCCTCGAAGGAAAAGTGTGCGACGCTACACTCGAAGGTATCAAAGACATGGGTTTCACCAACATGACGGAAATACAAGCCAGAGCGATCCCTCCTCTCCTCGAAGGCCGAGATCTTGTCGGAGCTGCCAAAACCGGATCAGGCAAAACACTGGCGTTTCTCGTTCCAGCCGTCGAGCTCATTTACAAGCTGGGATTCATGCCTCGGAATGGTAGGACAACCAAATATCTGTCTGTTAGTTCGAAGACATCCTGACTGAGTGATTGATTGATGAATCGCATTTTCTCAGGTACTGGATGCATCATCCTCTCCCCCACCAGGGAACTCTCCATGCAGACGTTTGGTGTTCTTCAGGAATTGATGAAACACCACCACCACACCTACGGCCTTGTCATGGGCGGAGCAAGCAGAGAAGTGGAAGCTAAGAAATTAGCCAATGGTGAGTCCGGCGCAGTTTTCAAATATCAGACAACCCTCTACTCTTTTACTATCTTGAAAGTTTACCTTTCCTTTTCAGGAATCAATATTTTGGTAGCAACTCCAGGACGGCTTTTAGATCACTTGCAGAATACTCCTGGATTTCTGTTCAAAAACCTCCAGTGTTTGGTGATTGACGAGGCAGATCGGATTTTAGAAATTGGATTTGAAGAGGAATTGAAACAAATTGTCAACCTTCTGCCAAGTAAGACTTCTGTTCCTTTTCCATGTCTTCATGTTAATCTTTGAGAAGAAAGCTATTGCTGAAATTTAGCAGGAACCGGGGTTTTGCATTGAAATTTTGGTCTGGTCCATTCCAAGTTCAAGGTTTGAACGTTGAGGTTTCTGAATTTGCCTCTTGGTACCTATGTGATCTCAGTGCGAGTTCCTGATTATGTAATCAATACGTAGACAACGTTAGCCTTGACGCCCCTTTCCTCACGTATTCCTGCAGTCAGCGACCTGAAGCCGGATTTACATGGACGCGGTTTCTGCGTTGGTCCGTTGGGCGGCCAATGCGTTCGGCCAGCTGATGTGCTCCACAGATCCACCGCACCTGCCGCAGCCCCCGTGGAGCCTATCAGCTGGCCAAACGCATTTGCCGCCCAACGTACCAATGCAGAAACCGCGCCCATGTGAATCCGGCTTAAGAATACAGTTTGGCGAACCTCATGGCCGTTTTAACCACAAGAATTGCCCCAAACTAGAACCATATGAATGACGGCTCTCGACCGTTTCATGATGCTCAATCTACGTTAAAGAAGACCACCAGTACGTGACCAAGCGTGAAGTAGTACACATTACCAGTCTTGACACACTCACCCTGGAAACCCCACTATCCAGCAGTCCCAAGAACTCCACTAAAACTGTGCTAGAAGGCAAGCTGAAGGAGCTTGGTTCAGACAAAGCTAAGGTACAATACAAACCAGTGACTGATTTGGATCATTGGCAGGTATGGAGGACAATGTTATCACACGGGCTAGCCCAACTCTCAAGGCAGAGGAATGTGAATGAAATGGAGGAATTGGGACGCACAGGTAATCAATTGATGTGAATGCCCTGAGCCGTTGAAATCCATGCAGTGGTCTCCTTTGTAGCAAAGTGGACAATGCACCTGGCTGCCATACAGGTGAAATCCTCCAGTGTCCTCAATGGGCTGTCCGTGCATGTGTAGGTATGTCTACACACTCTTCTACAGGATTCATGTATTGATCCCTTTCCTTACTTGGCTCACCCCTGGGGTTTCCCAGAAGGCCCTCTCCACATACTCTGGAGGACTCATCAGATGGAAGAGAGTCCACGGCCTCTACTCGACAAAATCTTTCAGGGCTCCCATGCATCCGACATCATGGGTACCAGGTACAATGCTTGCTAGGCTGGGGACAGTTGGCGCTGACCCCATGGAGCTATGTGGGGGGGGGGGGGGGGTGCGCCTTCCTGGGTGGCAGCTCACAATGACGATACCAGTTCTTGTCCAATGAAGTCCGTGTTGGTCCATGTCTGAGTGCAGAGAGACTCCACTTCTCTGCACCTTCCATCCACGTAACCCTGGGAAAGGGAGCATTACAGGGTACTGCCAGTCGGCCACCTGGTCCCTGGTTTTTTAATGAGTTTGTTACTCCTCCAGTCCATTCATAGCTACAAATGTTGAGTATCATTATCATCATCAAATCTCTTGTCAATTGTTTGATCTTTATTCTAATTGTTTTGGACGTTATGCGTGTAGAAAGACGACAAACTATGTTGTTCTCCGCTACGACTACCAGGAAAACTGAAGACTTGACGAGACTGGCCGTCAAAAAAGAGCCATTTTACGTCGGTGTGCACGACCAATTAGACAAAGCGACCGTCGAAGGGTTAGAACAAGGTATCTTCGAATCGATCGATGATCGAATTATAATAAAATTACATGAGATTCGATCAATAAGTGCGTTGATTTCCCTCAGGATACGTGATATGCCCGTCGGAAAAACGATTTCTTCTTCTCTTCACCTTCCTTGAAGAAGAATCGGAAGGAAGAAAGTCATGGTGTTCTTTTCGTCTTGCATGTCCGTTAAATACCACGAAGAGCTTCTTAATTACATCGATCTGCCCGTCATGAGCATTCACGTAAGTTGATTGCCAATGGTTGCTCGATAGACACAGCTAGACGCATTTTACGACGTATTTTCATTTTTAGGGGCGGCAGAAGCAGACGCAGCGGACGTCTACGTTTTTCCAGTTTTGCAACGCTGAAACTGGCATTCTCCTGTGTACAGACGTAGCAGCCAGAGGGTTGGACATCCCCGCAGTCGATTGGATCGTACAGTTTGACCCACCAGATGACCCCAAGGTACCTGGTGTAGTTGTGTGGATGATTGTAATCGCCCATTCTCGTATTGTTAGGTCGCCAAATCCTCTCGACCTGAGAACGATTCCAGAAGGAGAGTGCCAGAAACCAAGGCAGGAGACGTCTGTTTCAGGCAAGATCTCACTTGAAGCGGGCCTTAGGGCCAGAACTCCCTTTGCACTTTCTTCCAACTACAGCTGAGTCGTGCTTGCATTGAATTGAGCAGGGGCCTGTTGGAAAGTCCTGCATTAATCCGTCCATTCAACAGCGTACTGCTGACTGCCTTAAAACGGCTCAGGATTCTCCATCAAGCTCAGTACGCAAGACCGACTCTGTTCTGGTTGGAGAAGATAGCTCCTGAGCTCCTCGAAGCTTCAGTGGTCAGCCATGAGTTATGGCCTGGACCACCTGGACTTGGAACAACTGTAGTTGATCCCATTTCTGCAACTTACCTTATATTCTTGTCTTCGCTTTTCCAGGAATACATACACAGAGTAGGAAGAACTGCCAGGGGTGATGGCGGCAAAGGCCACGCTCTCCTCATCCTCCGACCCGAAGAACTCGGATTCCTTCGGTACCTCAAACAAGCCAAAGTTCCCCTCAACGAATTCGAATTCTCTTGGAACAAAGTCTCCGACATACAAGCTCAGGTGAGCACCATGGCACATTCCAACGTTCCACCATAAATTGACGTTTTGCCATAAATAACCAAGTAATTCCCTTCTAGCTTGAAAAACTGGTCAAATCCAACTACGCCCTTCACATGTCGGCTAAGGAAGGATTCAAGGCATACGTCAGAGCGTACGACTCCCACCACCTCAAAACCATCTTCGACATTGAAACCCTCAATTTGACCGCCGTCGCCAAGTCTTTTGGGTTTACCGTCCCACCAGCCGTGGATTTGAGTATCCTTTGATGGACAATTTGGAGAACATTTTGTTTTACTGTCTCTACAGTGTCACTCATGTTGCGCTTCGCCAGGTGTAAAGTTGCTACCGCTTCCTTTTGTTCTGCTCTGGCATTGCTCCCAATTTGAAACAAACAATTTTGGTTGGTCAAATGGGTTCCTATCTACCCATTTTGAATATGTGATTTCGAGATTTTTGGTACCTAGGCGTGTGGGGTATCATTTTCCACTAAATCTTGGACGCTGAATCCAATGAAGTGGGTCCCAGAACGATTGGCGCCCTCTGGATGAGGTTATCGGTCAAATGGGTGCACTATCTACCCATTTTGAATGTGTTTTCGAGATTTCTATAACCTAGTCGTGTGGGGTATATTTTGGTTGGTTATTCCTTGAATAATCAACCTATGTTTTCATGCAAATGGTCAACCTCTCCGATTCGGCTCAAAATTTTTTTCTGGACGTTTCATGATGTCCTGATCAAAAAGGTCAATGTCCGTCCGCCGTACGCCGTACGCCGTCCACGCCGTTTTTGGTAGTAGAAAATTTTCTAAAAATCTGAAATTTGGGTCAGGGGCTGTTCCCGGCCTAGGACGGTCCTCCAAGCTTTTCAGCCCGATCGGACCAAATTTGGGCGGGGTAGGGGTCAAAATGTGTTTTTTGAAAAATGGATTTTCGAGATTTTGGGCGATTTAGGCGAGTGGGGTATCATTTTCCACTAAATTTTGGACGCTGAATCCAATGAAATGGGTCCCAAAACGATCGGCACCCTCTGGAAGAAGTTATGGGTCAAATTGGGTATATATTACCCATTTTGAATATGTGTTTTTGAGATTTCTGGAACCTAGGCGTGTGGGGTATCATTTTCCGCTAAATCTTGGACGCTAATTTCAATAAAGTGGGTCCCGGAATGATTGGCACCCTCTGGAAGAAGTTATGGGTCAAATTGGGTATATATTACCCATTTTGAATATGCGTTTTCGAGATTTCCGGTACCTGGGCGTGTGGGGTATCATTTTCTACTATTTTCTGGATCCTGAATCGATTGGAATAGGTCTGGGACCCGCCGCACCCACTGTTTCCCCATTTCCCCCATGTTGAAGAATGAGTCTCCATGCGCCTGGTCCGAGGAATAACCAACCCCTGTGTAAGAATTTGCAGCGTTTTTCACTAAATTTTGGACCCTGAATCGATTGGAATGGGTCTGGGACCCGCCACACCCACTGTTTCCCCCATTTTCGCCATGTTGAGTCTCCATGTGCCTGGTCCGAGGAATAACCAACCCGTGTTTTTCCCTTGAGTAGCCGGTGTCAACTTCACACTGAATACGATTTCATTTCGTTCTCTTCACCTTTTTACTTTTTCCTTAACGAACGCCTTACAGAAGTTGCCGCGAGCAAAGCGAGCAGACCCCGCAAGAGGACCGGAGGAGGCGGTTACGGTGCATTCAAGAAAATGAATTCCACCTCAAAATCACGTCCCAGATTCACTCAGCGATGATAATTTAATTCCTGTATATTATATCATTATTGAACGAACTTGTTTTTGCGTCAAGTATAATTGGCTTCGTAATAAAATAAACTCGCCTCAATCAACTATTGTTTAAATGACCACTTGGCGACAACAATTTTTAATAAGGTTTATCGAAAGTCGATGAGAAGTCTTAACGAATGCGCAATTGATTTGACGAACAGAAAGCCAAAACGTTTTAGTTTAAATGAATTGAGGAGCGTAATTCCAAAAGGTACTAAACGCCATTTTTTTCGAAATCGAGATGAGACTCTCCTGGGGGTCTTGGGGGCGAGTTTGAAATGAAATGAACCGATTTTCAAGATAAAATCATTCTATCCTCATTCAAATGAGGAGTGAAATCTAATATTCATTTCAAAAGGTACTAAATCCAGGTTCTTGGGGCTGCTACTTCCTGTTCATTTCAAAAAGTACTTAATCCAGTATGAGACAATCTTTGCGTCTGTCGTTTCAAACCAAAAAGTACTATATCCACAAAATACACCAATGTAGAGCTCTGCCCCCACTTTTGCAGAGATTTTAATAGTTTTTTATATTGTTTTTGTGGTTTTGCTGCCAGAAAGCACCTCGACGAGGAAAAGAAGAGCTTCTGCAAGCTGGAGACACTGACCTACGAAGATATATTCACATTCCCTTCGAAGTTTCTGAAGAACAATGGTGCTATTTCGAAAATTTATTCAAAGAAGATTTGTGTTCATAAATAAAGGATTTCTCGTCAATCGAAGTGGAGTACATTCTTTTTGTAGACACCCTGTACATCGAAAATCAGTAGTTACCCATTGATACTAATGAAAAACTCCAATTGTTCACAAAAAAGTTAGAAAATTTCATTTTGGTTCATTATTTCTAGAATTAAATTCGTGTTGGCCTGGTCGCCCTTTGATATCGGTTGCGCAACCAGTTTTGATATTGGTTGCTCAACCAATGTAGAATCCTGTGGACGTGAAACTCCTGAAAATCCTGTCTGTTTAAGTTTGTATTCTGAATATTTTCATGATTTAGGGTTATCATTTAAAAAACCTCAACAAGATACATGTCATAAATGCGACCTCTTTGAGGCAAAGTTGAAAGTAGCTACAGATATCGAGAAAACTGAATTGTTAGCTGTGAGAGATGCTCATCAAGCAATGGCAAATTATGCCTATGAGCAAAAGAGAAAATATAAATTGATCACAAAAAAAGATCCCACCAAAGCCGTTTTTGCTTTCGACCTACAGCAATGCCTCCCAACCCCTTATCTTAAAACGTCAGTTTCTTTTCATAAGCGCCAACTATGGAGCTTCAATCTAACAGTGCACAATTTAGCTTCAGAGGCAATTTGTTAAATGTAGGACGAAACAATTGCTGCGAGGGGAGCCAATAAAATTGCCTGTACCATTTTTTTTTTTTTACAAAACTTTGGAGATGAAGTAGAGGAAGTAACGTTCTATTCGGACACAAAACAAAAATAATTTTGCAAAAATGCTTATTGACCCATAACCCGAAATTGAAAACCATTAACCACAAATTTTTAGTCAGTGGTCACTCTCATATGGAGTGCGACACAGATCATCTTATTCCTCGGACCAGGCGCATGGAGACTCATTTCTTCAACATGGGGGAAATGGAAACAGTAGGTGTGGTGGGTCCCGGACCAATTCCAATCGATTCAGCGTCCAAAATTTAGTGGTAAATGATACCCCACACGTCTAGGTATCAAAATCTCGATAACACACGTTCGAAATGGGTAATAGGTACCCATTTTGACCCATACCCTCATCCAGAGGGCGCCAATCGTACTGGGACCCATTTCATTGGATTCAGCGTCCAAAATTTAGTGGAAAATGATACCCCACACGCCCAGGTTCCAGAAATCTCGAAAACACATATTCAGAATGGGTAATATATACCCAATTTGACCCATAACTTCTTCCAGTGGGTGCCAATCGTTCTGGGACCCAATTCATTGAATTCAGCGTCCAAGATTTAGTGGAAATTGATACCCCACAGCCCAAAATCTCAAAAATTTGATAACTTTTTTATGCATTTTTGTGTTTTGGAATTTTTAATTTTACTAAGTACCTATCTAACTTTCAAATTTTTAAACATTTTCATTGGGCAATTTTGATATTCGAATAATTTGTATAATTTCATTTTTTAAATCAATATTGTGTAATGGTATAATTGGGTAACCTTTTGGGTTTTTTTTTTTGCGAATTTTCTTTTTTTGTAATTTTTTGTTTATGGTTTTTTATAAGCATATTGTACCATGTGCATTATGATAAAACTACTTTTGACGTGAGAATTCACTGATTCTCAAAATTAGAAGGTACTTGAAGTGACAAATTCATAAAAATATTGTTTATAATACGTGAATAATTAGTTAAGTACGAGCCAAATTGTCTGTGCACATATGGTCAACTCTAAATCTCGATCACAAATTGACAATAAACTTCATTATCAGATTCCCAATAAAGTCAACCGAATCGGTGTTGTGATAGCAAAATGTAGGTAGCAGTAGGGTGATTCCCTCCAAATTTCAACTTCCTAAACAAAAATCCGGATTTTAGGTGGTGGTTCAAACATTAAAAACGCCCTCCTGAAAAGTAAGGAAATTTGAGTTACCCACTTATTCACTGGGGTGACAGAATTATTCGTGTTGCAATTTAAAATAATTTGAAACTTGATGGGCAGGGGAGAAACATTACGGAAACAAATGTTGTGGACGACGCTTTACTAATATGAACTTATATTTACAAAGAATTCCGTCTCATTAGTAAACTGTCAAAGGTAACACCACAGCAACGTGTGCATTCGACCTGTGAGGTCTCAAAAGTACTGGAAAAAATAAAATAAAATAAAATGAACAAATTATTCTCAAAATCGTTCAACGAAATGATAAAATATTTGAATTTTTACATATTGATGATGATTTGACTACACATCATGACACAAAAATTTACAACAATAATGAAAATCGTCTGCAGGTACAATAAAACGTGAGATCTACTGTCAAATTATATATGTACATAAATACAAGGAGGCCTCAGGATTAAAATTTTAATAAGCATTTAACATGAAAAAAATGTACATAAAAGATAGTAACAGATCAGTGATTTACAGGTATTTACAGAAGAGGGAGAGGGGATTAGGACGTGGGGGAGGGAGATCGTCGTGATCGTCTGTGTCGTCGATGAGAAGGCGACGGTGAGCGGGATTTCATCCGCTTCCGCCTTCCGCTCTCCCGCGCTTTGCGACTCTGCTCGAACTTGCGTATCTCTTCGTCCCACTCGCTTTGGATTTTGTTGGACGATTCGGGGTTGCGAGAGGGTGGTTTGCGGGGGACGTGGTCGTGGTGGCGCCAAGTTCCACTTGGGCGGCGACCGCCTTGGAATCCCGCCCGGTCGTTTCGCCGCCGATCGTGCCACCCTCTCTGGTCATCACGCGGGGGCCCCTTGAGTTTCGGAGGGCGGCCCATGCCCGGGCCACCCATCGGTCTCTGAGGTCGAGGTCCCATTGGTCCGGGGCCCATCGGTGGTTGTGGTCCCATTGGTCCGGGGCCACCCATAGGTGGTTGAGGGCCCATCGGTCCGGGGCCACCCATAGGTGGTTGAGGGCCCATTGGCCCCATGCCCCTGCCCATCGGGCCGGGTGGGGGTCCGCCCATCATCGGACCAGGCATGCCATGCGGAGGAGGACCTCCCATCGCTGGATGTCCCTGGAAAACAAAAAATTCTCATTGTAAATCACAACGATTGATTAATTTGGGCCTCTAAAAACTCATTACCCTCGTATTGCTCCAATAAGTCTCCCAGAATAGCGACTTAATGAAATGAATTTGCTCCTAAAAAGTGTTCCATTCCGCTATTCGGCCCCAAAAATTTAGTCCCGTGTGAACAGTAGTAGAATCTGAAATTGATCAGGAACCCGTTCCGGCTCTAGTTGGTTTTCAAAAATTTTCAGCATCATCGGGCTAATTTACAAAAGGTGGGGTTTAAGGGCAAAATGTGTTTTTCGAAAAATCGATTTTCGAGATTTTGGCAATTTGGGGTATTATTTTCCACTGAATTTAGGACGCTGAATCGATTGAAATGAGTTCGGAACTCCACATTCACGGATTTTTCCATTTTCTCCATGCTCCTGGTCCGAGGAACAGCGTTTTGGTTGGTTATTCCTTGAATAATCAACCTATGTTTTCATGCAAATGGTCAACCTCTCCGATTCGGCTCAAAATTTTTTTCTGGACGTTTCATGATGTCCTGATCAAAAAAGGTCAATGTCCGTCCGCCGTTTTTGGTAGTAGAAAATTTTCTAAAAATCTGAAATTTGGGTCAGGGGTCTGTTCCCGGCCTGGGACGGTCCTCCAAGCTTTTCAGCCCAATCGGACCAAATTTGGGCGGGGTAGGGGTCAAAGTGTGTTTTTTGAAAAATGGATTTTCGAGATTTTGGGCGATCTAGGCGAGTGGGGTATCATTTTCCACTAAATTTTGGACGCTGAATCAAATGAAATGGGTCCCAGAACGATCGGCGCCCACTGGAAGAAGTTATGGGTCAAATTGGGTATATATTACCCATTTTGAATATGTGTTTTTGAGATTTCTGGAACCTAGGCGTGTGGGGTATCATTTTCCGCTAAATCTTGGAAGCTGAATCCAATGGAGGGGGTCTCAGGACGATTGGCATCCACTGGAAGAAGTAATGGGTCAAATTGTGTATATATTACTCATTTTAAATATGTGTTTTCGAGATTTCTGGAACCTGGGCGTGTGGGGTATCATTTTCCACTAAATTTTGGATCCTGAATCGATTGGAATGGGTCTGGGACCCACCGCACCCACTGTTTTCCCCATTTCCCCCATGTTGAAGAATGAATCTCCATGCGCCTGGTTCGAGGGATAACAAACCCGTGTGTAAGAATTTGCAGCGTTTTTAATAGGGTCTTTTACACGTACGTTATATCACGGGTGCTCCGTACGGGGAAGCTCACACATGGCCGTTGATGATGACTGTTGACTCACCTTTGGAAAGGAGCCCATGTTAGGAGGCATTGGCGGCGGGTAAGGTGGCATGGGAGGCGGCACGCCGGGCGGAACGTTATAGTAGCTAGGCGGAATCTGTTGCATATGGGGGCTGTCCATCGGCGGTGGACCATCCCTCATCGGCGGAGGACCTTCCCTCATCGGCGGTGGACCTTCCCTCATCGGCGGTGGACCTTCCCTCATCGGCGGTGGACCTTCCCTCATCGGCGGTAGAACTTCTCTCGGTGGCGCTCCAGCGAGCATCTCCATCTCCGCCGCTCGTCTCAAAATCTCGCTGTCGCTCAGTTGGCCTAACGAAGTCGGTTTGACCGGTCGTTGTCTCGGGTCTCTGCTCTTGTTCCTCGACGAATCCGAAGCCAACGATCCTGATTGTTCACTTTCAACATCCGAAACGTTTTCCTCCTGAAAAACAAGCATTTATAAGCACATTTTTAAAAAATGGCCAAAATGTTCCAAAAACTTGTCCACGAAATTAAATCCAGAAATAATCACCTCATCGAATTTCTGACTCGTATAAGCTCTAACGATAGGATCAGACTTCGGATCCATCTGCTGCGGTCCTTTGATGCTTGCCAAAATTTCCTGAAGGTTTGAAGGGATTTTAATGTCGTTGTAATGTTTCGTTTCGAAGAACGGAATAGAATTGTCACTCATCGGCGCAGGGGGAGTGTCAGATTCGTCTGGAGGACTGTAGGCGGCGCTGTCATCCACCTGAACCTTCAACTGAAAACAACTTGCGGTTGATATGACGAAATAATGTAATTAATATGAATCATGAATGTGAATACAACTGAAACAAAACTGCAAAGTCCTTCACACGGGTTGGTTATTCCTCGGACAGGCGCATGGAGACTCATTTCATGGGTGTGGCGGGTCTCGGACCAATTCCAATCGATTCAGCGTCCAAAATTTAGTGGAAAATGATACCCCACACGCCTAGGTACCAATAATCCCGAAAACACACATTCAAAATGGGTAAATAGGTACCCATTTTGACCCATAATTTCACCCAGAGGGCGCTAATCGTACCGGGACCCATTTTATTGGATTCAACGCGGCCATTAGCCACTCAGCCCTTAAGGGAAGTTACGGTCGTCAGGCTGCTGACAAGCCTGTATCCTTCCAAACTGGTACCGCGGGTGGGGGGGAGTCCCTGGCCACAGAAGCAATGCTCTGGCAAAGCTTCACAGGCCAGTCCCCCCAATTGAGGTAGGAAACTACGGTCCGAAATAATGGACCGTTCGCGGGGGTCGAGGTTTGGACTTACCCCAGTGATGGTGCCAATACAGGCAGGCCTGTGCTGCATACATCCATGTAGGATGTACCAATACAGACAGGTTCTGGGAGTTGAGATGCAACACTCGGAAACCACTCTGCTTAAGTGGTAGTGCGAGCTAGAACGCACAAATTACCGCAATTCGTTACTTAGGGGGAGCAGTTTACTACTCCCCATCTAAGCCTTGCTGAATGAAGGGATAATCATTTCAGTCATTTAAGGCTGCTGTCCTCGCTGCTGGGAGAAGCATAACCCGTAGGGTGAGCTCTCCTTGTAATTGTGGCTCATTTCCTTGCATTGGTCAGCATCACGTTCTGCAGCTCCCTTCGCCATGCCATTTTCATCAACTATCTCTACCACCTCCCTCCATGCTGCCTCGCCTAGCCTAGTCAATCTCCTTGCTGACTCTCCCCTCATATCATTCTATTCACTGCTTCGACAACATCTCTGATCTATGCCCCTCCTTTCTGACCGTGTGTCTGGACGATTAGAAACTGTACATCTCCTCTGCCACTATATCACATAACTTTTTCTGTAATAATTATCTTTGCCACAATTTTCTTTTCCTGTAATTGGGTTTGGAGGAGGTAGCTTAGAGCTGAAGTTACCTCAGTCGAGTACGATGGTGGGGTGTCGCCGATGCCGGGTATCGCGGGGAACAACGCCTCGATCTTTTGTTGTTTTTCCATTATGAGCTTGTTGACTTCTTCGAGATTCTTGGCAATGTCCGGCCGTGACGCAGGATGTGACCCAGGTGAGTACGGTTCGTCCGCTTCGGCTTCGTCTTCGCCTTCGCCCGGGTCGTACGGCTGCTCACCGTCGTCATCTGGAAATCAAATCATTTTGCATGAAAACATCCGGACATGGGCAACGCCGCTAAATTTTCGAAATCGCCTCCATCAGTGTACTGCTGCTGACGGCCGCCATCTTGATGATGTCATTTTCAAAACTGGATGCAAAAAACGGGTTTACCTACTGATTCAGATAAAGTAAATCTGAATCATCAGGGAATAATCAGGGAAGGGATAATCCTCTATTCGCACTTTACATTCTTTCTGCCATTGTGTCCACACTTGACGGTTTGTCCAACACTGAATAGTGATAAAACGACCATTCGTACCTGGCTCTGGTTCAGGACTCATTGTCGGCAGAGGAGGAGGCAACGGCATTGACAGAGGAGGGGCGCTGCCTACGTCGGGGAGAGGAGGCGTGTACGACCTGTCAGGAGCCACTGGCGTAGGCAATGGATGTACACTGAATGCCTTTTACTGAAAACGAGGAAGACCATTTAAATTCCGTCTTGGCCAGGGAACAAGTGAAATCGTTAGTTAAGAAGGAATGATGATCAAAAGACACTCACGGCCCTGGAGTCGACACGTGTCCGTAGCTGGGAACGCTGCCGTAAACACCTCTGCAATTGACAAAATAAATAATTTAAAAAATGAAAATGGTAGTATTAGCAATCTCTGATAATTATTCCATAATAGACCAATATCGCTTCATGGCAGGGCACAATGATCCCTAACTTGGGTCGAATACACTGCCACGAATTGGGAAAACTACGTCACAAAACGCTGCAATTTTTTTCACAGGGGTTGGTTATTCCTTAGACCACGCGCATGGAGACTCATTTCTTCAACATGGGGGAAATAGTGGGTGATGCAGGTCCCGGACCCATTTCAATCGATTCAGTGTCCAAAATTTAGTTGAAAATGATACCCCACACGACTAGACCGCCAAAAATCTTTAACATCTCAATTGACCAGCGCTAAGTGGAAAAGCCCACGTAAAGGCACTCAAACAAGGATCCATATTACGTACATAGCCATGAATAAATCGATGCCAAAATACGCATAACACTCATGAGCCCGTATCACACAAACGTATGTTGTCTTGACCAGAGCGGAAGAAAAGCTGGAATGATAACATTGGGAAAACCCATAAATTTCAGGCTATCACATACCCACAGCCTCTCGAGGTGAACCTTTATTGGACAGTTTCCCTCACCTCCTCGACGGCGGAAAAACGTTTTCCGTGTTCCAAAGGCTCCAGGTCCGGTGAATATGGTGGATGGGTCACAACATCCCATCCAAACACAAGCAGGTCCTTGGTCTGGCGTTGTCGTGAAGAAGGGACACACCACGAGTCAGCATTCCCAATACGCATCATTTCGTTCCCTGACCATGAAATCCACCAACAACACCCCTTTTCTGTCCCAAAACACTGATGCCATGATCTTCGGCTACGAGGGCTGAACCTTGCTGATGGTGAATGAGTATGGCGCCATTGCAGGGACTGCCTTTTTGACTCTGGGGTATAGTGACAAACCCAAATTCCGTCTCCAGTCACAATCGAGTCAAGGAATGCTTCACCCTCCAGAGTCAACATTGGCACCCATCTTGCACACAACTTCCTGCAATTCAGTTTTTCCGACTGTCTGGGAACTTTTCATGATGGGTGTAGAGGGTCAGCCGCCGATTATTGCGAATTTGATTGATTGTCAATTTCCTGCAGAAGCTCCTCTGAAATGAGAGTTGGCCTCCTACTCCTTTCTTCGTCGTGAGTATCGGTGCGTCCTTCCTTGAAAAGTGAGGAACTTGATGACCGCAGAGGTTGACGGAATAGGCTGTTGTGACGAAATTTCGTAACGGACTGATGAGGGCGGGTGCTTATTGTGACTACTAGGAACCCCCCTACACGCAGAAATACCAACCCCAAGGAAACAAATTACCTGCACCTTCCAGGGAGTTTGTAACCTTACTTTCTGGATGACCCTCATCATAGTTAGATCATGGGATATTATTATTGGGTATTGTCAGAAGGTTAACATTTATATACTTGGCGGGCAAATTCGCTAAATTTCCAACAACCAAAAACAGCGGGCGGATATTTCGGAAAAAACAAAAATTTGACAACCACCAAGACGTACTTTCTATTTCGAATGATGATCCCAAGGAGGAGCTGAGACCGCGTATCGTCAAATCCCGGGCCGTCCAATGGGAGCAGCACCTGCGGTATGGGGACGTGCGGTGCAAGCGGCATAACATAGAAATCCTTGACGGTTTTGAATTCGTAACCAACAACCGCCATTCGATTCCTCACGCTCAAATACGTGTACAATTGGAGATAGTTGCGCTTCTCTGGCTCTGAGTCAGCCTCGAATCTGGAAAACAAATGAAAAAGGTTGACTAAATTTACATGGTGTCACCTGTACAGTACATTGTATGAGGTGTGAGCTCGAATACAAAATATATGTAAAACAAGCATTCTCTGAATTCTTGCAATGGAAATAAAAGAAAAATCACCACACCTTCATTAGGTTTTTTGTAAACACAATGTGTTGTATTTTACCATAAAATCAAAATTCATCACCAAATTAGCTATACCATTGAAACGCTGCAAATTCTTTCACAGGGGTTGGTTATATCTCGGACCAGGCGCATGGAGACACATTTCAATCGATTCAGCGTCCAAAGTTTAGTGGAAAACGATACCCCACGCGTCTAGGTACCAGAAATCTCGAAAACCCATTTTCGAAAATAGTATATAGAGAACCATTTTGACCCAAAACCTTTTCGGTGGATGCCAATCGTTGCGGGACCCGTATTATTAGGTCCAGCGAGAGTATTTGGAAAAAAGGATTTTTGAGATTTTTGGCGATCTAGGAGTGTGGGGTATTTTTCACTAAATTTTGGACGCTGAATTCAATGAAATGAGGCCCAGAACGATTGGCGCCCCTGGATGAGTTATGGGTCAAATGGGTACCTGTCTACCCATTTCGAATGTGTTTTCGAGATTTCTGGACTATGCGTGTGGGGTATCATTTCCCCTAATTTTGGACCCTGAATCGATTGGAATGGTTCCCCTATGTTCGAAATGCCCGACGACTTGGGCGTATGGGGTATCGTTTACCACTAAATTTTGGACGCTGAATCCAATGAGACGGGTCCCGGACGATTGCCGCCTAGTGGAAGAGGTTATGGGCGCTGAATCTATTTTTAAATTAGTCTCCATGCGAAGTCCGAGGAATAACCAACCTCTGAGAAGAATTTGCAGCTTTTTTAATTATTAAATACCAACTTCTTAATAAAAATCGAGATTAAATAAGAGGTTTTATTTGATGATTCGTACCGTATGACGATAATGTCTTTGGTGCCGGCCTTCTTCATTCTGGAGACGTACTCCCAGACTGAGTCGGGCTGGATGCGGCCCACGCACTCCAGCACGTCGGGCAGCTCAAAGTCAAGGTCCTCGCAGCTTCCAGACACTTCGAACGCCGTCACACCCAATTTGGTCACGTCACTCATGTACAAGTAGCCAGAATAGACGGCCGGTTTTTCTTCAGGCGTTGGTGGCGTCGCGATGACGACGGTCGAAGAGGGTTCGCGATCGGCCATGTCGTCTGACGGGACGTCGCCGAAGGTAGGAGGTGGTGGAGTGAGGGAACCTTGGATCTCTTCATGGAGGACATCGTTGACGGGAACGTCATCACGGACTGGTGGCGTTGCAGGGGCTTCGGGTGACCTTGGCCTAGACTTCGACCGTGCCCTAGACTTGGACCGAGCCCTAGACTTTGACCGTGCTCTGGACTTAGACCTGGCCCTAGACTTGGATCGTGACCTCGCCCTCTTACTAGGTCGCTCTTTCGATTTACTCCTACTCCTTTTCGCCTGCCGATCTTTGGACTTGCTACGGTCTTTAGAGTCAGACACACTAGACTTCCTTCCTTTAGACTTGCTTCTACTCCTCCTTCTTGATCTACTTCGTCCTCTACTCTTCTCTTTAGATCTACTTCGTCCTCTACTCCTACTTCTATGCGACCTCTTCCTTTTTCTTCTTCTTTATCGCGGGTTTTCTTCACCTCATCTTTCTTCTCCGACTTTTCAGCAGACCCATCGTCCCAGACAAGTCACCTTCCTTCTTCCCGGTCACAGGCTCCTCATAATCATCTGCCGTTCTATTCAGTGCCGACTCCAATTCTGTTATGTTCGCTTCATGATTCTTCGACTCAATAATCTCTTCTCCTTTGCGACTCTTCAGAACGACAGTTTTCGCTTGATGAATCAACACCAGCTCGTTCTTTTTGATCATTTCAATTTGATGCTTGGCCTCTCGTTCCCGCCATTGTGCCAATTCTTGAGAAGCCAATTCATCTGGAGTCAATCGCACGAGTTGATCCGGGCTTATGGCTTTTTCGATTATCTTCTTGTATAAAGTTAGATTCTTGGCGTCTTTTATGTTGAAAATCAAGCTCCTGAATTTGGCTTTGTACTTAGCACCGGTGTCTTTGAAGAAATTGAACAGTTCGTCTTCTATCGAGTCAACCAGAATTTTAAGCTGCACAAAACAACACATTCATTATTCATTTCTCATTACTTGAAAATAGGTACACCTTAACCTTAGATAACAGCCAAACGAACCAAAAAGACTTCATGCAATAACGTAACAAGTCATATTTTTTACCTCTGGATCAGTACATTTGAGCTCAGCGTCTTGACCGATCCGCTGTGTCAACGTCTCTTGCAATCTTTTTCTAACGCTGTCTCTGACGGATTCTTGAACGTCTTGTTTTGGGGTTTCTTCTTTTTCAGGAGTGGTGGTT
>CM034009.1:1008789-1039819 GCA_019603395.1 Cyrtorhinus lividipennis
CCCCTCCCCACCCCTATTTTAGATGAATTGAAATGCTTTCCCCGCCAATGTCCCAAATATCCGGTCTCTGTTCACTGCACTCGGTACAAACTGCCTTATTTCTCACTGCAACGATTTTACGACTCTCGTAATTACATCATTGGCTACTTCTTGTCACTTTGTGCTCATTAATACTTTCAATTCACTAGAATATATTATGTGGCATAAATTTTTTTTTACGAATTGAAAATACCCCCCTCCCCGATGCCACCTAAGTTCCCGAACGGACGATATGGTGTAAGGAAGATCTCACTATCATTTCAATTTGAAATAACCTCTTGAATTCTCGTTTTAGTGAACATATAATGTCTATAATCCACCATTGCTTGTGCTGCGACGAGAACTTCTTACAACTTGTCATTTCGATGATGCTCCATGTCACCGTTGCTTTTCTCCTCTGATCTGTTGTTTGATGATGTAGTTGGAGAAAGCCGGATATGAATCACTCGTGTATTGGTTGAGTTCAGTTGAGGATCCTGACGTTTTTTTTTCTGTTCTCTTATATCTTTTCTACGGCGCTATGGGGTCGTAAGCGGCTTATCTTTTTAAAACACTCAAGTTTGAATTAACCAATCATTTCGTCTTACTCTTGTGTTTTACTTGAAAAAACATTCATTTTTCCGGTTTACATCCTCTTCAGACAGTCGACACTCCCCAAAACACTTCTTGATAAGGTAGTGTTAATACAGGGTTTCAATTTATGAGTGTTTATGAACCTAGCTATTGTATTAAACTCGGTACCCAAAAAGCAGGAGGTACAGTAACGATGTCAGACTCGGCATGGTGGTCTGACAGTTGCTTGAGTTATTAATCAAATCACAAGATTCACAAACGAACTAGATAAAAAAAAAAAAAAAAAAAAGCACAGCTCAGTTAACTTAGTCCCTCCTATTCACGATCAATGGAACGTTACTAGATGGAGGATTTATGAAATTCTGGCGAATTGAACCTCAGCCTAATGAAACGTACTGCTGCCTATGCCGAAAAAGAGTGTATTTAATACACCGTGTGATTCAGACCATGAGCTCATTTCAAACTACCTAATCCTCTTTTTCCATGTCATATTGGAAGTTAATCGATTCATATACTTTGAGCAGCCTTTCAGTTGAACCTTGAGGTCTTTAAGCTTGTTTCACATGGGTATGGTCAAACAGCCTCCAGCTGCGGGGTTGCTAAGTGATTGGCTGGCCATAGGACCGAGGAGAGGAGACCAACGTTTTCACCACAGGACCACATTCATCGTGGGCTGTGTTGTCTTCTTTTAATAAGTAGTTTTGCACGGGCACTCACTGCCAGTCGTTTGGTCCATAGAAGCCTTGATGTACAGCCCCTCTGCGTAATTCAAATTACATCGAGGCATCCGTATGAACAGCCCAAACTAGAGCGGCAAATCATTCGGACCCTCTCCACAATCCTTTGGACGACCAACAACGCATGACTAGATCCATGTGAACCCAGCTGTAAAAGCTACAGTAAAAGAGGAGATAGCTGGTACTTTTGTCTGTAAGATGTAATGAGTCACATTACAGGTGCAATGGTGGTTATTGTGTGAATCTTTCGTTTTTGCAAAATTATTTTGAGTTTTTCCCCTTGAGTAAAAATACATTTTTTATAAAACATGTAATTTTGTTTCGTTTGGTGCTTCCTTTTGTAACGAAGATTTGGAATCAGTCAGGTTATTTTCATTTATTTTTTATTGTTACAAATTTTTGAGTTGATGGAATGGTGTGATTTTGGTGTTTATTCATCTAATTGGATGTTGGGTATCCATCGTTCATCAAACTTATCGTTGTTAATAATAAGCACCTACTTCCTAAAGGTTATTAATGAAATGTTGCGGGACGGGGACGCACATGAGCTATCGTTTCCGCTCAACTAAGGTAATTTTTGAGAGGGATCAAAATTAAGTTTGGGCTTTTTGAGCGAAATCCTTTTTCTCATGCTTTTAGCGTCCTGGTACGAAAAAAATTTAACGTAGAAATCCTTGGACCCAAACAACATCATTACTAATTCAGGGTTCAGGTCAGTTATTATTGAAACTCAACTCGCTAATGATGAGCGGTATAATTTACATTTTCGCTTAAGAAAAATTTAGTTATAACGGAGGTACATAAGGAGAGAGTCTATTTCCACAAAAATAATGAATGAATTTCATGTTAGTTGCTGGTTATGAGACCTAACCGTCGAAATCGATTTAACAATCTATTGTTCTCATTATTTTTGTGGAAATAGTCTCTCTCATTATATACCTCTGTTTTTATTGAAATGGATTTCCACAACCGTCGTCGCGAGTGATTTCAGGTACCTCCCCCCCCCTCTTCCTTCCACTACATTGTGAATGCCTCTCGACCGCCCGATGGCAACGAGAATGTTCCGTTGTTAATAACTTCTTCATCAGTTTCGATGGAAGTGCCGGTCAATTTCTTCGGGCCCTATGTGGAGACTTTCGATGTGTAACACTGCAAATCTTTCCTCATTTATCATAATAACCCCCCCTGACTTTGCCACGGCGCGAATTCCACCTGAACCTGTCCTAAGTGTGAGGGAATGATTTCCCAATGTCTAAAGACGTCGTGCGGGCAAGAGGCATTCAAAATGGTAAGAGGAGGGGGGGGGGGGGTGTTAACAGAAAGGTACCTCATTTTATTCTGGACAAATCCTAGTTTTGAAACTCTCCTTGTAAACTCGTCTATGAACCGATCGGGAGTTGATATTTCAGAGCGTTAACTCTAGCAGGTGCTAAAAAGAAGGGAAAATCCGTGCACAACAGTTTATTGTGCCATGACTAATGTGGATAATAGTTATTTAATCAATTTTAAAGCAAATATTTTCACATAGTTGGTTTGGTTAATCAAGTTTTGGATTTACGATCCTTGCAACTAATAAATGCCTGTTTTCTGTAACATTCTTCGAAAATTGAAGTCATGATAAATTCGATTCGTGTTCAGAAAACTCTCTACTTCCTGCTAAACGTGAAGGAAACCTTTTTCCTCCTTGTTTTAGTCATGTAAAGTTATTCACTAAAAGCGTCTCAGTTCCTAATGATTTCATTAATTGTGACTATAGACATCCTCGAAATTACCTGATAGGCTAGGTAACTTCTTTTCCCGACCACCGGGGCAGCGCGTAGAAGACAAGTTTACATTTCAACATTTTTTGACAATTTAAAAATTAGGCTGTTACATCGATGATACACTTCAAGTCATTCGGTGAGAAACTCGGTGCATTTTGGATGATGCACTCAATACCGAGTACCCTTTCCCCTAGTCAGTCATGGCGGAGGCCATAGTTTCTGGCTGGTACTTCATAGAACGAGCTAGGATGAGGACGAAGAAGGAGATCTATGCCTCATGCCTGTAATGGCATCCTCTTTAGATACTTCAACCCGTTTCGTACGCATGCAACATACGTACGTCATTGAAGTAGAAACACACGCAATTAGACTGAGCTACGTCCGCGTACTTTATAAATTCATGCGTGTTGATTCATGAACGATTTTAAACCATTTGAATAAGGAGCCCCTTGCATGCGCCACAGCAAAGTTGCAGCTGCGTTGAGGTATGTACAACAACGGTAACAATGCTTGACACCTCCGTCAAACAACGAGCTATGCGCTACTGCTTATTCTCATGCTACATGTGAGGGTAAAAATGTTGTCACTTGCTAGAGGTTATGTCGCATCAAAAACTAGAGGAACGAGGGTCCTCCATAAGTGTGTTAGATGTATAAAATGCGTTCAATGGCCTTGTTGTGGGTCTTGACCTAAAGGCTTAGGTTGAATCTAAAACGTGCCTTTTTGGAGAAAATTTGATGCAGAGTCTTGGTCACTTGAGTTCGAGTGACCTTTAGTACACGAGAGTTTCTCTACGTGATAATTTCTGTGGTCACTGTCATATTCTGTGAACGGAACGAGTTCATCAGAGGTCGTTAGAATTGATGTTAGAGCCGAGTTTGTTTCTATAACTGCCTTGTGAAGTGTTTCTAAACTGTTTCTTTTGCCCTCGGCCTAGTTCCTAGGTATAGATTGTAATATTAGTACCTTCTCCATGCACTAAGCAGACCCCATTGATGTTTAAGAAGAGGTTTTGTTTACCAAATAGAAGCCGCTCTTGCAGTCGCGGGTCCTCGTCGAGCAGTCAGAGCAGCTGGAGCGGCGGAGGCTCCCGCTCCCGGTCTCCGTCGATCCCTCGCCGCCGAGGGTCCCCCAGCTTCCTCGACCGCCGGCGCATCACCAGGTAACGTGCCGCCGTTGCGAGCTCGCCCTGACCAGTCGTAGCTTGCGTGTCCGCACCCGTCACAGCGTGAACCACTTTAGCTGTCACCAGTTATGTTTTTGTAGAACTCTTTTCTCTCATTTTGCTTTTGCAAGCGTTCTGAGTCTTGATTTTAGAAACAGAGCAAATTTAGAAAACGCAGTTAGTGTACTTTTTTTCTTTGTTTGTATTATCCATACGAAACGGCGTCCTCTTAACAGCCTTCTTCTTCGTTCATTGGTTTATAAGTACATATCAGTCAGTTCTACGGTGAGATTTCCTACAAGCGTCTTGTAGCTACTGCTCGCAATCGAGTTTGATATGTTTCCGTCTGGACGCAAATGCTCTAGCATTTAGTAGCCAGAATGTTGAGTATGAGAGCTTTGTTGAAGGGATAATGGAAGAAAAGGAGGAGCAGGAGGGAAGGATGATCAACCACTAGGAGGGGGGGAGGGGGGTATACATGCAGCTGCAGTTTGAAATAGGGCTTGGTATGCTTCGTACACACTCCTGGACGGTAAGGCTATGAGGCTCTAACATTTAGTAGCCAGAATGTCAAGGAAGAGGGCTCTCTTGTTGTCCTTGGGGGATGATGGAAGAAGAGGGGAAAGGACAATGGAGCACTTTAAGGTAGGCTTATCCTACATTGCCTGGCCAATGCGGCTGCTGCTCGAGGTGGAGCTTGGTATGCTTCGTACAGTCTTCTCGGTGCAAAGGCCGTGCGGCTGTAGCATTAAGTAGCCAGAATGTCAAGGAAGAGGGCTCTCTTGTTGAGTTCTGGGATCATAGAAGAGGAGGAGAAAAGTATGATAATGATGAATCACTTCAAGGGGGGATTTCACGTTATGAGGCATTGGCTCGTTCGATGTATCGGTCCCTTTCAAAGTTGAAATGAGAATTTCCGAAGCTAGGAAACATTCAAACCAAATGATTAAGTTTCTAGGGCAATTCAAGACTAGACAAAGCAAAAAACGATGCAAATTCTTACACACGGGTTGGTTATTCCTCGGACCAGGGGCATGGAGACTCATTTCTTCAACATGGGAAAACAGTAGGTGTGGCGGATCCCAGGCCCATTCCAATCGATTCAGGGTCAAAAATTTAGTGGAAAATGATACCCCACACGCCTAGGTACTGGAAATCTCGAAAACACACATTCGAAATGGGTAGATGGGCACCCATTTTGACCCATAGCCTCATCCAGAGGGCACCAATCGTTCCGGGACCCCTCTCATTGGATTCAGCGTCCAAACCCCTACTCCACCTAAATTTGGTCCGATCGGGTTGAAAAGTTTCGAGGACCAACTAGAGCCATGAACCCTGATCAAAATTTCAGATTTTTAGAAAATTTTCTACTACCTAAGTCGGCGTGGACGGCGGACGGACATTTGCTAATTTTGATCTAGACACCTTGAAACGTCCAGAAACAATTCTTGGGGCGAATTGGAGAGATTGACTTTTTGCATGAAAACATAGGTTGATTATTCAAGGAATAACCAACCAAAATTATGCTCTCGTTAAGGAAAAAAAAAACTCAAGATTACTTTGCGTTTGGCTGGCCTTCGTTCATTTTGTTTCAGTGATTTCATTTCCAATAAAAGTCTTGAATCGCCTTGAAAACCTGTCAATTCAGTTTGGAAAATTCTCTCATCCTTTTTAGTTGTGATAATTTTTTAGAATGGAAGTTTCTTAAATTTGTTTGGAAAATTCCTAATTCGACTTGGAAAAGCAATATCTCATGTGTGTGGCAGAATTCTTATGCGTGGCTGGTCGAGCGTGGCTGCGCCTGGACTGCTCAGGCCTGTGCCTAGCTGCGGCTGGGATATGCAAACCCGCATCGACCTTCCTCTTCAAAAATGGGAATCACCCAGAATTCAGCTGTTTTAATTGATATAGGAACGTAGTTCTCAACTCGTAGTCCTTATTTTTACCTCAGAGAAGGACGATATTTTGGTAGGGTTTGTCGAGAAACGTGTGTTCTTGTAAGATATGGAGGTGAAGGATTATAAGAATACGGCCAAGAAAGTAACATGTTAAGCCCCTTCTGTGCTTTGCAATACAAATAAACTAGCTGGTTCCCTCCTCATTCCTGCCAAAATCATCCTTTTCTCCTCATCCCCTTCCATGATCCTCCAAGTCCAACGCGAAGCCCTTCCTGACATTCTGATTGCTTTTGAATGCTAGAGCCGCGCGTCTGTTGTATGGGCTATTTCCTTACACGGAAATACGTAGTAAAACCCACATAAATTGAAGTACAAGTGCTCTGATACAGGGAAATCTAATTGGGGGGAATACAGTGAATGCGATGCCTTATCACACCCATGAGAGCACAGCTCTGTACATTGTCAGAGAAAGCGTCGTTGAAAAGGCTCATCATACATCCTTACTTCTTTCTTTACGTCTTTGTTCTCTTCTTCAAAAATGCCAAAAAATTGTATCCTTGCTAATTGCCCGAATGAGCACCCGTGTAGGGTCTAAGTTTCTACTAATTTACCACGTCGAATCGAGTGAGGTATGATTTAGACCGATTACCGTAAGTGGAGGTAGGTTATGGGTGAAGACGGGTAGGTATGTATTCATTACATACACGCACAAAAGCTTTTTTTTTTTTTTGAAGATTTTTTTAATTTGTATTTTATGCTACTTGTCAGATGGTGTCAACCGTGATTCACCTCTACTAAGTACGTCCCACCTCGGTGAAGGCTGTTAAGAAATGAAAACCCGTTACATATTAGCATTATTTGTAAAACATTATTTTGTATTTGTTATTTATTTATTTTCGTGTGTAGTGTGTGACATTTTATCTGGTGCTTGCCCAGTTGCTCCTGATATCTACTTTTGCGTCATGTTCTTTTGGCCCGAAGTAAATATTTCTTAGTAGGAAGACTTTCTATCCATATGTGTACTTTACTTATCAGTAGTAGGTGATCAAGAGTATCAAGTTCCCTATTTTCATTAGGTTGGGCCTAGGTTATACCGTCTGTGTGGCCGTACGGAATACCATTAGTTTGACTAAGAATGACTTTTCGGTATGTTTGTATCAGAAGTTCTAGTCTTCACGCAAATTTTTTGTGTTTTGTTTTTGTCATGTGCTTGGGGGGAACAGCTAAGGTTTCATGGATGCCTGGAAATCAGACAAGTCAAATAAATTAAATTAATAAATTTGCCGCCTTCGTGACAACATTTTACTCCATTTCTTTACTGCACTGGTCAAGGGTCAAACCAAAAACAAAAGAAAAAGTGTTTTTCACGTGTGAATGGTTTGCTGTGTTTTGTAGAGGAAATGAACTGAATCTCAAGAGGAAAAATGGCCCAAATAGATTCAAATTTTAATCTTTTTGAGCAAGGTCTATATTGGTCGAAAATAACGGATGTTGATGACGGCCTGTCACTAGTGGTGAGCATAGTATCGATCACAAATTTCTTATAAAAGTTTTTTAAAGTCTAGATGTTGACCTTGTTTCTTATTTCATTCATGCTTGCTCAGTTGTTTATTATTCCTTTGTACAAATAACACTTACTCATTAAAAAAAAATTGATTCGAGTATACATCAATTGAATCGTAAAAGCCTACTTCAGAGACTATACCTCAACTAACTACAACTGAAATTGTTGAAAACCCTCCAGAATAATCAACAAATGTTTTCATTTAAAATATCAATTTCTCCGATTCGGCCCAAAATGTTTTTCTGGGCGTTTCAATGTGTCTAGATCAAAATAAGAAAATGGCCGTCCGCCGTCTACGCCAATTTTGGTTGGTAGTAGACAATTTTCTAAAAATTTGAAACTTTGGTCAGGGACCCGTTTCTGGTTTTAGTTTAGTCTTCAAAACTTTTCAGCCCGATCAAACCAACTTAGGGGGGAAGGGGTCAAAATGTGTATTTTGAAATATGGATTTTCGAGATTTTCGGCGATCAAGGCGTGTGGGATATCGTTTTTGACTGCATTTAAAATGCTGAATCCAATCACACGGGTCCAATCGGACCAAATCTGGGGTGGGGGGAGTTAAAGGTCAACATTTTTGACTAAATTTAGGACGCAGAATCCAATGAGACGGGTGCCAGAACGATTGGTTCCCACCGGAGGAGGTTGTGGGTCAAAATGGGTATCAATCTACGTATTTTTAAAGTGGATTTATTTCAAATTGTGGAACCTAGACGTGTGGGGTATCATTTTTCATTAAATTTTTTACGATGAATCGATTGGAACGAGTCTCCATGCTCCTGATTTGAGGAATAACCAACCCCTGTGAAATAATTTGCAGCGTTTTTTGAATTTGAGTCACGCCTTCGATTATGATGACAGAGTTTAGTGGTGGCAGTACAAACAGTCAACAACTTGACTTCATAAGGCGTCTTAGTAGGGACTGTTGCTGTTAACTTTAACGGTTAAAGGAACCAGAGCGCGTTGTACATTTTTTATTGAAGGATCAAAGCAACCCACCTTGAGTCAGTTAACCGGCTTGACGTTTCGGAAAAAGGAGAGATAGCTGCACTCCTTCAATTTAAATAAATTGGTCGGTTGATTTCTTCTTCTTGTCGAGATGAGATTCACCTGGAACGGTATGATTAATGGATGAGGCATGAACAAAACCTGCCAAAACCTCCTAAGCCTTCTACCGATCTGATAGAACTGACAGGTTTAGGTTCCAAAACGTACCGCTCCATGTTAAAAGATAATCCAGCTGAGTATTGCAACGGCAGCCACTTATCTAAAACATTCAACTTGTTACAGATACGTGATGTGATCGAAATCAATATGCTTCAATTTTGACAAAGCTTCAATGTTCAACTCCAGATTGGTACAAATTTCGAAGACTTTACGAGTTAACGGAACGTTAACAAAGTGTTTTTTTAACATTCCGAATTAAATTAGTTCTTGTTGTCAGTTGTTTTTATTCTTAAGTCAAATGGACGTGAAAAAACTTGCCTTATATTTAACAATGTCCAGCTTACGGAAATCTAATCGAAACGAGCATCCGAATTAATTCGGCATCTAAAATGATGCTCCGATCGGTTGAAGATATGAGAAGATAAAGTCATCTCAATTGATTCCGTTAATAATTTATGAATCCTGTCTCAACCCAGCGAAAGCGGGGTTTGAAAGTATAGCAAACATCTTCGAGAGATCATCTTGCCTACATGACTAAGCAGATTTTTACACCTTTGTCCTATTTTTACCCTTTTCCAAAACATTTTGATGTTAAGCAAAACAGCTCCACGCTGTGTACGAGTATTAAAACATTATTAAAATTGAGTAATTCCAACTTGCTCTCTTTTTTCTCGCACAGAAGTTTTAAATTTTTCTTCTTATGTTTTTTTTATTTATTTTCAGCTTGCTTTTTGTCCTTCATTAGCTTTGAATCCTTTGGTTTTCCCGCGTCTGTTTTCCATTTGCTTTAGAAGTTCTGGCTTAGCTTTAAAGGGAGCCTTTCGTCCCCAACAACTATAATTGTGGTAAGTGTCAATTTTTTTCCTACTTTTACAGCATGTTTAGATGATGTGATTGATCATATATGATTTTTAATATGCATGTTTGTACGGCACGTCTCCCCAAGTTGGTGCTTTTTAATAAGATTTCAAGGATAAATTTATCAATCATGCGGATACTTTACTTGCGATAATTTTCCTCATTTACCTAAGCGTGACCATTTTGCTTAATTCGTGGCGACAAAGAATTTCCAATGACCCACTGCTTCGCTTAAAGTTTTACTGAAGAACATTGATAAAAAAGAAACTCGCACTTGCGTCGATTAGCGAAACATTGAACGTGTGGAATTTTGGCATGGAATAATGGCATCTGAAAAGGGGGATTAACCCCCTAAGTGGAGTCGTTCGATTCAAACTCTAGAAAAAAGTGAAAACTCTGCTTTAATTATGAGAGAGAAGTCGGAGAAACTTGAATTAGACAAAGAGATTTCTAGCGGTTTTATCATTAGAGGGACTAGTGAACATGGTTCAAGATTAACAAAAGTTTAGATGAATTTAGTATATAGGTACACCTGTTTGAACAGCAAAGCTGATGAAAATACATCCTAATGGTTTGATGTTGGAAATGCACGCCCACTAACGGTGTGTACCGGTCATGTGAAAGGAAGGTTTTTTTTTTTTTTGCACAGTACCAGTTTTGAGCTAAATACTCTAACCGATGGGTTCTAAATTCTAGGGGATTCGCGGCATTTAGGGGTTGACGACTACGTGGTCGATAGTGTAATCAGATAATAGCGACGACAAAAAGATTCCTCTGTGAAAACAGCTAATTATGAAGTTATCTCTAAAATCCAAACCTTGTACAACAAAACAAGAACAAAAGTAGAGGTATCTAGAAAATGTGTGTTAATGGCGCTGCGCGATTCCACAATTTCCGAGACATGCCGAATAACCACGAAGTTTGCGAAGAAGGATATTGACTTTTAATAAATTTCAAAATCAAAATGTGGGGTTCAATTCGACAGACACCCTGTACCCCTATCATAACAGGCCCTCCAGCGTCCATAAGTTTCAGAATTGCTCTTGTCTCAAATGCCGATTTCTTCTCAGATATTGGTCTGGTCACACCTTCCCTTTCTCAAAAAAATTACAATATAATTGACAATCCAAGATGAAGTCCCACCGTAGGTATGTAATTACCGGAACGATTTGTTCAACTAACCTGGTTAAGAACTTATAGGTACCTACTAGTGATACAAACCATTTGTGCAAGACTAACGCAATAATCCGACTGATTTTTATGAATTTACACTTTTAAACTATTTCCAACTGCGTGAATTTCAGCGCTCGTAAGCTTCCGATCCCTTACCACCGAGCCACCCCGAGCTCCTCGTCGAGCGACTCATCAGATGACTCCCGCAGCCCCTGGTTCCACCGCAGCAGCCACTCTCAGAGCCCTCGCTAGTCCTCAGCTCAGTCATGCATCCTTTGGACCAACGCCGACACTCCTCAAGCGGTAGCAATAGTTTTCAAATGTGTTCTTCCTGTTTGGGGAAAAATACCTATCATTCCAAGCCTTAGTATTAGCTCGTTACTCAAGTCAAAATGATGTGTGTCCTACCTGTTTCCCTCGTGAAATTTTCTCCCCACGTACTGAATGCACTTATTTTAGCTGTGTTTTCCGATTGCTCGAGAAATCCAAATAGGTGAAGAACTGATGAAGATATTTTCACTCATTTCACGAGTTGTATTGACAAGGTGCACGTCCAACCAGAACGATCTCTCCTATTCTAGTCGTGATCACTTCTAGTCAAAATGAATCTCAAGGTGTATCAAATTTGACAATTTGAATTCACCGCGTGTACGAAAAAAGACAAAATGTAGAAACGAAAAATATTCCCAATTGAATGTGATATAGCAATGAACTTACTATAACATGTCCAAAGCTTCATGGGCAAAACCTGTGAAAATGATATTTAATTTCATTCCAACTTTCCAAGGCTGTTTCCCTTATGTGAAAATTAAGTGAACGATCATTATTAATGTCAAATTGACGACACCTACGTCAATGAGTGGAGACGTTTGTTGTATTAAGATATAACACACCCAAAATACACATTCGTTGTGCCTATGGGGGTATACATGACTAACATCGAATTAAATTATGATTCTCGGCTATTAAAATATTTTGAACTACTCGTAACTCGAATAAGAGAGCCGGATGATCATAGCAGAATATCTGGACTACTACATGGTGCAATCTCATAGGCAGTTCTGAAGTCATTACCATATAAGAACTGAAAGATGACACAGTACTCCCCGTCGTTTTCCATGCACTGTGATAACAGTAAGAAAACATGCTAATTAAAAAAAAAAAAAAGAGTAACCTGATTAGATTGGACGACTGTTTTGTCGGCTGTAGTTTCTTTGTTTGAGGACTGTACACATCCATTGTGTAAACAACCGCATTTTGCTCTCAATGCGGTTTGCAATTTCCAACATGGAACGTGTGCAGTCTCTTGGCCAGAGACACACACAAGATCAGAGAAAATAATTCTTTAGAAAAAAAAACGTAAAAATAATTTCGTGTCACCAGTTACATTTCTCCTTTAGTCGTTAATCTCCATTTACCCTGAAGGCCATCCCTCTCATTTATAATATGAACAATCTCAATTTGCCCTGAACTTCGTCGTGAAAGAATGTATATTTATGTCGTTGTGAAACATTTGGTCAGTTTCCATCTACCTACAATCTAGTCAACTTGTAAATTATGTTCCTTATTTGTAGTTTTTAATTATATACTCACGAGTGACATGTGTGAGTGGCGCTTGTCATAAAGTTCTAAACATTCCTTTATCACCTTGCTTAGTCTCCAAATAAAATTTTGGCTATGTGATACTCGGAAAGAGCGCGCCGGTCAAGTGCAATTTCATAGTTTCTCTTTTGAACAAGATCAAATTTGTTCTGTAGAAGTAAAAAGGGGGTAAATCAAACGAAAAACAAACATTTTAGCCGGTTGTCACGAAAAAACTACCTACCTTATACTCACTTATATGAAGTGTAGATGAGTGGCGCATTTTTCTTGGAATACCATACAACTCTCGGATAAGAATTCTAAATGAAATCCAAATGACTCAGTGTAAATAAATCCTGATCTCAATTCCTTTTCTATCCTTCATGCATCGTAAACCCTCACACCTACCTGCGCATCAATCTCATATACTTACCCACTAAGATGTTGAGTTGCGATGATGGTAATTATGAGATTCCCTGCAAGGGTTAGTGATTTACATTATTATAGTACTTACCTGTATTGTTTGCTATACCTAATTCAAATATAATACTACTGTTGTTCGATCTTTGCGACTATTTATTTTTATTTCAACCCTACATTGTAAAGTTGACTTAAAATAGACAAATTTAGAAAAAAGTTAAGTCCGAATAGGTATCAAAAGAGCGTTAGTAATATTTTGAATAATATTCTGGTCCGTGTGAGATGGGTTCCGCGCTTGCTGGCACTCGACCAAAAGTTTTTAGAGATGATTTTTAGAGACGTTTAGAGTCTGGGTAAGAATTGTATTGAAAAAAAAAAAAAAATCGTTTTTTTCTGTCAGGCTACGGACTTTTTAGCCAACCCTCATAAAAACGGTCCTAAAACCTTACTGAGCAGCTGCCCAATTTTTTGTTTAAATCCTCAAAAAAATCGTCAAGGCGCGATAAATTGGCAGTTTATCTGTAATGTACTTGACTGTAGATGTAATTGTAAACAACCACTTATACTTATTAAGTGATTCGGCTTTAGAAAAAAATATAATATAATAGAAAATATCAAGTACTAAGGATACGCTCCTAGTTATCTCGGAAATAAATCATGTTAACTACCATGGAAGAGGGGATTTCAATTGACTTAGCCTTAATATATTAAGGGCTTCAATAGTATGGTGATATATTACATGACATTTTCTTTACACTCTTTAATAACAGTGGCATCCCGCTGGATATTTGGCGTTCGTTGCGCTGACACTTCTAAAAAGTTTTACTCGTAGCTAGTGAGAATGTGGCACTTCGTTGGTAGGCACCGATGTATCAGGTATGTTAAGAAGAATCCATCAACCCTCAAAATTAAGAGCGACTCAGCACTTGTTCCAAACAATGAGTTTTGTATAGGGAGGCCGAAATCCATTGTCCAGCATCATCGAGGATATTTTCAAGCGCAGCGCAGATGTCAGCTCTCCTCTCCGCGTGACGGCAGCAGTGAACACATGGACCTTACTGCCTCGCTGCCATCCGCAGAACACCGCCATTGCCAAGTCCAAGTCGAAACCGAACAACGTTGCAGTCATTTGACCTGGAAACATTATGTTAGAATAATCACGGTACGATATCAAGGAAGAAGCCGGGAGGACAATTAGACTGATTTCTGGGTAGAGGGGGGAACCCAATGAGATGAGCTATGCAAGAGTATATTGGTTTGACTATCTACCTACTTTAGGTAATGACCTACTCACGTGATCAATGCACCAACCTGGTGATCAATCGGTGGAGTACAATGCAAACACAGCGTATGTATCCTTCTGAGTAAAACATGTATTATACTTAGGTTATAATATGTGTGTTGTGCTCAAAACTTTTTGAGCCACGAGTTCTCCTAACAAATAGAACAAGTCTTATAGACTACTAGTCTTATTTAAAAAAAATCACTAAAGGGGCAGTTTAATTGTTAAATACTCAGTGAAAATACACACAACGGCCAAAGTTTCTATTTTACTTGATGAGCCACTCAGGGCATGAGAACTAAGCGTCCAAAGTCCAGTAGGGAAATTTAGGGAAATCTTGAAAATTCTCCACAACAGGCCAATATTCTTAGCGAATGGTAACCCCTACCGCCTTGATCCCAAAAAATCCTGAAAACCATTTGCGAAATACCCTGCTGATACCCTTTCTCGGTTACCGGGGAACGTTTGGAAACCCACCCTAAACGATTACTTTAGTCGTTATGTGCATTTAAAACACATTGCAATAGTCCTCTAAGTCTACTATCAAGTACCAATGTTGACTCATACCTTTGGTTAGAAATGTAGCCTAAGCTGAGGCTACGCTGAGAAAATGTATGTATGTATTTTCATTTCTGCGCAGAATTGTAAATAAGTCGTTGTTGCGAAATATTTATTGTGCTCTCGTTCAATCCCTTTTACTGTATGGACTCCCCATATGGGGTGGTGCGTATCTGACTACCCTTCTGAAGGTTAAACTCTTACAAAAATATGTTATTCGTGCCACCTGCAAGTTTTTAATAAATATCCACAGAAGGTGAGGAGTGCATTGATGAAAAAATCAACGCTCAACTTCAAAAAAATAAATTCTATTTTAAAAGGGTATTATGCATCAATGCGCTGACATTTGCATTACCTACAATCATTATTGTAATATGAGATTTATACATTGAGGTTCAATTATTGCTGTAATTACTAACGCAACTCATTCTCCACCGCGGGCCATGCCCAAATGGAGAATTATATTTCCAAGGAATATTGTTCTGTTATAGCTAGAGTAGTCGATTAAGTTTCTTTATATTCCTATGTATTTGCTAATTTGTAATGGAAATAAAAAATTTAAAAAAAAAATGTTTGTAAACCGTGAAGAGCCTTGAACCACATACCAAGATTAAGATAAGGAATATCACACCTCATTCACAAAAACAGGGGTATTATTTAGAAAATGACAATCCAAAATCGTAAATAAATAAATAAATAAAATAAAAAATAAAATAAATAAATCTTTCTTACTTCCAAGTGGCGTTTGAACCAACCACTTCCCTGGTTGAATAACGTCTACACCAAGCTCAAATGTCCCAACTGGTACCTCTTGGTGGTGGGGGGTGAACATGTCCCACACAAGTTTCATGTGAGTGCTGTTGTGGACGAACGCTTCGCCGTTCACGCACACCGAGTTCTCTTCCAAATCTTCCTTGTTGGCGTCCAATACGACAACGCTGAGATGCCACTTGCCTTCCAGCTAGAAGAAATTGCTGCAAATTATTCCTCAATGCCTCGATATTCTAGAACAATCTCGCCCGTGTGGGAAAGCGTTCCTGTGAAGTCTCCAGAGTGAAAATTCCTACCAATTTTAAGAGGAAAAGTAAACCAACGATTTAATAATTTTCTAAACTTCATTCTAGACCCGTGTGTACCCACTTCCGTTGTGCGGCACCACGTTCGGGATCCACCAGAATCGATTCAGCATCAAACATTTCGTGAACTCTGAAGCACCCCCCCCCCCCCCCACATCAAGAAAATCCTTCTGAAAATACTCATGTTCACTCTTACGCAGCCATCGTTTTGGACAATTGGGTTGAAAAGTTGAAGGGACCGACCATAGCCAAAACGGAACCGCTAACTGAAATTTCAGATCTCTAAAATTTAAAAAATCCTATTGCCAAAATTAGCATGGACGGCAGCCGAATATTTTAGTTTTTGACCTAGAAATATTGAAACACTGAGTTGAAATTGAACTCTCGTCGATTGCCCACTATTTACCTCCTCAAGTACCTATCCCAGTACCATCAAGGCGCCAATCAAACCCAGAGAACGTAGTACAGAATGAACAATGTTTTCTGATGATACTTATTGGCATCCTCGTACGGGACTGAGCTGCAAGGCGAGATAATATAAGCGTCTCGTGCCTGTTACGGACAAAGAAAGAAAACAAGTTTCTAGAAATCCGAAATTTTGGTCAGGGCCCGTTTCCAGCTCTAGTTGGTCCTCGAAACTTTTCTACCCGATCGGACAAAATTTTGGGCGGGGTAAGGGTTAGGGTAGGGGTCAAAATGAGTTTTTTGACAAATGGATTTTGAAATGTTGGGCCCCAAATCGGACCGATCGGGCTGAAAAGTTCTTTAAAAAAAAGTTCTGAGGACCAACTAGAGCCGGAAACGGGTCCCTGACCCAAATTCCAGATTTTTATAAAATTGTCTACTACCAAAATCGGACGTACATTTGCTAATTTTGATCTAAACACCCTGAAACACCTGAAAACGCTGCAAATTCTTACACACGGGTTGGACCAGGCGGACCTCGGACCAGGCGCATGGAGACTTATTTCTTCAACATGGGGGAAATGGGGAAAACAATGGGTGTGGTGGGTCCCAGACCCATTCCAATCGATTCAGGATCCAAAATTTAGTGGAAAATCATACCCCACACGCCCAGGTACCGGAAATCCTCAAAAACACATATTCAAAATGGGTAATATATACCCAATTTCACCCATAACTTCTTCCAATGGGTGGCAATCGCTCTGGGACCCACTCCATTGGATTCAGCGTCCAAAATTTAGTAGAAAATAATACCTCACTCGCCTAGATCGCCCAAAATCTCGAAAATCCATTTTTCAAAAAACACATTTCGACCCCTACCCCGCCCAAATTTGGTCCGATTGGGCTGAAAAGTTTCGAGGACCGTCCTAGGCCGGGAACAGACCCCTCACCAAGATTTCAGATTTTTAGAAAATTTTCTACTACCAAAATGCGTACGGCGGACGGACATTGACCTTTTTTGATCTAGACATCATGAAACGTCCAGAAAAAATTTTTGACGCAAATCGGAGAGGTTGACCTTTTGCATGAAAACGTAGGTTGATTATTCAAGGAATAACCAACCAAAACATTTACAAAATACCTCAACATCCCCGCTTTATATAATTGACACTGCCAAACTAGGAAGCACGGAGCAGACAAAAATCATAGACTTTTTCTAATCATTTTATTTAGATTTGTACTTATGTACCCTTTCAACTCTCGGTATTTCGAAATTTTCCCTCGTTCCTCTCATTATTTCAAACTTCTCAGATTTATAGACCTCTCAGTATATCGAAGTTTTTCACTTGTCCCTTCAACTTCGATGTATCGAGAGTAAACTGTAATAAGGATTCGTCCACTTACCTCTTGGAGCGAGACCCCAGTGGCCGGGGTAGCGTCTGGGCAGGGACCGAGCTCCTGGGCCTCGAAGTAGTTGACCGCCGACGAAACGGAAATGATGGCGAAGAGGCAGGTGGCGGTAAACATGACCAATGTCTGAGCGAGGGGCAGCGTCGAGAGATTGGCCTTTGGCTGGGACACGGTACCTTGACACTACTAGCTTGCAACGAGAGGAACCTGCAGAGTTGAACTCTACTTCACGTATCGATGGGAGCATCCTTCCTCCGTATTATCTTATCGTTCTAAGGATGTTTCCAACAGGAGAGATTACTCTCCATCAGAGGTGAATGCTCCCTTGGAAACTGACTTGCAGCTATTATCAGCTTGCCAAAAAATGTGGAGTTGTCTTGATGTAGGGGATGGAAGTACGAATTCTCGTATTTTAATTCTACAGTCTATCGTTGTACTATTTATTGATTGGATAGCTCGTTTTCCACCCTCCCCAAAACGACCGAATTTATGGGAAAAATATGGGAACGCCGGTAAAGCCCCAACAGACCTCATGAAGCCATTTTGTTCGTTCTGAGGTGAGATTCAAGACGGTTACATGCGCTCTGTGCATATTATGTGCCGAGGCTATGATAACCGAATATTCCTCCATCTGTAGTGGTCAAAATTTGGTATTTTAGTTCTGTTTATTCGTTCAGTAATTCTTCCGAGTTTTTTAAAGACATATGTGATTATTTCTCACGCTATGAACTTGAATGAAAGTGTTATTGGTGAACAAATGGTGGAGGAAGGATAGAGAAATCTAATCGAGATTTCTAAATCTTCTTCCTTCTGTTCCCATTCTACGTATGACAGCAACGTACAAATGAAAACACAAGGAGCTTCTGCAATCATTTTGCTACCTCGAGTTCATATTATATGTCCCAGCTTCACTATTCACCGGACTGAAACCATTTTATGACAGCAACACGAAGCAAAAATCTCCACGCAATTTTGCAATTGTGTTACTACACAGAGTTCCCAAACTAAAATTTCCTGGATTTTTAACCTACCAGTTTCAATAGTAAAACTAAGATGTACGCTCTATCTCCTATGCTCAGATAGGTACTTACATCTCAATTTTCATTCAGCCTTCAAAATCATGCAGAAAAACACTTTTTTCAGTGTTGGAATCGAATAAAGGTGGACTAGTTGTGCAATGCCCTTGTAAACGTTTTGAATCATAACGAAACCCTCGGAGTTCAACTGACATTATTTGTTTCGAACAATATTTCAAAACAATATTTTTTGAAATTGACCCATACCTGACTTTTTGAAAAATTGCAAACGCTGAATCAAATAATAGAGTGTGTAGGTTCATTATTAGACGCTATGTGGAAATCAGTAGCCAGTACACGGGTGGATTGTATTATTATTTTATACCATTTATTTTTGTTGGCATTGTACGCTGGGATTTACGCTTGGCACCGTATTGGTTCAGGGAAAATGAAACGAAAAATAAAATAAATACCAATTTTATTCCTAAGTCAGTGTATGAAACAATCTTCTTGAAAAACAAGGCAACGGCATCGATTATAATGTCTTCGCATAAATTAAATTTCTTAAATTCGAATAAATAAAATAAATAATTTAACTACGGCCCTGGCGTTCATTTCCGTTATTTTGAATTCCTAAAGTCCGATTGCAAGAAAATCTTTTATAAGAAACAATCAACCCACTTCGTTACACGAGTAAAAAAAATAAATACTACAGAAAACAATCAAATAGTAAGAATTCAAAATGATTTCTCGCATCGCGCTTTTGGTCCGTTACTCTATGATTTGGTATAAATAAAATTACTCTCAAACTATTTACAATATTCACAGTAATATCACAAAGTTAATTTTCTACAGCAACCTAAGCGCTCGTCGCAAGTTTTACGATAAAGGTAGGATTGTTCCTTATACACTTTGTAGGTGCCTACCCGGCTGTAATACTTGAACAATATTTAAAGTCTTAGTTGTAAAGGTGAGGAAGTTCTTTGACCCTCTCGTTGTGAAATTCTCCTTAAGCATTATAGGGTCAGAATAGCTTACAGGTACGATCGTTCTGAGCGATGTCGTAAGAGAAATGGAGACAGAAAGTTCATGGATCTCGCTCTTCTAAAGTTTATATTCCACCGATATTGCTCTTGCAATAATGTGGCTCTCCTTTCCTGACATAAACGCGACAGATTCTCACTCAGTCCGAAAGAGCCTCCGTTCCGAATGAGGCTCCGTTTGGCAGCCAAGCTGGGATTTGAAAATGATGTCTGTCTAAAATTGAAGGATCTGATTTATCCAGTGTCGGAATTGTGATATCCTCGTGTACACTCCGGGTTGATTGGGTTCTGCGCAGCCGATTCCCCACGATATGACACCAGCGAGGAGCCACCTCCGGTCTGGTCGTTGTATCACCATTGGACCACCAGAGTCTCCCTGAAAGAGTTGAAACAAGGTCAATTATTAGTATATGCACCACCCATTGTCAGGTCTACGAGAGATTGTTTTCCCCGTGATTATATGAATGACCTTAATGATTTGACACTGCCTTTGACCAAAATAAAATACCTACTCAGTAAGAGTACTATCACGGCGACAATTTCGAAAGATAATGAAAAAGCTAAAATGCGAAAAATTCCAAGGTGCAGGTTAAAGTGTTCAGTACTCATATGCTTTCAAATTTTAGCAACACACTTGTTGTTCGTTGTTTATGTATTCTGGCCCTGATTTGAGAAATATGTGTTCGAAAACTTGGTGAACGAAGAATTCGTTATTTTTTGGGCCCCGATCGACTTGGGCGTTTTCGCCGTTGGGAGAGAATAATAAAAAGAGACAACACCATATCCATAAACTATGAAGTAGGATAGCATTATGCTCACTTCACACGAGTCGAACCCTCCCTTTTTCCAGCCTGCGCAAATGAAGATGTCAGGTATATGCTCGATGTAACCAGCAGCTCGGTACATTGTCTCGCAAATGGTATTGTTTATGACAGGAACCGATACTTCTTGAAGGATACTCGGCAATGGTCCGTCTGCAACAAAAGATTTCGATGTGATATTTTACGTTGATGTGAAAATCGAAGCGGTGGCTGAAGGAATAACGTGGGAATCATTATTTCTGATTTCCCACTTGGATTGCTGCAGAAGTGATTCTCATCGTCATCTTCTGTTTGATGAGAAAACTACTGAACACCGATGATCAACTCTCTCGTTTACCCAAACTCAATCCTTCGTTTTGACAAATTGAATTTAAGTCTAAGGACAACGATTTTTCTTGGTGAACCTCTCCCTATATGTAAGGAACATAGCATAAAGTCACGATAAAGTTATGATTCTTGAATGCCCTGAATTGAACAACAGTCCCAAGTTTACAACGCCAAATACTTGGGAAACATCGGCGAATATTCAACCTCAATACAGGGTGTTAACCAATAAAGTTACTAGCCTTCAAGGGGTCGATTTTACGACTCATTTGCAACAAAATATGTTTTAGGGACTTTTTAGAGGCTTCGTTTCCGAGTTATTCAACGAGTTTTCGACCTGACGTCACAAAATCGGCCGTAACTTTCCTAATTTGCAAGGCAATCTCAAATCTGAGTATATCGTTGGAAAGAGCGTCAAATTTCCTTTCTGATTCACTAATTTAGCCTAATGTAGGAAAATTAATGAAAACGCGAAACCTGGTTAACAGTCAGCCCGGAAAAAGAAACATTGTCCCTTAAAAAATTACCGAGTTCATTTGTGGAAAAACTTCCCCAGAATACCAGCTTTCCAGCGGTATATTCTAATTCATTCCTGAAACATAATTTAAGGGTGGAAAAATGAGAGTTTTTGTGACACTTGAATCGTATGTGCCGACTACAGAACTATAATTCAAGCTGACATGAATATTGTGACACTGAAGTATCTCTCATTCCTCGAAAGTGAGTAGGTAAGGTGATCTCGTGTGAACTCTCGAACGAAACTCGAGGTGGTGGCACGACTTGGCGATACAGGGCAGTCTGGACTTTGGTCAATACTTCTCAAATAATGATGGAGTGATCCTTGCCGTACGAAGCGTTTGATCATTCTTGTGCCTGAACCATCGTAAAGATACAAAACTATATCTCGTCCCCGTTAGTACGTTCGCTTCTCGTGATTGTACCACGATAGTGTATTTGTATGGTGCTCACCCTAGGAAATGATGCATGGGAAATGGATACGGACGGTCTGGATACAGTTCGGAAACATGTTCGGGCAAAACTGGATCGGCTGCAGCAGCACTATTCCCATAATGGTTCCATACAAATGGTGGTATAATCACGGGAGCTGAAGGTTTTCATTGAAATTTGACGCTCTTTCCAAAAATATACTCAGATTTGAGATTATCTAGCAAATTGAGGGAGTTATGGCCGATTTAGTGACGTCAGGTCGAAAACTCAAAAAAATCTTAAATTGTGAATAACTCGGAAAAAAGGCCTCTAAATAAGTCCTTGAGACATTTTTTGTTGCAAATGAGTCGTAGAGTCGATTACTTGAAGGCTACTAACCTTATTGTTTAACACTCTGTATATATGTTCTAATCTCCAAAAATACACTCTGGAGTTACATGATGGACGATTGAAAGTAATGGCGTACAGAAAGTGGAAAATACCTTCGTACAGTCGACCCCATCCGGTGACGAACGCCATTGATCCGACGAAATTTGTGTCATCCTCAGGGACACACACTGGAATGATGTTCGGCTGGAAGGTGACGGGCTCGTAGAACCTCAAAAGTGCCAGATCGTACTCGAACGTTCGCGGATCGAATTGGGGATGAGACGCGACGATCTGCACTCGTCTTTCTTGGTAACCGTAGGGCTCATCTTCGGTAGAGAGATCGTGCTCTCCCAGCCTCAGAAGAAGATCACTCGGTGGGACACTGCGAAAAATGACACGATCAGTCGAGAATAAAAAAGTAAATGTACAAATTGCCGAGTACCGTTTGCTATCCGTTTCTTGATTTGACTCAATTTTTGCGGAATAATGACCAAAATTTTATTATTTTGCGGTTAAAAAGATGCGCTTGCACTAAAACATCATAGGTTTGTACGTTTTTTGTTGATAGAGGGAAAAGAAATAGTGAGTCATAAACGACAAACCTAAAATACGTATTTTATGTGCAAACATGCGCTACAAAATATGATTTTTTCCGTGAATAAACGAATTTTGGTCATTATTTCGCAAATTTTGAGTCAAATCAAAATTAAATCAAATGGATAGCATCGCGGGAATCAGCGTTAAAAAAAAAAACAAATGAAAATTCATGTGTCACACGTTGGAGTTCACATATTCCACTATTTGGCAATTTCAGGGATGCGCAACTCGCTGAACCAGCATCGCACAATCAAAATAATTGCTTGAGGGATCAAATTTTCATGAAATGTTGGGTGGAATCCGAATCTTTAATAAAAAAGTGCAAATTCTAAACGGGGTTGGTATTCTCGGACCAGGCGCAAGGAGACCTCATTTCTTCAACAGGAGTGAAAAACAGTGGTTCGGCGAGTCCCGGACCCATTCCAATCGATATCGATCAAAATTGAGAGAATGATACCCCACCGCCCAGGTAATCCCAAACACACTATTCAATATGCGAATAGACCCTTTTTCAAAAGAGCATCTTCTGCCATATCAATCATAAGCGTCCAAATTAGTGATGTGCCTAGATCGCCAATCTCAAAATCCATTTTTCAAAAAACACATTTGACCCCTACCCCGCCCAATTTGGTCCGTCGGCTGAAGTTTGCCGTCATACCGGGACAGACCCATGACCCAAATTCGATTTTAGAAAATTTTTTCAAATTGCGTACGGCGGACGGACATTGACATTTTTTGATCTAGACACCTTGAAACGTCCACAAAAAAATGTTTGAGCCGAATCGGAGAGGTTGACCTTTTGCATGAAAACATAGGTTGATTATTCAAGGAATAACCAACCAAAATGGGGCTCCGTTTCAAAATAAGAAAGTTAGATAGGTATCATATCGATTCATCCCTTGCGATGATTGCCCAGTTGCGCTGGGTGCGCGAGTATGATATTTGAGATCTTTGCTAAAAAATATGAAGATTCGAAAACTAAATTTCTTTTTGTTTACATTTTAGGAGAGGGAATGGGGGACAACTCTTGGTTCACCCTGTGTCTAATAATATGAGCACAATGTAATAAGTGTTTCGAGCATATCGGGGCTCTGGAGCACGATTACACAATAATAATTCATCAATGTAAAAAGAATGGTTTACTTCCCCCTTTGAATCGACAGAATAGTGTAGCCAATCAGCTAAGAAAGGGGTTGTCGGACCCAATCGGCTGGGAAATACGTCTGTTTAGCTTCTGCACAAAACCTATTTTCGGAACTGCGGCTATTAGCGGCAAGTACAGCGAAAACTAGGGCTTGACGCAATGCACATTCCCACCTAATTTAATTGACTCGTAACTGGCATTTATATGATGAGAGGTTGTGAGGTCAGGATACGTTTACATTCTAATCTTACCGTTAGCTCATTATAGATCGACTCGACAGTACAGCTAGTCAGTCGATAGGAGAACGGTGTTCAACAAAAAATTTACACCTTTCACCAAACTTACCTACCTGCCATTACTTTCATTGGGCTTTGCGAGAAGGATCTTAAGGGGAATCCTAAATTACCCAGACCATTCAACCAATTGCGTAGGACACGGAGCAAGCGAAAGTAAATGTTGAAAAAGTGACATAATTTATTGGAGTCAAAAACAAGCAAATTGAGATAATGAAAAATGCTCTCAATTTTTGGAATTCAAGCCTGACGCATTCGTTTTGCGTTTGGGAATCAAATGGTGTTTATTTACTACGATTTTATAGAGCTTAATTAATTGAACAAATATTTGGTCAAGTTGAAAGAATGTAAACAACTTCCCATACCAAATATTTCTGGTGATGTTCATGAGTGCTACTACTACTAGTACTGAGTCCAGTAAAGCTATTATTGGACTGCAACATGCAGGAACTCACTTTTCGACGCAATGAGCCGCAGTGATGGCCCAATTTTCACTCAGCAGAGCAGCTCCACACTTGTGAAGATAAGTCGAAGTTCTCCATTGGCGCAATGAAATCTGTCAGAAAAAGTAAAAACCTTCTTAGAAAGCAATGCTATACACAAGGTGAACAAATAAATTATCATGAAATAAACAAGATCTTCGGCTAAATTGGAGATATATGCTGAATACTGTACAAGTTATATGGAAGATCAGAAGTCGAATATTTATTGTAGAAAAGTGCCCTTCTAACCAGTTCACATGGCTCTAAATGTGAAAAGAAGTTCACGGAGTATTGCATTTTTCATGACGCAACTTCATTAATATTCATAAGAATCGAGGAATTCCACTGGACTACTTCAGGAATTTGATACGAGCAGCTGAGACTTTTAACTGTCATTGCCCAAAGTAAATAAATAAAAAACCACTATTGGGGTCACATGCTTGAGGGCAGGAAAGTAAAAAGAAGGAAGTGAGAACACTGAAATAAGAAGAAACCCCTCGTAAATATGGTCAGCCAGTCCTTGAAGTACTTCGTACTCTGACAATGTGATCATCGTTAATTTTCGAGTTGCGGTTCGAGCGTATTTCCAGCGCAATTTATTAGAAAGACAGATGCCTCTCGAAAATCGACATGATCATACAGAGAGGACGAAAACCTCGAATTAGAGTGGATAAGAGGTTTTTAATAGAGAGTCGCAGATGATTACACACATTCGTATCAAAGCTGCCTCTTCCCATCAGAATGAAGATTATTGGAGTTTTCAAGTCAATCTAGTGAATAATTCAGAAATACCGTCAGCTAAGTACCGGTTACGTTTCCCCTTGACTCCATTCCGTCTATTCGAGTCATCCAAGTCGCCAAAACACAGGCTCTGAAGATGTCGAATCATTTATTGATCGTTCAAGCAGTTCTTTCCCCCGCAGAGCCTTACATTAGCTATTTTCTACTAAAGTAAATGACATGGCCGGAAGCTATCCGAAGGTGAAGAATACAATTTTAAATTACCACAGAATTACTCACTTGCGTATTACCTGCGAATTTCTTATGTGAATCCTAATTGAAAGTCATCTATTTAACTGTATTACTGCTAACATTGGAAGACCCATGAACCTTAATTACTAGATGGCAGATTCTTATGTAACAAAAACCCGTTTTATAATTTAAAGCATTAGTAAAACATTATGCGGAGTTTATGCCCATCTAGTCATTTTTTCTCGGAAAAAGCGACTAGGCACGTTGATGAGCAAAATGATGAAATATTGAATGAATTTGTCTAGGTAGTACATACACTGGGTGTTTCTCACTCGGATTAAAAGAAACAAATGAGAGATACTAGACCGAAAATGGAGTAGAGCGCCACCAAAAGCACAAAACACGACCAGACCTGTCAGGCACCAGGCCAGGCACTTCTTACTTGAACCTGTCTTAATCCTCAATGATTGAGTTGAAATTGTGGGACTTAAGATTGATTCTGTTATTGGTTAGTGGTTGAAAAAAATCATCCTATGTTTTCATAATCAAGGTTAGAGGGGGGTTCGTCCATCTCCTTGGGCTATCATTTTCCACTAGATTTTTGGACGCTGAATCAAATGAAAAGGGTCTCGGAACGATTGACCCCCACGGGAAGAGGTTATGGGTCAAAATGGGTATCTATCTACCTATTTCGAAAATGGCCTTTCAAGATAATGGAGAATGTTGGATGCTGAATCGATTTAAAAGTGTCCGGGACACTCCACACTCACTTTTTCCCCATTTTCCTAGTGCTCCTGGTTTGAGGAATAACCAACCCCCTGTGAAGGAATTTGCAGCATTTTGTCTTTGGCACCTTGTGGTATCACCCATCACTATATACTGATATAGAATATTTACCTAACCTTCAAAATTTTTAATTTTATATAAAATGAATGTGGTGTTTGTTGAGGTTCGTTTAACCCCTTCAGTTTTCTAGATTCGGAGATGGAGAAAATCTGTATTCTACACAAATCCGCCGTTTGATATCCCTGATTAGGGGTTCAGTTAGTAATGCGCGATAGTTGATTGTACTTGTGGCGTGGTTTCATTGATATTGAAGAAATTGACATGTCTGTGCGCTAACGTTTGTTGGAAAAATGCATTATGTGAGAGTCTTAACGAACAAAATGTGTTCATTTACCTGCCAGGGCCACTTTCCGAATCCACTGAGCTGCCCGCCAACCACTCGCGCCTCGGGGAAGAGTCGCCGGCCGCATACTGAAAGCAAAAACAAAGTGGCGTTTACTGCAACCATCACACTGGAAGCCTGGAAGGACACGCTGACATGTGCAAGAGAAGCTCCCGCGGGACCATCCCCTCCCCCATCGGCCTGGAGCTCCTCTTCATTCAGAAGACAACCCCTCTCCTGAAGACCAACGACCGCTCCACGCAGGACTTGGCGGGGACTTTCTAAAAGGGGCGCTGGTAAATCCCTGGTCTTCGGGAAAGGAGGCAACCCCTCTCATCGAAACGTGTCGAGACAAAAATGTTGGTTGAAAAGTGTTCTGGACACGTGGCCTTGTAACTGCCTCTGAGGATAAGGTCTCATAAGAGCAAAGGCCTCATCTCCAAGGCAGAATATTTTAGTTGAGAAGTCGTTCTTCTACCGTTAGTTCACGTCTACAACTCCGTAGTTGCTTAAATCACAACCTGGGACTTAAATTGTAGATATTTTACCTTTTTTTAACAAATCTTATGGATTTTTATAAGCCGATTGTCGCAAAGTTTGCATGGATTCGGTCCCGGAAGGATTCTTCCTCCGGTAAATCGAATGAGTGTTCAGCATGTCTTCTGTTCCTTTCTGAGTTAAGGCGGAATTTCATCAGGTCTTCTCCCAATTTTGAACGCGACCTGTTCGGTGGAAAGAGAAGCCTGGAATGACGAAGTTTGGGGAGACGAAGAGAAAAGGAAGGATTTTTAAATGGAATAGCAAACGCGGGAATGCGGTGCGGAGGGAGGGCGAACTCCCGAGTTATTACGGTCAATTAAGCTCCTCCCACCGCGTTGACCAAATCCTCACTGGGTTGATGACCTTCACGGTTACGATTCTCCACTGATTCATCACCAAGGAAGACGAGCGACCGAGGTTCATTAACAGGAATCCGTGCAGCCTTTGTTCCACAGTTTTTTCTTGCGCCCACTCCGCTCCGATCCGCCTGATAACGAAAACGTCAGTCTTGTTTTTATTTTGGTTGTCGACTGCACGGAAAGTTACGCAACACGCCACGACCATTTTATAAAGGGCTTCAGACGAAAAAATTAAGCTACCCACTCGTAATTTTTCTTATCGCAACTGCGAGGTCCACAACACGCTGTCAACCATGAACTTGGCTTGGCAAGTCTCCGAGCAATGAGGGTTTCATTTATCTTTTGAGGAACACCGATGAATGCTCAATTTTAATAAATTATAGTTCATAATTGATTTTTCCATCCCACATTGGAGTTAAAACGATCTCCACTGGCTCTGTACAACAAAACCTACCAAAAGATCCGTAACAAACACTAGGCGAACCCTGTAGCTTTGCTCGATTGCTTGCTGAAACCTTTTTCAGAAAAAGTAAACGATTGTTTGAAGGATCCTCCACCAAAACGTAAGCTTTTGTGCCGGTAGCTCTTGAAGCCAACTTCCTTCGACACCAGGCAACGAGGGATGGCCAAAGGCGAATTTTTTGAGTTACTCATCGCTATGGCAAAATATGACCAGAACCAAGGTTAAAACCATGTCCGTCCCCATTTTACCTTAAGGCAGAACTTTTGGTAAGACAAAAAGGCAATACATGTGCATTTCTAGGGCCATTATAAGCAAATGCGCAACCCTGCGCAACTTCTAGTGGAGAGATAGAGATGATATGCTAATCAAAATTGACCTTAGAATGAGCGACATCTTTGTCAGAATTCAAGAACACCATACCGATGGCCGCAACTGGTATAAGTCAGAAGACGAAGACTATAGAGTAGTAAGGTCTCCCACCCCCGTGGCCACCAGGTTACCATTGGTTACCTACATCTCTTAATAGTTAATAAAATGTTTAAGCTATTAACTTGAAAACAAAAAGAAGGAATACCCGTCAGAATTGCATAGAATGAGGCTGATTTTGTTGAAGACAAAACAAAAGCAGTGTTAAACACGACGATGAAAGTTCTTGGAGTATTATTGTCGTATTATTGAACTAAAATTCAATTATTTTAATAGTCCATGAACTAAAATGGTTTTCCGGTTCCTGAGCCTTTTAATTTCCTTTCCCTCATTCGGCAAAATCCTGTAGAGAAAATCTGGATGTGGAGGAATCAAGATGAGAGGCGGAAGAGTTGGAGTTAGTGGAGTGAAGCGGAACTTTCCTGTCCGAAGGAACGACCTTCCCGGCGTCTTCCTAGTTACGGCTACCAGACGAGACCTCATCTATTCTGTATATTCATGGCAGATCTAATTTATTATATTCATTTTTTTCTTTGGACAAGTGAGTGGTCGGTGGATATGATGCATCAGCGAACAGCACAAACGCGTGAATTTGAATGACGGCGTGAGAACTTCGACAGAGACCTTTTTTTGTTTTGGCGTCATCAGATGGTGAATTTAATCGATGACAGCTCAACAATCAAGAACGGATGTTCCAAAAGAACGAAAGGAGGAAGTGATTTCGATAAATTTGTCATCTTCAACATGGGATGAAAGGCAGCAAAACCACTGGTTTACTACTTTGTAGTAAACCAATATTTCAGTTCTAAGATCATATAGGATGACGACATTGCGTCTCCTCTCTAAAAATAATCATTATTTGATTTTCCTTCATCTTTGAAAGCCAGTAGTCATAAATTGTATAAAAATAGTAAAGGGTGATATTACAGTACTCACCATCTTTGAAATTGGTCATGTTGAATTTCTCCAATTCGTTGAGGCCTGGTAGGGGGGTGGTGGAACTCGTCGCCTGAGAATCGTTCGATGTCGATGTAGGCGCCAACGAACTCGTACCGAGGGAAATAACTGTAGATGGTGTTTGGCTGACTAGAGGCGGACTGACTGTGGCGGACGAGGATGAAGTTGAGGAGACGGTGCTGCTGGGTTCAGCACTCGAAGCGCCCAACGTACTCACGGATACCCACGACGTGCTGCTGGAAGGAGAGAGCGTGCTGCTGCTCACGGGCGGCCTGGGGCTGCTTATGGCTGGTGGCCGAGGAGTACTGACAGTCAGCTGAAGAACAAACAGGATTGTTATATTTTAAACTTCCATTGGCAAGTTTTAACACATTTTCTAAAAACAACCGTTTTTCTTCTCTTTTAGAGGACTTCTTGGATTGGTTTTCTTTTGTCGAAATAATACATACTACCAGGGAAAAAAAACCTAATCACTTTTTAGTTAACTTTTCTATAAATTGGTACTGGTAAATTTTTCTCGAGGATAACTCACCGGCACGGTTGCAGTGGAAGCTGATGCAACTGGGCGGGAAGTGGTGCTTATCGGCCGAGGAGGCTTCGTCGGGGTCGAAGGCTCAGCCGTGCTTCCACTGCTCACCGGAGGTTTTGGTCTAGCCGTTGACGCAGGTCGAACTGACGACGACACAGGTCGAACAGACGATGACGCAGGTCGTGTCGTCGACGGTGGAGTCTGAGGTCGACCTGTGCTGCTCACTTCGAGGACATTAACCACCGTCTGGGAAGCAGTTGTTGGGGTTTTGACAGGACCGGCAGTCACGGGTTTCTTAGTCGTTGGAGGTTTCTCTGGAAATAGAATCATTTTGTCTCAATTACACGATAACTTTCCCAACACTTTAGCTATTATTTGCTTCTATTTGTACGGGCTGTTTTCGCGCCGATTTCTCCTAGACCACCCATGTTCTTTGCAATCACAGCTATCACAGCTAAACTACTTTTTACATGATCATCACAATAGTATAGTTTTTAAAAAGGAGAAAAATACCGTAAACGATGGACAAATAGGGATTAACGTGATTTTCAATCTTCGACTGGCCTTTTATTCGCGATTAAATTCTGTGAAGCAGTAGGGGTGACGGGCAGTTCTATTTTAAAACCGGAAGTAGTAAAATTCACTCAAAAATATGATTTGTCTACCAAACGAAATTTTCGAGACACAACACACGAAAAGTAGTTGACCATAATCGACCCACACATGAAAATTCTCCAATGATATTAGGAATGTGCCCACTGAAAAACGCCGCGGCGTCCCAACGCCAAACTTTCACACATGCATCATAACAGCAGTCAAGAAAGTAGAAACACCTACGAATTCTTGAAAAAAGCATAAATATATAGATGCTGAACAACTGGTCTCTGGTAATTGAAGAAAATAATAATAAGTT